>VDFB02000002.1:172285943-172382611 GCA_007258455.2 Sequoia sempervirens
CTAATAAACAATGGAGAACAAATAAGCATAAATACATAAGACATAAAGCAATATTACCAAAAGGTCTTCATGCCACCATTGATTCGCCTCCATTGCACTTCTCCATTTTTCTTGATATGAATAATTACCCTCAGATTTTTGAGTATGAAAATAGGCCTAATGACAACGACTAAGCAAAATATTGAAGATTCTAATTGACTATGGATGCACTTGAATTGATGTTGATATACTTGATATCAAGATGGCATAAGCTTGTGTAGGTTCTACATAATGAAAATGACAATGAAAATATCTTTTATAGGAAATACAATTTTGAATGAAGGGATAAGATTGAAAGTCAATAATCAATGGCCAAGAATAACAGATTTAGTATGGACTAGGGTTAGGGAAAATTATAAGGACTGATGGTCAAGATTAAATTATAAATAATTTAATCAAGGGTGGAGGTTAATTGAGACATGGATAGATAAGGAATTTATGTGGAAGATAAGATTGGCACAGACAAAGAAGTGACAGGAGATTAAATAATAAAAAAATTATTTAATCCAAGTGGCCAATGAATAATGAAATAATTATAGAAGAATGTGAAAAAGGGAATCTTTTGAATTAAATATGATTTAATTCAAAATTCAAGAGAGTGGACCAATTAAATAAATTAAAATTTATTTAATTTATGACAGAAGAGGCTAATTAATAATAAAATAATTGTACCATCAAAAAATGGACCCTTCCCATTTTCATGGTCTTTTAGGCTTTGTTTCATAGTGTTGGAGCTATGTTGCTTTAATTTTATGATGTATCTTGGCTTGAACATGCTTATTTCAATGCTAAAACTCAAAGAACGACATCTTGTGAAGGTGTTGTGAAGTGTTGTAAGACATTTCTACATTCTTCTAGACTCTATTTAATGCAATTCACCTAAAAACCACCTTTTCATTCATCAACAAGTCCTATTTTGAAGTGTTGTAAAGTCTTGTAACAAGGTTTCACACTTTTCTAGGCATATTTTCCCTATTTACACCCTTCTCATGCTTTATTTTGTATTTTTATGCCCTCATATGCTTATAGTAAGTGTATTTTTGGGTCCTATCCTGACAAACAACATTAAACACAACTTTATTTCCAACACTTGGTTTTGGGTCCCAAGTGGGACTCATTCGCCAAGGGTGGTGAATGAGTCCCCTTTGGCCCCAAATTCAAAATATTTCAAAATTCTTTTAGGATTTTACTCAAATTCACTTCATGTCGGCCTATGATGAGGTATGAACAGATACTAAGGCACAATATTTGTATAGATAGGAATTTTTAACCTCATTTTACATCTCCTAAAATCTCCTAACTCATTCAAGCATTCAATCACACATTCACTCAAGCAATCAAGCATTTTGCATCTTCAATTCAAGCACTTTCAAGCACTTTGGAGCAACCATTGACACCACTTTAGATTTGCATATTTAAGGATATGGTAAGTTTGTAATAATTTCATGTTATTCATTTATCATTTCCCTTGCATGTCATTCATTTCAATTGGGTTTAATTACTAAAGTGGGGTTTGACCAAGGCAAACCCCTATTCACTAACCCCCCAACATTTCTCCCCTTTGTGCATGTGTGCTTGCAACCTTGTTTTGCAGATTTGACAAGTTTAAAGGTGTTGAAAAGTGGAATTCAAGTCAACTAGGCTCTTCAAGTTAATTCATCATCTATCCAAGCAATTTGAGTGACTTTCAGCGCATTTTTTGTAGAATTGACCCCGACAACCTGATATTTAGTCATTTCCAGATTTGGAGAAGCAGTGTTGACCTTTGATTTTTCAAAGATATTGGGGAGGATTGATTCGCCACCCTTAGTGAATGAGTCCCACCTAAAACCTGAAAATATACATTTTTTCATAAATCACTTCTTGGCTGTTAGAAATCAGATTCTGACACTTTTTCACCAGTTGGAGGACTGATTCGCCACCCTTGGAGAATGAGTCCCACTGTGAAAAATTAGAAATTTTCATCAGCATTCCAAACATTCTAGAAACCTCACACAACATTCAGGTGCACTCAAATTTGACCCTGTACTTTCTATTTTGCATATTTCTCTCAATTTCTTCATATTTCATAATTATTTGCATATCACAGTGTGTTTTCAAACAAGGCATAAATCTTAGTTTTGCATTCATTTTAGATCATTTTAATCAATCATTTGCATTTAGTTTAGTTAATTTACATCATATTACATCACATATGTCCTAATTTGAATGAACATTCTAGCATTTTAGGATCTAATCTCTCTCCTTTTGGGTGAAAAACCCTATAAGAGTTAAGAGTCCATTGGGTCCTAAAATCTATGTTTCATTTTGGTGAACCCAACTTTTGAACATTTTTAAACTTCTGATTACATCCATACATTGCATCCTAGTCTTCGTTACATTGCAATTCAAATAGGAGATTGATTTGTTATTGCATCCTAGGATCTTTCATTTTGTATTAGTAAAAAACTCATTTTGATTTCATTCTTGCATTCAATTTCATTGGAAAGACTGAAACTCTGCATTATGTGCCTATCTTTTCATTTTTAAAAGCATTTAAATCATTCTTAAAATTCTAAAAAATACAAAAAAAATTGCATACTGGGACTCATTCGCCACCTAGGGCGAATCAGTCCCTCTGCATATTTTAAACATTAATTCTGCATTGTTTTTAGCATTTTTTAGCATTTTTGTTTCTTGTATTCATATATCTATTACAGTTAGTAGATCTTCTATTATTTTCATTTTACATTCTTAGAATAGCTTGCATTTCTATCCACCCTTCCTTTGTGGTACTTGCATGAGTATTTGGTGCCCTATTGATAATACTTTAGTGAGAAGTTCTAGAATCATGGCATCCCATAATAGCACTTTCATTGTGGACCTTGGGATCTCATGAGATCCTACTCCTGGTATGGACAATGGTGCATTAGGCCCTGACAATACCACTTCCATGCCTTCCCCTTTTCATCCTATGCATGTTGACAATCAAAGCAAGTCTCTCCCACAAGAAAAGGTTATTAACATTTATGAAGACTTTGCACATTTACAACAAGACTTGTCACTTGAAAACATTTCCACCACTACTATACCTACTATTGAGAACCTTCATCGCTTAATTGAGAGTGATGATGGATTGTATGTTTTAAAACAAATTGCTGAGATTTACAATAAACATGCCTCTTCCAATACTCCATCAACAAAAATTCCAGTCACCCAAGGAGAATCTCAAGTTCCTCCCCCTTCAACCATAACTTCCATACCAACTTACACCAATCCGCAAGTCCATACAACTTTACATCAATCCAATTTTGTTAGTACTTCTTTCCCGATTTCCACTAGCACTCCTACTTTTATGGCATCACAACCTCCTTCCACCACTTTCACACCCCTTACCATTCCTTACACTTCCCATAACATAACATACACTCCATCACCATTTTCCCTTCCACCTCAACCCCATTATCCTGATCCCTTAAACAACACCTCGTTAACACTGTTTTATCCATGGAACACCAACTTGCCACCATTAGTCAAGCTCAAATTACTCCAACCACATCTTGTTCATAGTCACCCCTTATCATTAGAAATATTACGTACCCCGATGCCACAAGGGATATAAATGTTGATATTTGAGAAATATGGAGGAAAAGGAGACCCTATCAACCATGTCAATGCTTTTACTGCCTTGTGTTGTGATTTTTTCCTTGACGATAAACTTTTAGCAAAACTCTTTCCAAGGACCTTGAAAGATATTGCCTTAGAATGGTTTTCCAACCTGCCTAATCATTCCATCCGTTCATTTAACGAATTGGTGAAATATTTCATTATCATTTTCAAGTGAACATGACACCTAAAAAGACAATGGCTGACCTTATGCGATGCAGAAAAAACAATGATGAAAAAGTAACAAATTTTATCTCTCGTTACCAGTCCTTATATGCTCAAGTTGATGTCCAAATTCCAGATGCACATCTCCAAAATATTTTTATTGAGAATTTTCACACCAACCCTCAAGATAAGCTTACGATGATGAAATTCCCTTCATTCATGCATTTTTGTACAACCTTATGTGAGTATCGAAATTTGGTTTCAAGTTGCGAGTCAAAATCCACTTCTACTTGAATTGACAAAACTAAAAACAATAATGAACACCAAAACAACACACAAAATTTCCACAAACCTAACCAATGCTTCTTAAAATTTAGTTCACCTCCCTCAACCCAACCACAAACCACTTCACAAGTTCAAAATTCAATGGCCACCTCTAAAATAGCTGTGCCTTATCATTATGGTGATCCAAACAGACATTTCACTTCTTTACCTGACACCCTCCATCAAACAATGAACCAACTCATCCAAAAACACATGCTTACCTTGCCACCTGTTCGACCACTTGATCCTAATCAACCCTTACCTCCTAGCTTCAAAACTAACACTTATTTCAATTTTCATCGTCAAAATGTCCACGACATCAAACATTGCAAGCATCTTAAACATCTACTTCAAGACCTCATTAACTTGGGTGAATTGACCATTATGGGTGTTAATGATCAAGGCAATAAGTTCGTTGCACCCCCTAACCAAAATCTCCAAATCTTCACCAACCGTATGCCTAAACACACTACCTTGTTCGTCAAGGCTAGTGAATCGTCAAATCCTGATGTAACGACTGTTGATACAAACATTGAAAAACTTGATACATCTTCGCTTGTTTTCCAAGCTAGTCCTATGGATGAACTCGTCGCCACAATAGATGTTATCCCTCGCAAGGGCCAAACCACTCAATCTATTGATATTAATTTTTCTGCTAAAGACATACTACCAAAGCTTCCTGATGGTCCTCTCTACCTAGCTAGTAGAATCTATGATAAACCTACTAATGGGATATTAATAGATCCCGCTTGTGGTGAGAATGTGATCACAAAAGAATTTTTGGTATTACATGATCTATATCAAGAAAACTATAATCCACCAACTGCATGGATTAAAACACATCATGGTTTTGCATGCCCTAGGATTGGATTGATTGTGCTACCTTTACAAATAGGACCTAAGACTTTGGAGGTAATGTTTTCTATAATTCCACAATCTAACCAATTTCATTTGTGGCTAGGCCTTCCTTGGCTTCGCTCAATGAAAGTGGTCCCATCAGTCATTCACAAGTGCTTGAAGTTTCCACATGGAAATGAGGTATTCACTGTACACCATAGTGGATTTAATCCTTTATCTTCCAAAGGTAACTTTTCATTAGAAGCCTTTTGACCCGAACCCATGGAACCTATTACTCCTCGTAAGGACTTCTTTTACATTGCTTATCAGAAATTTAAAGCCAAGAAGATTCTTGAATTATCCCTTCATCACACATCTTCGTCCACATCTACTCATCCTATCCTTGATGAAACCATGATTACACAAAAATATAATATTGAACAAACCATCACACCCTCTAAACAAATTCCTCCTGATACTTCCTAGCCATCATATAAATGACCAATAGAACAAGAAATAACTCTTGCCTCACTTCCTCATACCAAACAAGTATATAAAGTGAAAGAGAAAGTGGTTGATCCTTCCTCCTCAGTTTCTCCTACTCTTCCTCTTTCAGAAGTAGAAGAACCTATGCTAACTCAATCTTCTCTTACACCTCAACAACTCCAAAATATAATTAAACGAAACCGTGCTACTCGGGAACGTCGGTGTCATCGTTGTCTCCTTGATCATACAAAAACCAATCATGACAATCAATCTTTACACTTGACATAAGATATAGATGACCATCTTCCCTGTCCTGACCCACCACATGAAATTTCAACCCAACAATTACAACAAAATGAACATATCCAACCCATACTCTTGATACATCCATCCTTAGAAATCACCCTTTGTCCTCCCATCATTAGTAATCTTGATGATGATGATGGAGATGTGACAATTGCTAACATAGATGAAGCAATAAACAATGAATTGAACTCTTTATTTTCATCTACAATAAGCTTAAATGATAAATCCTATCTGCCAAGCAAAGAACCCTATACAACTCCTAGTTGGACACTTGCGATTCCTCCTTTAAACAGTCAATCACCTTTGCATTCCACTAAACATGATTGGGAGGTAGATGATTTGATGGATGAATTTCATTTTCCTACTTAGTCTTTTCTTTTCATTCATTTTCCTTTTTCTTTTTTATGTGCATATCATGTTCCCCCATATTGTGCATGTGATGTTTCCTTCTGTTTGTACACTTCTTCTATTGTGTATCTCTATTCTTCCTTTTATTTTTTCCCTTTTAATTTTTGGTTTTTTGTTTTCCTTTGGGGATGATGCAAAGCATAGAGATGCCCTCTATCTCTTCCATGTTGACCCAAATGGTCCTTGTCTTTTTCATTTTTGTTTTATGTTTTTCTTTGGGGATGACGCACAGTGTTGAGACACCTTATGTCTCTTCCATGTTGACCCAAACCACCTTTTTATTTTCCTTTTTGTCTTTGTATTTTCTTGTGTTTTTCCTTTTGGGGATGACACAAGGCATTGAGATTGAAATTTCTCCTTCATGTTGACCGAAAATCTTTTTCATTTTTCTTTTTTGACTTTTCGCTTGTGTTTTCTTTAGGGATGATGCAAAGCATTGAGACCACAATGTCTCTTCCTTGTTGACTCAAAACAAACTTTCTTTTTTCCTTTGTTTTCTCTCTCTTTGTCATTCTTCTAGTTCTATGTGTATTTGGGGAATGATGATAGTTCTGAGCTCTTTCATACAAAACACTGCAGCAATGAACATATTGACCCCAAATCCATAGATCCCTTATGTGTTTGGTGTGCTTTCTTTTCTGGGGGAAAATCCCTTATTTCCTTTCTTTTCTCCTCCATATTGACATGATGCAACTTAACTTCAAAACATGACTTGGCATAGAGCTTTCCAGGTTGGCTCTCGTGTCTTGTTTTCTTTTTGCATTTTCTTTTCTTCTCTACTTTCAAGTAATTTCTCACAAAACAATGTGTAGCAACTACTTTAAAGTGAGGGAATACATTACCATTATTTCATTTGCATTCTTAGAGAAGCCTTATCATTTACATGATGAATTTGTCACTTTGTGGATGACGTTGGGTGCAATGTCCTTCATAAGTGTGATCTATCTCAGCATATTGCATTCCTCTTTATGGTTTGATGTGACACACTGCACCCCCTAAGTTGCGAATATACTATTCTTTGATTGGTCCTCTTTTGGAGACATTAGACACAATGTTCCCTAAGTGACTAACCTTGCATAAACTGAACAAGACTCCTTTGAACATATTACACATGACATTTTCACATAACATTCTCATTCAACCACCTTGCATAACACAACTTGCATGCCTGTGGAGCTGTCTTATTTGTTTGGCCACCTTGCATAACACAACTTGCACGCCTGTGGTGCCATCCTATTTTGATAAAACTTAAATCAACATTTTAATTTTCTTTGGCTTTGTGGCACCTTGTTAAAGTTATCAAATGGGTATAGCTTTAGCATGGTTGAGTGAAAGCCCAACTAGCGGCATGAATTTTACCCATAGCCACTTTTGTGTTTGTTTTGTGAGTGCATACCAACTAGTGTATGTATCTTACTTTTTGGGCCTTCTCACCCCGTAGACAACTAGTTGTGTGGCCCCAAAGTGAGTACACATTCTCTCATTTTCAAACAATCATCCTAGATCTCTTTTCAAAACTAGTTGGATTGATGATCGAAGCTTTATTCAATTCCTCTCAAACACTTGTGTGTTCCTTTGTCCTTATGTTTAGTTTTCCATGGGATCTTCATCCTGGGGGCTTGATCATCCCTCTTGTTTGTTGCATTCCATCTTGCTAATGTAAGTGCATTCAAACCCTTTTGTTTGATGTTCATGGCTACTTTAGTGTGAGGAAGCAAGTTTCTCTCACTAAAGTGGGGGCTAAATGTACCATTGAAAAATGGTCCCTTCCCATTTTCATGATCTTTTAGGCTTTGTTTCATAGTGTTGGAGCTATGTTGCTTTAATTTTATTATGTATCTTGGCTTGAACATGCTTATTTTGGTGCTAAAACTCAAATAACGACGTCTTGTGAAGGTGTTGTGAAGTGTTGTAAGACATTTCTACATTCTTCTAGACTCTATTTAATGAAATTCACCTAAAAACCACCTTTTCACTCATCAACAAGTCCTATTTTGAAGTGTTTTAAAGTCTTGTAACAAGGTTTCACACTTTTCTAGGCATATTTTCCCTATTTACACCCTTCTCATACTTTATTTTGTCTTTTTATGCCCTCATATGCTTATACTAAGTGTATTTTTAGGTCCTATCCCGAGAAACAACATTAAACACAACTTTATTTCTGACACTTGGTTTTGGGTCCCAGGTGGGAATCATTCACCAAGGGTGGTGAATGAGTCCCCCTTGGCCCCAAATTCAAAATATTTCAAAATTCTTTCAGGATTTTACTCAAATTTACTTCATGTCGGCATGTGATGAGGTATGAATGGATACTAAGGCACAAGATTTGTATAAATAGGAATTTTTAACCTCATTTTACATCTCCTACAATCTCCTAACTCATTCAAGCATTCAATCACACATTCACTCAAGCAATCAAGCATTTTGCATCTTCAATTCAAGCACTTTCAAGCACTTTGGAGCAACCATTGACATCACTTCAGATTTGCATATTCAAGGATATGGTAAGTTTGTAATACTTTCATGTTATTCATTTATCATTTCCCTTGCATTTCATTCATTTCAATTGGGTTTAATTACTAAAGTGGGGTTTGACCAAGGAAAACCCCTATTCATTAACCCCCCAATATTTTTCCCCTTTGTGCATGTGTGTTTGCAACCTTGTTTTGTAGATTTTATTGGTTTAAAGGTGTTGAAAAGTGGAATTCAAGTCAACTAGGCTCTTCAAGTTAATTCATCATATATCCAATAAAGTTGAGTGACTTTCAGCTCATTTTCTACAAAATTGACCCCGACAACCTGATATTCAGTCATTTCTAGATCTAGAGAAGCAATGTTGAACTTTGAATTTTTAGAGATCTTGGGGAGGACTGATTTGCCACCCTTGGTGAATGAGTCCCACCTAAAACTTGAAAATCTGAATTTTGTTAGAAATCACTTCTCGGTTGTCAGAAATTAGATTATGACACTTTTTCACTAGTCGAAGGACTGATTCGCCACCCTTGGCGAATGAATCCCACTGTGAAAAATTAGAAATTTTCATCAGCATTCCAGACATTCCAGAAACCTCACAAAACATCCAGGTGCACTCAGATTTGACCTTGTACTTTCTATTCTACATATTTCTCTCAATTTCTTCATATTTCATAGTTATTTGCATATCACAGTGTGTTTTCAAACAAGGCATAAATCTTAGTTTTGCATTCATTTTAGATCATTTTAATCAGTCATTTGCATTTAGTTTAGTTAATTTACATCATATCACATCACATATGTCCTAATTTGAATGAACATTCTAGCATTTTAGGATCTAATCTCTTTCCTTTTGGGTGAAAAACCCTATAAGAGTTAGAGAGTCCATTGGGTCCTAAAATCTATGTTTCAATAATTATCTAATTATTTAATTATAGTGGAAAGTGAATGCAAATTAAATAAATAATAACTTATTTAATTTTAGAAAGAAGAGGACTCAATTAGCGATGTAATTAAATAAATAAAATTTATTTAATTAATCCAAGAGGAATAAAGACATAAATGAATTAATAAATAGTTAAAATTAGTTAATTAATAGAAGACTTATGACCTTAGAAAATAATTGAATAATTAAAAATTATTTAATTATCCTAGACAAAAGGGGAAATGATGGAGAATTTAGAAGTTGCATGCCTAGGATAATTTTCAGTGTCTACATTTTGCCCCTCTTTGATACAATGTAGTTTATTGCGTTGTGTCAAAGAAATTTAGTCAAATCATGCCCTAGTGATAGCAGGGTAGACCTATGCCGCCTCAGAATTTTTTTTAAATTTTTTCAATTTTTTTTTTAAAATTTGAAAATTGTTCTGAAAGTTTAATGATAGCCAAAAATGCCATGGTGACCAAAGAATTATGTTTGAGGACCTTTTGGGGTAGTGAAAATGAGGTTTCAAAGCTCCTGTAGAGTGCAACCAACATAAATCCTAGTCACAACCCTAATTTCTAGGAGGTATAAATAGGAAATTGGAAGGTCAAAGGGCTCATTTGTGCATTTTGAGATTGAAAATTGAGGAGCTCTGAGGAGAGAAGCTGCCAATATGTCACCCGTTCCCCACACTGAGCATCGAGCATACCACATGTGGACCTTCAGACGACTAGAGGGCACATGAGAGACAATAAGTACCTATAAACCCACTTTGTCAATTTTTGATTTAATGCATTTCTAGGTGGTAGAAAAATTAAGCAGTCAATTGTGTCATTTCTCATTTGTTGCAGTGATATCATGAATAATCAACTGTGAAATGATGAAATTGTCTAAAACATGCCTAGGGTAGGTTTAAATTTGAAATTTTTCTACGCAATTGTGGTAGAATGATGCATCCATGTGGTTTTCTGCAACATAATTGCTTTAATCTGACTAAGTGTCTAGGGTTTCACACAATTGATAAGGAAATGACACAACTACCATGGTTCACCATAAATCATTAGGGGTTAGACGCAATTGAACCACTGTGATGCATCTATGAAAGCATGCGACACAAGTGTGTTAAAGCTTCACATATGAAGCCAATGCGACATAATTGTGATTTTGTGATGCAATTGCGTGATTGCACACCACAACTGATTGCTAATGAATACACCCTTGTTTAATAGAAAACTTATTTTGCAGTTTATGTCTAATATACTTGAATTTTATTTTTGATTGACAAAATTCTTGCACTTGTGACCATAGAAAATGCTTGATCCTATTTACATATGAGAGTCTAGACCCATGACATATTAACTTTGGGACTAGTTGGCCAGCACTGAAAAGCTTAGGTTGTGGCATCTTGGACTTTACCATGTGACCTTCATGCCCATCATTGGGGATAACAGGGGTATGCTAACTACATTCGATGAGCGGTGGAATTCAGAGACATGTTCGTTCCATCTACCGACAGGGGAGGTGAACCATAGATTTTTGGCACCCTAATCCTTTCTAGCACTTCTAGGGTTTTTCACCTAAAAGGAGAAAATAGGGCCAAAAGTCTAGGTAGGTTCACTCAAATTATGCGAAGTATGATGCTATTCAACCTAAATGGAATGATTTAAGTATAGTTATATGACTTAATTGACTGATTATGTATGCAAAACCTAAGAATTATGCAATGTTGGAAAATACAATGTGATATTTAAAGAATGAACTATGAATGAACAAATGCAAAAAAGAAAAGAAAAGGGTTGAATTAGAGTGCACCTGGACAAAGATTGGAGAATTTGGAATCTTCTGAATGTTGTTTGAGATCGTAGAAAATCACCAGTGGGACTCATTCTCCAATGATGGTGAATTAGTCCTGCTTTTGATGAAAACTATTGGGAACAATTTTTTGAGTGTCAGGATCTAGAATATGACAAAACCTAGATTTCTAGTCTTAAGGTGGGACTCATTCACCACTGATGGCGAATAAATCCTCTCTCAAAATTTTGAGAAATCAGAGGACAATTCTGTAGCACCAGATCCGAGGTTGTCTGCTTGTCGAGTTGCTGAAGTCAAATATGTAGAAAACAGACAAAATGTCTTCTCCAAGCTTGAAATAAGATGTAGTTGAATTGAAACACTTTGTTGAATTATTGTCCACTTTTCAACACCTAAATTCTTGTCAAATATGCATACAAAAGTCTGCAAACACACATACAAAAGAGGAAAAATGGTTAAGGGTTAGATTATAGGGATTTTCCTTGGTCAAATCCCACTTTGGTAATCAAACGCTTAATGAAATAATGGAATGAAGGAGAATGATAAAAAAATAACATGAAAATTCTATCAACTTACCAAACCCTTGTTGAAGAAAATATAAAGATATGTCAATGGATGCTCCAAAATGCTTGATTAAGTGATGCAAAGTGCTTGAATGCTTGAATGAATGAGTGAATAAGTAAACTTGATGAATGGGGGGTTAGAATGGATGTAAAAACACTTATTTATACACACTTGTGCCTTAGTAACCCTTTGATACCTCATCATAGGCCAACATAAGGTAATTTTGAATAAAAACTTGAAAGAAAATTTGAAATATTTTGACTTTGGAGCCAAGAGGGACTCATTTGCCACCCATGGAAAATGGGTCCCACCTTGGACTTGAAAGTGGGTGTTGGGAATTAAGTCACATTTAATGTTATTTTTTAGGTTTACATTGAAAAACACCCTTAATTAAGTATTATAAGGGCATAAAGGGGTCAAATAAAGTATAAGAAAGGCATAAATAGTGAAATTATGCCTAGAAAAGCATGAAATCTTGTTACAAGACTTTACAACACTTCAAAATAGGACTTGTTAAGTGATGAAAAGGTGATTTTTAGGTGAATTGTAATGAATAGAGCCTAGAAAAGTGTAGAAATGTTTTACAACACTTCACAACCCCTTCAAAAGATGCCATAATTTGTATTTTAAGACCTAAATGAGCATATTCAAGCCATATTACATCAATAAATCAAAGAAAAATAGACCAAACATTGTGAAGAAAGGCCTAAAAGACAATGGAAATGACAAAGGGCCATTTTTCTATGGTGCATTTAGCCCCCACTTTAGTGAGAGGATGAACTTGCTTCAAACTCACATTAAAGTAGCCATGCATATCAAGAAGGATCCCAATGCACTTATGTTAGCAAGATGGAATAACAACAATCAAGAGGGATGATCAAGCCCCCAGGATGAAGATCCCTTGGCAAACTAAACACAAGAGCAAAAGAACACAAGTATTGATGAAGCTTTGCTCGTCTGTCCAACTAGTTGTGGATTAGATCTAGGCTATTTATTTGAAAAAGAGAAATGTGAAATGTGAAATCACTTTGGGGTGACAAAACTTATGGCTTTCCACCACGTGAGAATTCCCAAGTATACTTACTCTGGGGCCATGAAACTTTTGGTTGTCCGTGAGGTGACAAGGCCCCAAAAGGTAAGATACATACGCTAGTTGGTATGCACTCATAAACACAAAGGTGGCTATGGGGAAAGTCATGCCACTGAATGGGCTTCTCGCTCAACCATATCAAAGTTATACCTCCTGATAAATTTAACAAGGCATCACAAAGGAAAATTTTGGTTTGTGCTTCATGAGACAAGCAAAGCCTCGTATGCTTAGAACTCATGAACAAAAAGAAAGGTACCACAGGCATGCAAGTTGTGTAATGCAAGGTGCCAAAAAAGTGCAAAGTGTAAAATGAAAAAAATGTAAAAATGTAAAAGTGTAAAATGGAAAGGATGTTAAAAGGAGTCTTGTTAATTTTATGCAAGGTCTACCACTTAGGGAACAGTGTGTCTAATGTCTCCAAGAGAGGACCAATCAAAGAATAAAATATTCACAACTTAGGGGATGCAGTGCGTTGCATTAAGCCACCAATAGGAATGTAATATGCTAAGATAGATCATACTTATGAAGGAAATCATACCCAATGTTGTCCACAAAGTGACAAATGCATCGTATAAAGCATCAAGGTTGCACTAAGAACCAAGGATGCAAATGAATTATGGTAATGTATGCCCCCCACTTTAAAGGAATTGCTACACACCATTCTATGAGCAATTAATTTAAAGTAGCAAAGGGAAAAAAATGTAAAAAGAAAACAACAAATGAGAGCCAACTCGAAAAGCCCTATGCCAAGTCATATGTTTCTAAGTTAGGCTGCTTCATGTAAATGAAAATGAAAACAAAAGAAAAAGGAGTTTCCTTCCAGAAAAGAGAACACCAAACACATAAGGGATCTATGGATTTGGGATTAGTATGTTCGTTGTTGCAATGTTTTTTATTAAGGAGCTTAGAACTGTCATCATTGCCCAAAGCACATAGAACTAGAAAATGACACAAAGAGGGTGAAAACAAAAGAAAAATAAGATCCGTTTTGGGTCAACATGGAAGAGACAGTGCGGTCTCAATGCTTTGCATTGTCCCCAAAAGGAAAACAAAAGTGAAAATAAAATGAAAAAAAAGAAAAAAAAAATATTTTGGCTCAACATGAAGGAGACATTTAGGTCTCAATGCCTTGTGTCATCCCCAAAAGGAAAAACACAAGAAAAAGACAAAAAGGAAAAGGGTCCTTTTGGGTCAACATGGAAGAGACATAGGGAATCTCAACACTTTGCGTCATCCCCAAAAGAAAAACACAAAACAAAGGAAAAAAAGGAAGGGTAAAATGTACATCATATAGAAGAATAGAGGTATAAATAGAAGTGTACAATGAGAGGGAAAAGATCAAACACACGATACGAGGGAACACGATATACACATACAATAAAAAAAGAAAGAACAAAGAAAAATGTAAAAGGATAGTAAGGTGAATGTAAGTCAACCATCTAACAAGTCATCCACCTACCAATCATGTTCAGTGTATTGCAAGGGCATTTGACTATCCAAAGGAAGAATTGCAAGTGTCGAACTAGGAGATGTACTAGGTTCCTCACTTGGTTGAGAAGATTTTTCATTTAAGCTCATGGTAGATGAAAATAAAGAGTTTAGATCATTATGCACTTCTTCATCTATTTTTGCAATCTCCTCATCATCATTATCATCATCAAGTTTGATTATGATAGGAGGAAGAAGGGTTATTTCCAATAAAGGATGTGTTAAAATTTTTGGTTGTTGGATTTGTTCATTTTGTTGTGAGAGTTGGATTGTGCTATCTGGTGGTGGGTCAAGAGAAAGAGGGTGGTCATCTATTGCTTCGGTCAAAGGTGGAGGCTGGTTTTCTTTATTTTCTTCCATTCGAGACTGACAGGCAAGGAGACGATGATGACGCCTACGTTCCCTAGCACCATGGTTGTGTTTAATTTCATTTTGAATTTGTTGAGGTGTAAGAGTGGGTTGATCCATCATAGGTTCATTTTCTTCCAGAGGGGGAAGAATGAAAGAAATTGAAGAGGATGGGTCAATCACTTTCTCTTTAGCTTTATACACTTGTTTAATGTGAGGAGGCATGACGGGATTGGTTTCACTTTCTCTTGGTCGTTTAAACAATGGAGGGGAAGGGTGTAGGGGCGGTTATATGGTTTTCTCAATGTTAGAGTCAGGCTAAAGCATGGTTTCATCTATGATAGGAGGAGTGGAAGTGGACGGGGACATGTTACAAAGAGACAATTTAGTGATTTTTTTGGCTTTGAACTTTTGATAGGCTATGAAAAAGAAATCTTTACTAGGGGTGATGGGTTCCATAGGTTCAGGCCAAAAGGATTCTAAGGAAAAATTAACTTTAGAGGATAATAGATTAAAGCCACTATGGTATATGGTAAATATTTCATTTCCATGTGGAAACTTAAAACATTTGTGAACAATTGAAGGGACTACTTTCATTGAGCAAAGCCAAGGGTGGCCTAGTTGCAAACAAAATTGATCCGATTGTGGAATAATAGAAAATGTTACATCCAAAGTTTTGGGTCCTATTTGTAAGGGAAGTACGATTGATCCAATCGTAGGGCACACAAAACTAGTATGTGTTTTAATCCATGCAGTTGGTTTATTATAGTCATCTTGATATAGCTCATGCAATACTAAAAACTCTTCTGTGATCACATTCTTGCCATAGGTGGGATCTATTAATATCCCATTAGTGGGCTTATCATAGATTTTTTCGGCTATGTAAAGAGGACCATCGGGAAGCTTTTTAAGTATATCTTTATAAGAAAAAGTGATATCAAGAGTTTTGTTGGTTGGGCCCTTACGAGGGATAACGTCTATCACACTCACAAGTTCATCCATAGGATTAGCTTGGGTAACATTTGGAGTTATATCATGTTGCTTAGTATTTGTATCAACATTCATTACATTAGTGTTTGAAGGTTCACTAGCCTTGACAAATGAAATATTGTGTTTAGGCATGGGGTTGGTAAATATTTGTAAATTCTAGTTAGGGGGTGCAATGGAATTATTGCGTTGATCATTGACACCCGCAATGGATAAATGACCCGAATCAATGAGGTCTTGAACTAAGTGTTTGAGACGCTTACATTGTTTGGTGTCATGGCAATTTTGGAAATGAAAATGGTAATAAGCGTTTGGTTTAAAGGTGCGTGGTAAAGGTTTGGTGGTATCAAGTGGTTTGACAATAGGAAAGATGATCATTTGTTGTTGGAGCAATTTGTTCATTGTATTATGGAGGGTATCAGGTAAGGGAGTAAATTGTCTCTTCGGGTCCCCATAAGTATAAGGCATTGTTGTTTTAACAACTGCCACTTGACTTGGAACAGGTTGAGTTTGTGGTTGAGAAGGAAGATTGAACTGTAAAAACCCTCTATTTGGTTTGCGAAAGTTTTGTGTGTTGTTTTGATTGTTTTGCTTAGACTTCTTAGCTCAAGTAGAAGTGGACTTTGAATCATGACTTGAAACTGAGTTATGATATTCACACAAGGTTATGCATAAGTGCATGAACGAAGGGAATTTCATCATAGTTAGCTTATCTTGAAGGCTTGTGTGCAAGTTTGTGATAAACATCTTCTACATATGTGAATCAAGAATTTTGACATAAACTTGAGGAGATGATGACTGATAATGTGAAATGAAGTCAGTGACTTTTTCATCGACATTTTTTCTACAACACATTAGGAAGTGACTTATGAAGGTGTCTACAAGTTCATTAAATGATCGAATGGAATTATTAGACAAGTTTGAAAACTACTCTAATGTAGTGTCTTTCAGGGTCCTGAGACAAAGTTTGGCTAAGAGTTTATCATCAAGGACAAAATCACTCCATAAAACTATATAAGCATTGACATGGTTAAGAGGGTCTCCTTTACCTCCATATTTCTCAAACCTAGACAATTTTATCCCTTGTGGCATCGAGATTCTTAAGATTTCTAAAGATAAGGGGCTACTACAAACATGATATGTGGTTGGAGAGTTTTAACCTTGGATAATGGTGGAAATTTGTTGTTGCATGGATGAAATAGTATTAAGGAGCTGTGTAATGATGGGGTTGGGGTAAGTGGTATGAGGTGGAAGGGAAAATGGAGATGGAGTGTATGTAATGTGAGGGGAAGTGAAAGGGACACTAAGAGGGGTGAAGGTGGTAGAGGGGATTTGCGATGCCATAATAGAACTATAAATGCTAGTTGGAATGGTGAAAGGAGACACATGGCTAACCTATTGCATAGTTGTTGTAACCTGAGAAGTGACATAAGTTGGTATAGATGCTATGGTTGAAGGGGGAGGAATGTGAGGTCCTCCTTGGCTTGCCACTATGTTTGCTGATTGGGAATTAGAAGAAGCATGTTTATTGTAAATCTCAGCATTTATTTTCATAACTTGTAAACCATCATCACTTTCAATCAAATGATGAAGGTTTTCTATGGCTGGTATGGCAATGGTGGAAATGTTTTCAAGGGACAAGTCTTGTTGTAAGTGTGCAAAATCCTTATGAATATTAATGACCTTTTCTTGCTATATGGATTTTTTTTGTGTGTCAACATGCATTGGATGGAAAGGTGAAGGAATAGAAGTGGTATTGTCCATGCCTAATGCACCATTGTCCATACTAGGAGTAGGAGCTCTTGAGATCCCAAGGTTCACAATGAAAGTGCTATCATGGGAAGCCATGAGTCTAGAACTTCGTCTCACTAAAGTATTATCAATGGGGTACCAAACACTCATACAAGTACCACAAAAGATGGGGTGAATGAAAATGCAATGTAATCTAGGAGTGCAAAATGAAAATAATAGAAATTATGCTAACTGAAATAGAGAAGTAACTACAAAGAACAAAAATGCAGAAAAATGCCAGAAAATGCCTAAAAATGTAGTTTGAAATGTGCAAGTGAATTGATTCGCCCAGGGTGGCGAATGAGTCCCAGTATGGGATTTTTTTTTATGTTTTTCAAAAAAATTAATGTGATTCTAATTCTTTTTAGATGCCAATTAATGATGCAGATGCAAATTTTTAGTTTTTTCAATGATATGTAATGCAAAAATGAAATCTAAATGAGTCTTTCACTAATGCAAGTTAAGAAATCCTAGAATGCAAAAACAAAACAATACCCTAATTGAATTTTGATGCAATTGTAATCTAGGATGCAAGATGCAATTGAAATCAGAAATGTAAAGTGTTCAATAGTTAGGTTCACCAAAATGAATTGTAGATTTTTGGCACCCTAATCTTTTCTAACACTTCTGGAGCTTTTCACCTTCACCTAAAAGGAGAAAATAGGGCCAAAAGTCTAGGTAGGTTCACTCAAATTATGCAAATTATGATGCTATTTGAACTAAATGGATTGATTTAAGTATAGTTATATGACTTAATTGACTGATTATGTATGTAAAATCTAAGAATTATGCAATGTTTGAAAACACAATGTGATATGCAAACAATGAACTATGAATGAACAAATGTAAAACATAAAAGAAAAGGGCTGAATTAGAGTGCACCTGAGAAGAGATTGGAGAATTTGGAATCTTTTGAATGCTATATGAGATCACATAAAATCACCAGTGGGACTCATTTTCCACTGATGGCGAATCATTCCTGCTTTTGATGAAAACTGTCGGGAACAAGTTTCTAAGTGTTGGGATTTAGAATTTGACAAAACCTATATTTTTAGTCTTATGGTGGGAATCATTCACCAGTGATGGTAAATTATTCCTCTCCCAAAATTATAAGAAATTAGAGGACAATTCTATAGCACCAGATTTGAGGTTGTCTGCTTGTCGAGTTGCCGAAGTCAAATCTGCAAAAAATGGACAAAATGTCTTCTCCAAGCTTGAAATAAGATGTAGTTGACTTGAAACACTTTTTTGAATTCTTTTCCACTTTTTGACACCTAAATTATTGTCAAATATGCATACACAAGTCTGCAAACACACATACAAAATGGGAAAAATGGTTAAGGGTTAGATTATAGGGATTTTCCTTGGTCAAATCCCACTTTGGTAATCAAACCCTTAATGAAATAATGGAATGAAGGAGAATGATAAACAAATAACATGAAAATTATATCAACTTACCAAACCCTTGTTGAAGAAAATCTAAAGATATGTCAATGGATGCTCCGAAATTCTTGATTAAGTGATGCAAAGTGCTTGAATGCTTGAATGAATGAGTGAATAAGTGAGCTTGATGAATGGGGGGTTAGAATGGATGTAAAAACACTTATTTATACACACTTGTGCCTTAGTAACCCTTTGATACCTCATCATAGGCCAACATAAGGTAATTTTGAATAAAAACTTGAAAGAAAATTTGAAATATTTTGAATTTGGAGCCAAGAGGGACTCATTCACCACCCATGGAAAATGGGTCCCACCTTGGACTTGAAAGTGGGTGTTGGGAATTAAGTCACATTTAATGTTATTTGTTAGGTTTACATTCAAAAAAACCCTTAATTAAGTCTTATAAGGGCATAAAGGGGTCAAATAAAGTATAAGAAAGGCATAAATAGTGAAATTATGCCTAGAAAAGCGTGAAATCTTGTTACAAGACTTTACAACACTTCAAAATAGGACTTGTTAAGTGATGAAAAGGTGATTTTTAGGTGAATTGTAATGAATAGAGCCTAGAAAAGTGTAGAAATGTTTTACAACACTTCATAATACCTTCAAAAGATGCCATAATTTGTATTTTAAGACCTAAATGAGCATATTCAAGCCATATTACATCAATAAATCAAAGAAAAATAGACCAAACATTGTGAAGAAAGTCCTAAAAGACCATGAAAATGACAAGGGGCCATTTTTATATGATGCAAGAGGTGATAGTCACCCTTGAGGACAACTACAAGATCCTACGACTATCTATTTGAGGTGAGAGAGTGAGATATGACCCAAGATGTGGGTACCAGGCACTAAAAAAGTATTACGTCTATGAGGATATCAAAGACTTAGGGGTAGACCACTATGAGATCAGATGGGATACTTTGGCTGAGCGATATGAGTAGTTTGATTATATTTTATGCACATTGATTGTCGGGGTCGTTATTGTTGATCAACAATGGCATGGCTTCCTAGTTGTATGAGGTCAGATGCTAGTAGGGATGACAACGAGGGAAACATTGTATGCATGGGGACCTTGTTTACTCACAATTCTTTATTTTCAGCTCCATGGCATTGCCTATAGAGATGGTTAGTCCCTGAGTTGTGGGTGATACTATTGATGGTCTGGGCTTGGGAGCACATTGCTGTGTTTTTTCCACTAGTTGGGGGCCAATGTTCCATATGTATAGAGGCGTATTGACATAGACCCATGTGAGTGATGTGAGGTATTGGAGGCATGGTATGGACATTTTGCTAGCTTTATTTGGAGACCATGGAGGGATTGTGCTTAACGACTAGATGAGGGTGACCATTTGTAGTGGTGCCGATAACTTAGGTACCTAATTGGATAAATAGTCCAATCACAACATATCATTGATATTTACTTACTAGATTGAATGCTCTGACAATTTGGAGAGCAAAAACATGTACCACATGGGACTATTGAGTTTGTGAGATCATCACAAGAGGTGATGCCATGGGGCCCAATTATACCAGTAGTGATAGCCGAGTAGGGTATTGACATTCTGTAGGTTCTACAATGGGCATGGGGGGTGGAATGGATAATTTAGGGATTACTATTGAGTATGATGCATGGTGGCAGGTTCACAAGACAATACCCTTGATGGAACTAGATAAGCCAGCTCTAGTGGTTTGATGAGGGTGGGGCCCACAAGGTAGGAGAGGTGGAGGGAGGGGCAAAGGAGATGGAGGATGAGGAGGAGATTGGGGAGGAGGAGGTAGAAGAGGGGATGATGGTGGAGATGGGATAGGCAGTGAAAAAGGTAGAGGATAGGGACATAGGCTGAGGAGACAGTGTAGATCACTTTTTCCTATCCTAGAGGAGGGAGAGGAGGATAGGCATGAGGAGGAGAGGGATGTAGGGGAGGGGAGATAGGATGTGGAGATGGTGCTGGCTATGGGGGTAGGGAAGCTTGATATGTTAATAGATGCGATGGTGATGGATGTGGAGCAGCCATGAGGAGAGGCATGGAGAGGATGATTGGCAGGAGGAAGAGCAGATGAACGAGGTAGAGTGCATCCTCTAAGAGACGATTGTCCATGGGGATGAAGGATTTGAGGAAATTCCCATTAGAGATGGGGAGGAGGGTGTGGATTAGTGGATACAATATTTGCAGGCCAGGGTGTAGGCTTTAGTGGCTGAGCTTCAGACAATACAAGTGGAGAGAGATGGACTCCGTATAGAGCAAGACACTCTATAGTCAGAGAGGGATGTTGCAGCAATTAGGGCACAAGAGGCTGAGTAGAGGTTCATGGAGTATACCACTACACTTAGTGGGAGTAGTGCAGATATGGTGGAAAGGTTATTAAAAGTAGGCCATCGGGAGCAGTATTACAAGGATTGATACTTTGCTGAGGTATCACCTGGGCACAGGGCACCGAGTGCGTCAGAGGAACTGAGCAGTGGTTGATCTCATAGCAGATAATCACAGAGCAGTGGTGGGGTTTCAATACCTAGATCTCATCCCTATGATAGGCAACCATCACATCAATCACCCTCTGGGGAGCATGGTAGTTCAAGGTAGAGCCTATTTTGACTATGTATCTTGACACTTTGTATTTTGTCCATCAAGCCCGCAAGTTCTATTTTGGAGATACATTATGACATTGTATTGTGATACATTTTGAGTGATATATATATATTTACACACACACACACACACACACACACACACACACACACACATATATATATGATTTTTGACAATGATTATATGATGTGCAATCTATTTTGATGCATTTATTATGTCATGGATGATTTATGTGTTTTATGATGTTTATGCATTTGATATGATGATGCGATGATTCTATGTATTGATGCCTTATATATGGTTTCTTTATGATGAATGTATGCATTTATTTGTATCATATATTATGGATTCCATGCATATGCTATGTGATGTTTATGATTAGGATATGTGTTTTCATTTTATTTTTTGGTGATGCAAAATGAAAATATATATGCAATATGATAAATGGTGATGGATTATGATTATGGATGCTTATATGGATTATGATTATGAATGTAATGGTCTCTTATATGTATCATGATTATAAATGAAATGGATGCTTATATATATGCCTATATGCCTATATGTTATGGATGTTTTTGTATTTTTTGATGCAACATATATGATTCAGTGTGTATGGATGATAATGTGTATATGATGTTTCTAACATGACTATATATGAGATATGTATTTTCTTTGTGTGTCACAAGACACTATCACAATGTGGATGGAATAAATGTTAAGACAAAATACAAGGATGTTAGTACAAAAGAAGAATCTTTAATATTTTTCCAAATACATAATAGGCATTGCATTAATCATCATTGGGTGGTAAAATGACACAAATGGACAACAAACACCATGTTATGAAATAGGCCAAGGTGTGCAAGGTCATTCACTTTCCAAAGTAGACAATCATAGACAAGGAATGTCCTGACTCATACTAAGGGAAAAGTTTCCCTAGTCTTTTTTCCAAGAAAATCCATAAACAACAATGAAAGAAAGGAGTCATGAGACATCATTGCTCCTCTAAATCCTTCATCGGACATCCTTGAGGAAGCTAGTAACTTGAATCAAAGACAAATCAAGAAAAATATAAGACAAAACAAACCACAAGATCAACATCCATTTAGTTTGTTTTCCAAAATATGATTGTTTGACAGTTTAATTGACTAGGTGATTGGCAAGTAGTTTTGTTTAACGAAGCTTGGTTTCAGGAGAGAAACATGTCGCATAAGACATCAAGTCTAGTTTCAATCATGTAACCACATGTATAAGGAAAATGAATAAGTTTGACTAAATGATAATGTCTGGTTTCAGGAAGGACACATCCTATATAAGACATAAGTTGACTAGTTTAATGGTTTGACTGTTTTGATAATTTTTTTGGTTTGACTGAGTGACCTTATTGGTTTGTTGTCTTTTTGATGCATGACTCGTTTGATATTTTGATGACTGTTTGTGTCCAAGTTGACCTATCTAATTTATTATGACTGACATGACAAACCCTAAAGGACCAACCTAGGTGGCCTCAAGGGCTCATCGATAGATGGCCTTTCCTACTTAACCATGCGTAGAGACCTCGTAATTTGACATGACATGACCTTGCTTTATTTACAAAGGATTGAGTCATGATTTTATTTGACCAAACCTAAGAATATTGACCTAATGCCTCGGGGGCACATCAACAGATGACCTTTCCTATGTTTAGTCATGGAGGCAACGTAGTTTGACAATGACTTGGACTGACAGGACTGACTTCAACTCTATTTTTGGGATTTTTGAAAGTTATTTGGATGTTTTTGTGTTTTTGACATGTGATTATTTTTTTTAGATTTTTGAGGTTTTATGATTTTTTTGGATTTTTGGGAATATTTGATTTCTTTTATCTTTTGATAGTTTAATGATTTTTTGTCTTTTTGGGATTTTAAGATTTTTTCATCTCTTTGAGAATAGCGACCTTTGATAGCAAGTGTAGGATCAAAACGCAGGTCTAGTATTTTCCCCTAGTCGGGTATAAGACCAATTTATTAGGGGTGAAATGGAATGGGATATGAGAAGGTGAAAAGATGCATGATGCCAATCATTCTAGGTTATGGAAAGGACAACCAATCATTATTATGGGTGATATGGGAAAGGAAAATGGTAGGGAAAAGTCAGATTGGAATGATGGTAGATGACAGAGCAAATTCAACTACACATGGTGCCTGTTTGCTAGGTTTTCACCATAGTACTTATCCAAAGTGCCACCAAAGTGGTTTTCACTATTGGACGAATTATTTATCTTTACTATTTTCTTGATTTTATTTATTTATTTATTATTTATTATTTTTTAGTTTTTGGTGTTACCAAGACGCCTGTTTGCTAGTTTTCATCAAGGTAATGATTTTTTTAATATTTCTATTTTTTTGTATTTTTTGTGGTTAAAACAGTACTTTTGAAAGCTATGTGTAGAACCTCTGCAGATGCAAGCTATTGATTGGTTCTGAAAAGGGTTCCCCTTTAGGAGTGGAAAGTTGGTATGCTCCTAATCTAAAGAATATTGTGACAATATAGGGACTGAACCAATTCGGCTCGAACTTTCTTGGCTTCTCTCACTTTGCTAGATTCTTAGGATTTTCCATTAAAAACACATCACCAATGTCAATTCAATACTTTCTTATTTAGCTATAACGGAGATGATTGTGATATTCTTGAAGATGATCTAATGCTCTTTGTCACCATTCATCTAAAAGTTCCAACTCATGTAGCCTTGAGGCTCGATATTCCTCTTTGTCAATATGCCCTTACATGGATACTTGTAGGGAAGGAAGTTCGACCTCAATAGGTAAGATTGCCTCGGAATCGAAGACTAGGGAATATGGAGTGGCACTAGTAGGAGTGCGAATGCTAATGCGGTAGGCCCATAAGGTGAGGCTAAGTTGGAGGTGCTAGTCATGACCAATGTCATTGATGGGCTTTTTAAGGATTCTAAGAATTGTTTAGTGAGAGACCTCAGCTTGGCCGTTACCTTGGGAGTAATATGGAGTGGAGAAATGGTGTTGGATGTGGAATTTCTCACAAAGTTGGTAGAATTATTGGTTTTTGAATGGGTGACTATTATCGGTAATGATGGACTTGATGGAACCTTCAAATTTAAAAATTTGAAGTGCCATATTGAACCCTAATTTTTTTTTTCCATCTCGAACCCTTGTTGCATTTGGATGTAGGGTTGTTATCTTAGGGTTTAGGGTTTTATTTGTTATAATTTATTCTAACATTCTATTTGGTTGCTGACCTCATGTTGCCCATTTCTGGTCATTTTAAAACTCTCTTATGTCTATCAATGTCGTCAAGTGACTAGTCCCTCTCGCCTAGGTTTGAATTTCCCATCTTATAAGGTTAAGTAGAGGGCCTTTTGGCCTTTACATCCTTTGCATTTCATGACTTAGAAGTTATCAAGCCCATTTTATCATGTCATCCTTGAGGGTCCCTTTCATTAGAACAACTTTAGTGCACGTGCTTAGGGTTTTCACTTAAGTCCTGATGGTCATCTTACTTTATCACTCATTGTTGATTTCTTCAAAAATGCATGTTTTGAATTGGCGATGAGCGATGAAGCAATATTGCTTTGATATTGCTCATCGAAAATAGTTGTCAGAGCTTTTAAATTGAATGCGGAATGAGCGATGTTCCTTGAGGGATCGCTTATAGCTAATGGCTTTTAAGCCTTTAGTGTTGTAATAGCGATGAGCGATGCCTTGGCCTTATGTTCTTTTTTGCATATCACAGATATGTTTTAAATGCTAATTTTCACATTAGCAACACGCGATACACATTGTAACTATGTAAATCCTCTCATTGCTAATTTCTTGCAAACCGTATGAGGAGAATTAGCGATGAGAAATGGCCTTATGTTTTATTGCTCATCATGGATTCATTGCAAAGCTTCAGTTCCAAATTAGTGATGAGCGGTGGTATTGTCTAAAAGGTTTCTTTCACTAATATGATAAGATCTTATGTGCGATGTCTCTTGTACCATTGATTTTCATGCAGGTGTACATGTCTAAATTTGATTTCTTCATTACATCTCCCATCACTGATAGGAGCCAAGGTGAAAATTTTGAATTAGCAATGTGTGATGGAAGCATGGACGTGATCAAGGAATGAGCTGTAGATCCAAGGGTTGATATTTCATCATGGGGATGTTTACATCGCCGATGAGGCCAATGAAGGACAAGATACATCTGTGATAGGCGATGACTATTGATGGAACAAGCAATATGGCAGGATCTTGAGGATTTCACATAAAGAAAAAAGGAAAGCAGTAAGATGACTGGAGAATTGTTGATGTAGTTTTAAAACAGGATGATCCAACAGACTAATCATCATTGCATCAATAATTTCATCGCTGATTACACCCTAAAATTTGGGGAAGATCAACGATGAGCGATGAAGTGTATAAGGAAATATTATCTCCAAAGAACACACTGGTCTTATGTACTTTGCCGATATTAATGAAGGAGCATGGATTAGGTTGGTGATGCATGCTAATTGTCAAATCACATATGATTTATCAAGATTAAAGAAGAATGTGGCAAAATTTGAGATAACACCACTATTTTCTAGGAGCAAGTTGCTAATGGTCAAAAAATGATGCTCATAGCCACCTTAGATAAAGTTTTAATTGTTTTAAGATCAACGACCCAGATTCAAAGCCGAGCTGTTAAGTTATCAACTTGCTCACGCGAGGAGTTCTTGAATCATTAATTTTGCATGCTTCAATTGTCTATTTAATGTAGGTTGATCACTGTTCATTTTTCACCATCTTTCCAATCTGTAGTGAATGTAAGGCGAAGTGTGAAGAAGAGTGAGAGGCTATTTGTTTTTCCTGAGTTGAATATTCTTGTCCTGAGTAAGTTGGTTTCAAATTGGGTTCTGTGGTTTGGTTAGGAATTTCTTTGCTAGGTTGGTTATAATTATCTAGGTTGTAGGTGTGTCTCCCTATAACTCTATCTTGAATTGTTAAATCCTGCTTGTTCTAGAAATTGGGAAAATTGGTGTGACAATTCAGCTTGTTTGAAGGTCTAGCTGACTCAATGTATTTGAGTATCATGAGGATATAACTGAGTAGGAATCCTAGGCTTCTTTTGAGGTTTCAAAGGGTAAAAGGAGGGCTAGAGTTCATAAGAATAAATCAATTGTGCAGAGTACATACAACTTGAGAAAAATAACCATTTTGGGAGAAATGGTCAAGTTCAAAGGCAAGGAACTGGCTTAGCTAGTGAAGAAGGCCAGGAAAAAAGAGAAAAGTCATAGGGCCTACCTGGGAAAACACAATTCTTCTATTGTGCTTTCTGATACTCCTTCAGATGTTGAAGGTGATACTAATTCAAGATATGGCCAATACCTCCTTTCTCTAATGCCATATGGGAGCTCCAATGATGACGTGGTGATGGTCCCTCCAATTTCATTGAGGACAAGGAGCGGTCAGGCATTCTTTGATGCTGATGACTCTGAATAGGGTCATCACCTTGTTTTTGTTTTTGATGACACCATGGTCTTTGCATAGGAGGTATTTGTTTTAGTATGTCCATGGTTTGTCTTTTTCTCTTCCATGCTAATGTGGAAGTCCTCCAACTGATATGATATGGAATCTTTTTTGTTTCAACAATGAACGCGGTGATAGAGACTAATGGTATCTTACACGTGTTTTTCTTTTTGTCCTCCCCTATTCCCAAATGTTTGCATAAGAAACTACCTGGGGAGTTCTTCGAGGAATTAATTGAAATTAGGTTTTTGAAATGAAAATGAAATTATAATTCAATCGGATGCTTGTTGCTCCCCTATTTATAAAGGGGATTTCATGGTTGATGTTAAGATAGTTCAGAAATTTGGAGTCCAGAATAGGTCAAGATGAATACTATGCTCTCAGAGCAAATAGAATGTAAATAGATACATTATAAAATATATCAGAAGCTAATCTTGGGAAAAAGTTATACTATATGAAGATCTTAAATATGTTTTTACAAAGTAAATATCAACAATGGAAAGAATGTTAGTTTTAAAATATTGCTCTCCTGTGTATCTTTCTTCTAAATTATGAATGAAGTTATTGAAAATAATTTCATTTGTCTTCTGTCATTTGCACCAAATTGATAAGTTTGTTTTATGCTTCAGTTCAATGAATTGATTAAATGCTAAAATGAGGCCATCAGTTTATAGAAAAGGGATATAGGATTTAGTAAGGAAGTAATATTTTGAAACATAGTGAGTTAGATGCTACAAAGTGGCATACTAATAGTTCATTAATTTATGATGTTCAATCATAATTGTATTACTGATTGATTGCAAGTTATAACTCCAGTTCTCCCTCAGATAGGGTACTGATTGTTTTATTAGTTTATCTCATGTCCAACTAAGCTAGTAATGAATTTGGACTAGGATTCAAGATGAAGAAAAATTCATAACATACTCAAACTATATTGCCTCAAATTTTAGTATATAAATGCATTCTCTGAAACGAATAACAATTTCACCCGAGGTCTGCCAAGCCTTTGATGAAGTGAGTTTTTTGAGGAAATACATATGGGTGAGGAAATTATCTTGACCTAATTTGAGATATTATGAGCATGCATAGGATTACCCTCTTGGGTCTCATAGAGCCCAAAGAGAAGAAGTAAGGTACTAAGTACTTTACTTAAGTGTTGGCCAATCCTCAACCTTGTTGATGATTGAGTTGTGGAAAATCAAAATGTAAGGAATCGGATTAAATTTGGTTCTTAAAAAATCACCAAGAGAAATGGTGAGTCCATTGGGGATGAACTCATAAGTTTTGGTTGCAGATTGACCTATCAAAGAGTCATTCAAATTTGTAACTAGTGATTGAAAATTGTGGAGTCTTATTTTCCCATCTGAGTCACTAATAGAAATGGAAACTCTGCTGGGGATAACTTTGAATCTCTAGTTGTAGACTATCAAAGTCAAGAGTTTGGTGAATTTGAACATCAGGTTCAGATGTTGAAGAAGTTATAGATCTGCAAATTGATTTGTAGAAGCCCCAAATTCAAAATACTGTGAAGTGAATCTGCTGGAAGAACTCAAAGAAAGATATCCTTGCTTCAAAATGTTTTCCTGTTATTGAAGAGGTGGTGACTCCGATCTATAATTTATACACATGAAGGGCTACTATTTGCTATTGTAACCCGAAAGTGTTCTATTCAAAGTTGCAACAACTAGAGATGTGAAGGTACATGGTTCTCTGCATATTTTCATTTGCTGAACCTGTCATATTGAATGCAATTATTGTTCCATTTAAAGTGTTTGTCTAAGTATTCACAAAATTGCTAGTATGGATGGCTAGAATGAAATTGTATACCCTAGGGATTTCTATCAATTTACATTATTATATGTTTAAAGCCCTAGTTACCACCATATTAGCAACTATCCTAGTAATCTTTCATATTATCATGGTTATGATTATGCACAATTAGTTAAACCCAAATTTGCATGTACCTATGGATTACCAAAGGGAAATAACCATTCCATTAGAAACCTTGATGCATATTGTCAAGAAACTTTAGAAGTCTAATAATCCTCAAACAGTTGAAACCCTAAAGTATAGGAAACCAAGTGTGAACAAGCCTAGGCTAAGGCCAGAATGAAAAGTTGTGTTTAAAAGGAGAATTAAAGAGATGAACAAAAGGCACATGATGGCTATACAAAACTAGTTAATATATAATCATACTAGATATGCTAGCCAAATTTCTGCACCTTTTGTCAATTCTTTTGATTTATTGTATGACCAACTAGACTTGTCATGGATTGATTACAAGGTTAAAAGTATGCCATATCGATTCTATAAGGAGATGCCTAGATTTAATGGATACAATGTGTGTGAAGGAGATGCACATGTCCAAAGTTTTTATAGCTTCATGGTGAAACATTCATTTGGAGATCAGGATATGTGGATGAGATTTTTTGTTAGATCTCTTGAAGCTAGAGCTAGGGACTAGTACTTAATTTTTCCTGAGAATTCCTTTTCCTGCTGGGATAAACTAGTGGATGCTTATAGAGAAGAATTTTCAAAAGAACCTTCTGACCTTGTCACAAGATTAAAGCATATTAAAAAAAAAGATGAAGAGTCAAGCATTGCTTTCAGTCATAGATTTGTTGTTGCTCTTTCACTAATCCCTAAAAATTTTAGACCTAGTACCTCAGATTGCATTCATATGTATTTTGAAGCTTTTGAGGAGGGATCTAGTGCATTGTTAAAGGATTTCAAAATATTGAGCATACAGATGGCTTACACATGTTTAGATAATATGGAAAAAATAAGGAATGAATATGTACAAATTTTGATGTCTTTAGTTGTTGGTAAACATGCTGATGAAATTAGAAATTGTAAGAATACAAATGATCATATGTTTTCAGTTTTAGATACATACAAGTGTACACTTGAGAAGGAAGAGGTTAAGAGTGATGCAATGTTTTCCATTGATGCTCATGAGAGTGAAAATGTTTGTCTCTATCCTAAAGAAAATGTAAATGACCAACTCAATGATGACACCCAGTCTAGTGCTGAAATACAAAAAGATGTAGATTGTTTTCATAACAGCCCAGAAGTAAGCAAGAATGAACAAATAGATAACCTATCCTCTATGATATATTGTGACCATACTTTTGACAAGGTTCTTAGAAATTCAATCTCCTATGATTGGGAAAACCTAGTTTGTGATCATTCCATTGAGTTTTCAGACTTTGATGATGGTAATATCATGGTATACCCTAATTTACAACTTTGTAATGCATGCAGTTCTAGTGGAATTCAAGAAGAGGAAGTGGTTGAAAGAATGGATCAAAACAATGATGTATTGAGCAGTGAACAAATTTCAGATATGTTGACTACTAAATATCAGAAATATGCACATGTAAGTAACCCTCAATTATTGTGTATTTCCCATATTGATTTTGATAGTGATGATAACCTTCACTATGCAAGATATGAAGCATGGGTTTCTAATCTTCCTTCAAGTTATGAACCAATTGGTCAACATGGTGATAATGTGGGTAATGAAAAATAACCATTTGATTTTAATGATGCATTGTATGATGAGCATGAAAGTGTGCAGGCTGATGGAAGTTTAGAAATATATTTTGATGAGTTATAAACAATAGATAACCATGAAGTTTGTATATCTAATAAGCCAAATTTTGAGAATTTTAATGCATATTTGGATAAGTATTTGTTTACCGATTTAGATGAGCCTAGTTGTGAGTCTTTTCATGTGGATATGTAGGCTGATTTCAAAGAAAAAATAGATTATCTTTTTGAACCAGAATTGCTCACTTTTGAACAAGCTATGAATGTTGAAGATGTTGATATGATATGTTCAGAGGATGCCAAAGTGAGTAAGAATGAGGATAGGTTAGAGATTATTGATGACTCTCTACACTAGGATGTTGAGGCACAGTTATAGTGTGTCCTAATGTATGAGTGTATATTTTTACATACACTCATAGATAGTTTTCATGATGTGCATAATCTTTTGATTAGTTCCCATGACTGTTTCACCTTTGACATGTAAACTAACAATCAAATTGAGCTTGATAGTATTAGCCATGTGGTGGAATACGAGTGCCATTTTTTTTAGCTAGATGAAATTTTCATAAAGTGTGGAAACGTGCAAAACATTGAAGAATGTTGTTTTCAACTTGAGAATGATTTACATGATAAACATCATAAGATGTTGCCACATGATAATCAATATTTTAAGAGTATGCCTAATTTTAAAATGCTTGGTAATTATGAATTTGTTGAAAATGTTGTATATGCTAAGTTGATAAGAGATGCCAACATTTTTTATTAGGTAGATTACAGTGATATGTTCAGATTGGTTTCAGTGAAGTGTGATGAGAACTTTTTGTATGATAGAGGTAAGAAGAAACCTAAAGTTTTTGGTGGCCTAGGGCCATCAAATATGGTTTGACCTATCAAACTAGATTAGTTGGAGGGGAGATGACCTTTTTGACTCTGTCACCCAATGAAGTAGGCACCTGATCTGCTTCTCCAGAGGATCTAAATTCTTGCTATGCCCACAAGGGGCATACATTCCTAGTTAGAGCCACTGATGGTACATTCAAATTTGAAATTTTGAAGTGCCCATATTAAACCCTAAAATTTTTTGTTCCATTTTGAACCCTTGTTACATTTGGATGTAGGGTTGTTATCTGAGGGTTTAGGGTTTTATTTGTTATAATTGCTTGTAACATTCTATTTGGTTGCTGACTTCATGTTTCCCATTTTCAGTCATTTTAAACCTCTCTTTTGTCTATCAATGTCATCAAGTGACTGGTCCCTCTCGCCTAGTTCTAAATTTCCCATCTTATAAGGTTTAGTAGAGGGCCTTTTGGCCTTTACATCCTTTATATTTCATGACTTATAATTTCTCAAGCCCATTTTCTCATGTCATGCTCAAGGGTCCCTTTCATAAGAACAAATTAAGTGCACGTGCTTAGGGTTTTCACTTAAGTCCCGACAATCATCTTACTTTATTGCTCATTGCAGATTTCTTCAGAAATACATGTTTTGAATTGGTGACAAGTGATGAAGTGATATTTCTTTGATATCACTCATCACAAATAGTTTCCGGAGCTCTTAAATCAAATGCACAATGAGCAATATTCCTTGAGGGATCGCTTATCTCTTTAATGGCTTTTAAACCTTCAATATTGTAATAGTGATGAGCGATGCCTTGGCCTTATGTTCTTTTTCGCGTATCGTGAATATGTTTTAAATACTAAGTTCCACATTAGTGATAAGTGATAAACATTGTAACTATGTAAATCCTCTCATCGCTAATTTCTTGCAAACTGTAAGAGGAGAATTAGCAATGAGCAACAACCTTATGTTTTATCGCTCATCATGGATTCATTGTAAAGCTTAAGTTCAAAATTAGTGATGAGCGATGGTATTCTCTAAAAGGTTTCTTTCACTAATATGATAAGATCTTATGTGTGATGTCTCTTGTACCATTGATTTTCACGCAGGTGTACGTGTCTAAATTTGATTTCTTCATTACATCTCCCATCGCTAATAGGAGCCAAGGTGCAAAGTTTGAATTAACGATGTGCGATGGAAGCATGGACGTGATCAAGGAATGGGCCATAGATCCAAGGGCTAAGATTTCATCACGGGGATGTTTACATTGCCGATGAGGCTAATGATGGATGAGATGCATCCATGATAGATGATGACTATTGATGGAACAAGCAATGTGGTAGGATCCTGAGGATTTTGCATAAAGAAAAAAGGAAAGTAGCAAGAGGACTAGAGAACCATTGATGTAGTTTTAAAACAAGATGATCCAATAGACTAAACATAATCGCATCAATAATTTCATCATTGATTACACCCTAAAATTTGGGGAAGGTCAGTGATGAGCGATGAAGTGTATAAGGAAATATTATCTCCAAAACACACACTGGTATTATGTACTTCACCGATATTAATGAAGGAGCACATATTAGGTTGGCGATGCATGCTAATTGTTAGATCACATATGATTTATCAAGATTAAAGAAGAACGTGGAAAAATTTGAGATAACATTGTTGTTTTCTAGGAGCAAGTTGCTAATGGTCAAAAAATGATGCTTATGGCCACCTTAGATGAAGTTTTAATTTTTTTAAGATCAACGACCTAGATTCAAAGCCGAGTTGTAAGTTATCAACTCGCTCACACAAGGAGTTCTTGAATCATTAATTTTGCATGCTCCAATTGTTTATTTAATACAGGTTGATCACTTTTCATTTTTCACAATCTTTCTAGTCAACAGTGAATGTAAGGTGAAGTGCGAAGAAAAGTGAGAGGATGTTTGTTTTCCCAAGTTGAATATTCTTGTCTTGAGTAAGTTGGTTTCAAATTGGGTTCTCTGGTTTGGTTAGGAATTTCTTTGCTAGGTTGGTTACAATTGTTTGGGTTGTAGGTGTGTCTCCTTGTAACTTTGTCTTGAATTGTTAAATCCTGCTTGTTTTGGAAATGGGGAAAACTGGTGTGACAATCCAACCTGTTAGAAGGTCTAGTTGACTTAATGTATTGAGTATCATGAGGATATAATTGCAAAGGAATCCTAGGCTTCTCCTGAGGTTTCAAAGTGTAAAAGGAGGGATAGAGGTCATAATAAGAAATAAATTGTACATAGTACATACAACTTGAGAAACATAACCATTCCGGGAGAAATGGTCAAGTTCAAAGGTAAGGAACTAGCTCAACCAGTGAAGAAGGCTAGGGAAAAAGAGAAAAGTCATAGGGACTGCTGGGAAAACACAATTCTCCTATTGTGCTTTCTGATACTTCTTTAGATGCTGAAGGTGATACTAATTCAGGATATGGCTAGTATCTCCTTTCTCTGGTGCCATATGGGAGCTTCGTTGATGAAATGATGATGGTCCCTCCAATTTCATCGAGGCCAAGGAGCAGTTGGGAATTCTCTACTATTGACAACTTTGAATAGGGTCACTGCCTTGTATTTTTTTTTGATGACACCATGGTCTTTGCATAGGAGATATTTGTTTTAGTATGTCCATGGTTTGTCATTTGCTCTTCCATACTAATGTGGAAGTCCTCTGACTGATATGATATGAAATATTTTTTGTTTCAACAATGAACACAGTGACAACTACTAATGGTATCCTGCACATGTTTTTTTCTTTTTGTCCTCCCCTGTTCCCAAATGATTGTGTAAGAAACTGCCTGGGGAGTTCTTTGAGGAATAATTTGAAATTAGGTTTTTGAAATGAATTGAAATGAAAACAAAATTGTAATTCAGTCGGATGCTTGTTGCTCCCTTGTTTATAAAGGGGATTTCATGGCTGATGTTAAGAGAGTTTAGAAATTTTTATTCCAGAATAGGTCAAGATGAATACTATGCTCTTAGAGAAAATAGAATGTAAATAGATACATTAGCAAATATATCAGAAGCTAATCTAGGGTGAAAGTTATATTGCATGAAGATCTTAAATATGGTTTTACAAAGTAAATATCAATAATGGGAAGGATGTTAGTTTTAAAATATTTCTCTCTTGTGTATCTTTCTTCTAAATTATGAATGAAGTTATTGAAAATAATTTTGTTTGTCTTCTATCATTTGCACCGAATGGATGAGTTTTTTTTATGCTTCAGTTCAATGAATTGATTAAATGCTAAAATGAGGCCATCAGTTTATAGGAAAGGGATATAGGATTTAGTAAGGAAGTAATATCTTGAAGCATAGTGAGTTAGATGCTACAAAGTGGCGTACTAATATTCCGTTAATTTCTAATGTTCAATCATAATTGTATTACTATTTGATTGAACGTTATAACCCTGTTTCTCCCTTAGTTAGGGCACTGATTGTTTTATTAGTTTATCTCATGGTCGACTGAGATAGTAATGAATTTAGCCTAGAATTCAAGATGAAGACAAATTCATAACATACTCTAAACTACATTTCCCCAACTTTCAGTATATAAACACATTCCTTGAAATGAATAACACTTTCACCTGAGGTCTGATAGTCCTTTGATGAAGTGAGTTTTTTGAGGAAATACATCTGTGTGAGGAAATTCTCTTGACCTAATTTGAGATATTATGAGCATGCATAGGATTACCCTCCTGGGTCTCACAGAGCCCAAAGAGAAGAAGTGAGTTACTAAGTACTTTACTTAAGTGTTGGCCAATCCTCAACCTTGTTGATGATTGAGTTGTGGAAAATTCATATATAATGACTGAGATTAAGTTTGGTTCTTAAAAAATCACCAACATGACTGAGGGACACCATATCGATAAATGATATAATTAAGGATAAAATAGGAAATCTATTTTTCGGTAATGTATGTCATTGGGATGGCTTCAATCCATTTAGTGAAGGACTTGGTCACAGTGATGATGAATTTATGGCCATTAGAAGATATGGGATGAATCTTACCTATGAGGTCAAGTCCCCATTGGGAAAAGGGCCATGGTGATGTTATTGGATGAAGTTCTTGTGCCGGCGCGTGTATCAAATCTCCATGAATCTGACATTGTCAACATATTTTGACAAAGATCTATGAGTTTTTTCCCATTGTAGGCCAATAATAACCTAGTCTCATGATCTTTCGAGCTAAGGTTGGGACACTAGAGTGGGCTCCAAATATACCCTCATGTACCTCACACAAAGTCATTTGTTCTTCTTTAGTATCGAGACATGGCAACAGGGTATTGTCTAGGGTATGTCTGTAAAGGCTGTCATCGATAATGGCATATTTGGAGGCTTTATGAATGAATGTCTTACGTTGTTTAGCCAAAAGGTGAAGGGGAAGGATTTGGTCATGAAGGTAGTCATATATGTATTGGTACCATGGGGAATTGGGACCAATGAGTTCACACACCATCTTGGACTCAGGGATGTGGAAGGCAGGAACCAGGAGTTGTTCTACCAAAAACTCAAATTGAGGCACATTATTTGGTATGTCCAAGAGAGAGCCAATGGTGGCCATCACATTTACTGCTTTATTATGAATGTGGGGTACTTAATGAAAGAGAATTATTTCAAAATACTATCTAAAACTCTCTAACATCTATTTTTAGGGTGTGAGATTTTCATCCTTGGTATCATAATCATCATTAACTTTTTGGATTACCAATTGAGAATCACCATATACTTGTAGATACTTGATCTTCCATTTGATTTCCATACGTAATCCTGTTAGGAGGGATTCATATTTTGCTATGTTGTTTGTACATGGAAAGGAAATTTTGAATGACAAGAATTGTATCACCTTGAGAGGTGACAAATAGTATGCTTGCTCTAGAACTGTGATTTGTGTGTGACCTATCAAAGTATAGTTTTCATTCCATTTTTGTGTCTAAAGTGAAGATGGATTCATAGCGAAAATATGAGACTAATGGATGATTTTCCTTGGTTGGTTTGTCTGCAAGTTGGTTAGAAATAACCTGTCCTTTTATGGATTTTCTTTTGACATAATAGATATCATATTCATTGAGTATCATGACCCACTTAGCCAACCATCCTATCAATGCCGCTTTATTGAGAAGATATTTCAAGGGATCTATCTTTGCGACCAATTTTATTTGGTGGTTCAACATATAGTGTCTTAGTAGTTGAGTAGAAAAGACTACCACAAGAAAATCATGTTCTATTGGACTATAATTTAGTTCATACCCAACTAAGGTGCAACTGATGTAGTTGGAACCTATGAAAATGGGTGATAGAGTGATTAAGTGCTATCACACCCACTTTCAAAGATATTCCACTCAAGGATAACCCTAGAGATCTCAATGCAAATGAGAAAGAGATCTTGCAATAAGGCTGTCCTAGGGACTGAAAATGATCTAATGAATGGCTCACCACCAAGTTGAAACTTGGAAAAGACAATGAAAATGCAAGGTAAAATGCAAGACCCTAGTTCAATGCAAAGACCTAGAAAATTCCTTAGAAATGTAAATAAAATAGAACAAAAAAGCAATGAGATGACTGATGTGTACTTGGAAATCTTGAAGTGACTAGAAACAACTCTGAAATTCTAATTTTTTTGACTTTTTGACCAACTGGGACTCATTCACCAACTTGGGCGAATCAGTCCCATTCTGCTTTTTCAAGAATTAAAAGTACTAATATGAATTTCAACACCTACTCTTTCCTTCCAACCTGAGTTTCAGATCCGAATCTATGAAAAACACTTGCAAAAAAAAAAAAACTTGATTTGCTAATGGGGGGTTTTCCTTGGTCAAACCCCTAGTTTATTAATTAAACCTTGATTATAAATAATGAAATGTGCATGAAAACCCTAGCCTTATGTGTGTCTAAGACTAAGAAATCTGAAACATGATGCAATCCTATTCTAGTACGAAAGAATATGATGCAATAATGGAAATATGGAGATGAAATACTCACTTTTGGTGATCTCTAATCACCCCAAATGGATCTAATGATGCTTGTACCTTCCTTAGGCTGAATGTAGAGTGATAATAGAGGATGGAATCACTTAGGAAACAAGTCTTTAGGCTTGGATTGATGGCTAGTTGCATCTTCTCAGCCTAGAATCCATCATGATTCACTATAAACAACCATGATAAACCCTTGAAAATACTAGATCTTGAGTGAAAGTGAGCTTGAAGACCTGCAAAAAAACTTTAATGCTACTCCAATGCTTCAACTTTATTTGCTCTTGAAACTTGAATGCTCTTATGAAATATTCTCAACACTTGACTTTAGAATTTTCTCTTGAAAACGCTTGCTCTTCAATGCTTAGAATTGATAAAAATGGCTTGAAAAATTGTTTATATAGGCATTAACACCTAATTGACCATTATTTAGATCTCAAAGGCCAACATCCACCAAAAATTTGAATTAAAATCTTGAATTTCTCACTCAAAATTGAAAAAGACCCCAAATGGGACTCATTTTCCCAAGGTGGTGAATGAGTCCCACCTTAGCTTTTTGAGGTGGGTTTTCAAGATTTTTGGGGATTTGAGTGATTTTATGGGGTTTTTAAGTGAAATGAGCCTTGAGATTCAAAATAATGGGTCTTAAGGGCCTATAAATGATGATTTAAAGGATAATTAATGCAAGGGTACCCAAGATAGGTCCAAATTGGACTAGGAATTATACTATCTCCAAGAAGGGAGTAAAATTTCAGTGGTCACATTTAGCCCCCACTTTAGTGCCCATATGACTCTATGTGCATATCTAATCTAAAGGACTCTGAATAGTACACTTTATCTCATAAAAGGATACTCATATATGCTCATTCACAGTACGGGAGAATGAAGCCCCCAGTGTAGTCATTTGCAAAAAAAAAACATTAGGAAGTGCATCCTGCAATACAAATTTATTAGTTGTTCAAAAATCCTCATTGTTTAAATTCTTTTTGGAAATTACATTCGAGGGTAGATGTATGCCCCCCGTTGATTTTGCTTGCTTAATGGATTGGAATGAAGGTAGCAATCTAGCCTCGTCAAATAGGGTAAGTAATATCATAGGGTATTTCCAAGTACCATACCACATAATGATAGATGGTTGATGATGTTGGGAACAAAATCATGACTCCAACACAACAAAAAAAATAAAAAACAAAGCTCTCTAGCACCCATTATGCTGATTTGAATGAAATGCAATTTTTAACCCTAATTTAGTAAAAACCTTAATTTTAACTTATATAAGAGAAAAAAATGAAGTAAATTCTAACTTATTTTTTCATTTACCTTTTTGTAGTATGAAAGTGATTGAAGAATAGTGAGAGATGCTGAGCTGATAGGATTATAGGCCTGCAAGACTAGAGGTGCTGTGAGACCAGGTGGCACACGATGAGCATCATCATGAGGTGAGTTCATTTTCTACCCTAGATGTGTCCTTATGCATTTATTTGATGATTTTTACGCATTTATAGGTTAATTTAGGACCCTGGAAAAAAGTTTGCAAAGTTGCCCCCTTTTTTTGCGAAGTGTCCCTTTTGTTCGCAAAGTGTCTCGTTTCTTCGTGAAGTGTCCCAAAAGGGGTCTAAAGTGTCTAGGGCCTTTAGGAAAGAACACTAGAACAACTTTAGTACACTTTTATGATTGCTTATGTAAATATTTAGAATTTTAGACTACTTATAGGACATATTTTTTCTTTTTTGTTAGGTTCCCACTCGTTCGTGACAACGTCTGGGTGGCAAGAAGATGAGTCTTCTTTGAGATTTATCCCCCACTCTTTTATCAGAGGATGTAGAGCTTTTACAAACTATAGGATTATACTGGGCGTACCTCATGCCCCCCATGAGGTACCGTGATCCAATGTTGATGGAACTAGCAGAGCATTGGAATGTTGATACATGTACCTTTCCTCTACCTACTGACGAGATGACCATCACACTGGAGGATGCACACCACATACTCTGAGTTCGTATTCAAGGTGAGAGAGTGCACTTTTGAGCAGAGAGGTCATTTCATGAGATGAAATATGACATGCAGTTTTTCCTTCATGGACCAGTACATGATGAGAGGGTGAGAACGTAGATAGACTTGGTGATGCTACAATACTCACAGGGTCCATTGGTTGAGAGGATTATGGTGATGATAGTAGCACTAATACTCATCCCTGATAGCTGAGGAGCACACTTGGAGGGAGGATTGGTGCATATGATTCATGTGATGGCAAGGTAGAGGATAGTGTACACCTGGGGGTGCAGTATCCTAACGCATATGTACTATGATCTTGGGAGATTTGTATTTTGAGAGGTGGACATTATGGTACACTATGTGATTCTACAGGTTTGATGCCTTGAGCATATTATTTGTACCAAACCAGTCAGGTTCCTATGTCTGATAGCCTTGGGGTATCCTTGGGATTTCAGCTATCCTCTACGATGGTTTTGGCAGTATGGTGATTTACATTTTTGGAGAGTGCAATTTGACTGACTGGAGGAGGGTGACATCCTTTGGAGACCTTATTAGCTTGTGCTTCAGTGGCCAGATCACACTTCATAGATGAGGAGATTACAACTTGACAGGTGTTTGATCAACAAACATGATTACATAGTGTGTCCTTTCTACTATGATCATGTCATGCAACAATTTGGGAAGGTCCAAATAGCACCTAGGGAACAACCCTTCTTCAGGAGATCAGTGTAGAGTACTTGAAGACATGGTGATTCTAGAAATTTCACTACAGAGGATGTTATTTATAGTGACTCTGATGATTTAGATCATGATATGCCTCTAGTCTTCGACGTTGAGGATGTTGGTTCTACAAATGAGTATAAGGAGTGGTGGAAAGTATCACGACCAACTTTTGTATTTCTGATGGACGAGCCTATAGGTGATGCAGGAATGCTCCCAGATGAGGGAGATGAGGTAGAGGAAAGGGATGAGGATACATGCTACAAGGATGTAGGAATATTTACAGATGAGGAGTATGAAGAGACTGCATATCCTGACTATGATGGCCAGGAGAGAGGAGATGAAGAGGATGATGAGGAGGACCAGGAGGAGGAGGAGGAGGAGGAGTGGCCCATGAGAAAGGGTGGTGAGGCACTAGATGAGGATCTATCAAGGCATGAGTGGGGAGAGCCCTCTCCCATTCATATGACTAGACCATGAGTAATAGCTGCAGTAGGCACCAGTACCCACAGTCATAGAGAGGCTAGCATGTCCTCCATGCCCCCTGTAGAGGAGGAGGTCGACTTCACACATCCTACCAGAGAGATGGGTGATGATATTTTATTTACTATTATGCTTTGTGCTTATGCTTATGTTTGATGCTTTAATATATATATATCATGATGTGTATTGATTGTATTTATGGTTTCTATCTTATAGGGTCTGTGAGAGATCTTCAGGATCTCTATCGATATCTGGCTATAAAGATAGTGCCCCCATCAGTCAATGAGGATGTTGCAGGCTTAGATTACGTTCCCCCACCTATCGTGGATCAGGACCTAGAGTCATTTAGGCCATATGTCAGACTGTGGGCAGCATATGAGAATCTGAGGAGGCGTGCCCACAGAGCTGATGTTTACCCAGAGGTATAGTCATCCTAGACCCCAACAAAGTTTGAGAGACTAGAGTCAGAGGTAGCCAAGCTATAGGTAGAGAGAGAGATCAGATAGTAGGGGAGCATCGAGAGGCCCTTGGACATATATGAGGCTTACAGTTTGTTCTTAGTACATTCAACGGATCACGATCATGATCACACACCACCATCTCCTGATAGACTACTACCAGATAGATGAGAGCACTAGGTCCTGAGGGATCTAACAGTCACAAACCTTAGTGGAATTGTATATATTGATGACATGTACACAATTTTTTTTATATATATATATGAGCATTTGATGTTTTATTATTTGTGTTTATATGTTGAATGTTAAATGGAAATGCGATTAATTAAATTACCTTTGTAAGATTACTTAATGAATATCTTCAAGCTTTAACATGTTTTATGTGATTTAATTAAAACTTATTCTAGTTTCTCTTAGATGCAACATTGTGATTAAGTATGTCATGCTATATTAAATGCACCTATGATCTAATTAAAGAACATTAAATGCATATAAGGATCTAATCTAAGACAACATACAAAATGAATGCGAATAGCATGAAACCTAAAGTAATCACTTAAAAATGAATTAAATAATCACTTTAGTATTCAAGACACACAAATAACTATTTGTCAAGAATGAAGCAATGCAAGAGCACATGGTTTATTGTCCACTAACTCTAACACCACTGCTTTATCATTCATACTATTCAAGGGGATTAGACATAATACTGGCGTAGATGCATGACATTGATAGGTTATTTAAGGGATGTTCCATCTAGTTTTGTTAATGTGTATCCACCAGACCTAAAAATTTCATCGATTATGTAAGGTTCTAACCAATTAGGACTAAACTTTCCTTTTTCATTCAGGTCGACATTGACGTTACATTGATTTTCAGATAAGACTAGGTCACCTTTGTTGAATACGTGAGGGATGCCATTTGCATTGTAAATACACTGTCTTATTTTACAATAAGCCTAAAGATGCTCAAGAGATTTGATGCGTTGTTCATCGAGCATTTCAAGCTGATGCAATCATTGCTCTTTATAATTTTTGTCATTAATAAGTTCTTGAGCAATTCTTAACGTAAGAATCTCTAACTCCAAGGGTATTATTGCCTCACTACCATATACAAGATTATAAGGTGTAGTTCTTGTAGATGGTTTTACACTTGTGTGATAGGCCCATAACACGTATTGTAATTGTGTGTGCCAATCCTTATGGTGCTTGTTAATAGTTTTCTTTAGGATTTGCTCAATAGTTTTATTAGTTGACTCAGCTTGGCTATTAGATTGCGGGTAGTACGGTGTTGAGAAGTGGTGTTGTATGTTAAATGTTTCCAATAATTTCTTCACATCATTATTCTTAAATGGTGTACCATTATCAAAAAGTAACGCGGAAGGAAGTATAAAGCGAGCAATAATGTGTTCCAATATGAAATGACATATCACATTAGCTATTGTTGATCAAAGGAGAATAAATTCTACCCATTTTGTAAAATAATTTTTTTAGATGATTATAAATGTATGCCCAGCGGAGGAAGGGGGTGATATATTTCCAATGATGTCTAAAACCCAAACCGAAAAGGGCCAAATTAGAACTTGATCTCAAAATTTAGAAGTAGGAGCATGAATCAAATTTCTATGTTCTTAACATTTGTGGAATTTTCTTACATATTCAAAGCAATCTCGTTCCATATATCTCCAATAGTATCTAATGCAGATAAGTTTTTGAACGAATGATTTTCCTCCAAAATGGCCACCACAAGCACCTGCATGAGCTTGTTCAAGTGCTGTGGGTATCTCATATTTTTTAAGGCATCTAAGTAAGAGACCATTGAATGATCTTCGATACAACACATCAATGATAATTATATACTTAAATGCAAGTTTTCGCAAGTGAGCTCAGATGTTCTTTGTTGTGGGCTCAAGAAAGGTATCGTCTTTTAAATAGTTAAATATTGTATCGTACCATTCACTCGAGTATTGCTTAGTTGTTGCTAAAAATTCTTCTGATTTATCTTTGATCAAAGGTTTCATGACTGTATGCACAATGAAGGTGAAATATTTTGAAGGATCTTGGGGAGAGATAAGGGAAGCTACACTTTCCATTGCATCCGCATGATGATTATCTTTTCATGGGATGTTATCAATGGTAAATGATTCAATTTTTTTTAACAAAGTCATTGTGAGATATTTATATTTTGATAGTTTGTCATGCTTTGCTTGATATGTTCCATTTATTTGTTTAATGACTAATTGTGAATCACTGAAGATCTTAATGTATTTTTCACCCATGATCAAGGTGACACACAATCCAACGAGAAACACTTCATACTCAACAATGCTGTTTGTACATAGGAATTTTAACCAATATGTCAAGGGAATAGGCTCTCCTGTGGGTGGTATTATTATAACTCTTGTGCCAAAACCTGTTCACACTTTGATCCACCAAAATATAATTCCCATGTATTTTCTTTGATTGTCAATACATTGTCGTCGGGGAAAGTGTCATTGCTAGGTAATGCTAAAGGAGAAGGAGTGTCATCCAGTTGGTTGGTCAAGGATTGACCCTTAGTTGATTTTTGTGAAACAAAATTCAGGTTAAACTTAGTCAACAACATCACCCATTTAGCTAAATGTCTTGATAAGTTTGTTTTATTGAAAATATGTTTGAGAGGGTCAAATTTTGTCATCACTTTTATTTCCACATTCAATAAATAATGTCACAACTTACTTGTAGCAAATATAAGAGTCAAACATTATTTTTCTATTGTTGTGTATCATTTCTCATAATTAATCAAGGTTTTTCTAACGTAATAAATAGGATTGTCTTTACCGTTTTCATCTTGTTGAGCCAACAATGCTGCGAGAGCATGGGATGATGTAGTTGTGTAAAGGATGAATAGTTTGTTTTCCATAGCGGGTTGTAAAATAGGTGGAGTTGCAAGGTATTCCTTCAAACTCTCAAAATCTTGTTTACAATCCTCATTCTAATAATTTAAGTGCACATACTTTTTGAGGAGATGTGTAAATGGTAACATTCGATCTTCTAAATATGCCACAAAATGATAGATAGCTTGAATTCTTCCTTGTAATGTGCACAATTGAGAGACGTTCATAGGAGGTGGCATGCTGATTATAGCGTCTATTTTCTTAGTGTCCACCTTGATGCCTTTGTGAGATATGATAAAACCTGGAAGTTTCCCACTATCTACACCAAAGACACTTTTTTGGATTCAATATCATGTTGTACTTTTGCATTCGCTCAAATATTTTCTGAAGAACATTTACATTGTATTGTCTTGTTAAAGATTTGGCTAGAATGTCATAAACATAGTCTTCCAAAATCTTATGTATGTAATCATGAAATATTAATGTCATTGCTCTTTGATAGGTTGCGCCTGCATTCTTTAATCCAAAAGGAATCATAACCCAACAAAATTTCTCCCAAACTGTTGTAAATGCTATTTTGTATTGATCTTGAGGGTTGATAAAGATTTGGTTGTATCAAGAAAATCCATCCATGAATAACAACAAAGCATGTCCCGCAGTCGAATCCACTATCATATCTATATCAGGAATGGGAAAATCATCTTTTAAAGATGCTTTATTCAAAACACAAAATCCATACATATCCTAATACGATTGTTAGGTTTTGCGACTGCTACAATGTTTGAGATCCAAGGAGAATAATCTATAGGTCTTATGAAACTAGCCTCAAGGATTGTTTTGATTTCTCCTTTAATGAGAAAGGCTATCTTAGGATTCATTTTTCGTATCTTTTGTCTAACTGGCTTGGCATTTTTAGCAAGGACTATGTTGTGTGTCACAATCTTAGCATCGATTCTTGGCATATCTAGATAGTTCCAAGCAAAAAGTTTGGAAAAGTCACGGAGTAACATTGTGTGATCCTCCTGTTCTTCATCATCAAGGAACTTTCCTATCTTAATAACTTTCTCCTTATCATTGATTTCCATTGGTATGTCAATTGTATCTCCTAGAGGAAATTCATTTGGCCTTGGAAATTCAGGGTTATATTCTTCTTTACTTATTTCTTTCTCATCACTTTCATCTTCTACATAGTTTTTCTTGGTGTTAATCATAGCACATGCAACATTTTTCTTTTGAGGGGTAGTAGGTGATTCATCATAAAATCCTAGCATTTTCTTAAAGGATTCATCATCCTTAAAGTATTCCCATGATGGTTCATAATCCATATCAAGAAATTCAGGATGTTTCAAAGTGAGGTTGATTTTTGGCTTGCACATGATAGTGTTGATTTTTAATGACGGTCTCTTTGTTGCTTGCTTAATCTTAGAATGAAAATACCCCAAACTAGTCTTTATCTCTTGCATGTTAGGCTATATAGGGACACAAATTCCTTGTTCTTTCTTTCCACATCCTTTTCCACTATAAACTAATTGTTTCATAAGTTCATAACCTCTCCCATAAAGTTTTTCCATTTCTTTCGAGTTTGGTGGTTGTTGATAGTCTATCTCATCAAAGTTAGTTGTATAACTTGTATCTTCTTCAAGAGTGGATAGGGTAGATGCTTGTGAATTTTCTTCCAAATTCTGACTTGACATGACCATTGGTTGCTTTTGTTTGTCATCTTCTTTTCTTGTGATTATGTATTCTCCCATAAATGAGGGTGTGAACTCCAAGGAACCCCAATCATCATCTAATAATTTTGACATCATTTCCACTTCTTGCTTGTCAACCTCTATAAGTTCTATGTTGTATGTTGGAATAAATGTGCTTAGAGGACTTGTCCTTAATTTTTCAACTTGTAAGCAACTTTCAGGCTCGGGGTCTACTTGGTATACCTTGTTGTTATAGACATATACGATGAAGGGTTGAAGGCACCACATGCATCTCATGAATCCATGGTCTTCCCAAAAGAAGATTGTATGAAAGGTCATGAGTCATAACATAAATAAGAGTTTGTAAGGTAGCCTTTCCAACTATAATAGGTAAAGTAATCACACCAAGCGGTTACTTTCCTACATTGTCAAATCCTCAAATCAATAAGGAGTTAGGTTCAATTTTTGATTTATCTACGTGAAATCTATCTAAGAGCTTCACATTGCACAGATTAAGGGTTGAGCCATTATTAACAAGGGTCCTTTTTATGCCTATTCTATTGAATTGAGCTATTAACATGAAGGCATCATGTATTTTTATCATCTCCAAAGGAGGGAGCTCATTTTGGTGAAAGGTAATGTCTACATTAACTGTATTCATTCCTTGTATTAGAGCTACCACAACATTTGCATTTGTACTAGGAGGAACCACTACTTGTTATAAGGTTGTTTGAAGCATAGTGTGATAGTTAGGTGAATTCTGAATTAGGTCCCAAAGATATATCTTTGCAAGAGTATTCTTAAGTTGTTCAACAAGATCATACTCCTTCCCACTATGTGGAGGTAAATGAGGAGCACTAGGAAATATGGGATTAGGCAAAGGTAAGGTTGTTGGAGTTGGTTGTTGTGGTTGTAGGTTATTCCTAGTGTTATATGTGTGAGCAATGGTATTATGACTCGGTTGTTGTAAAATATTATTCCTAGGTGGGTAAAGGATAAGTTCAGGTTTAGTTTGAGTTTGAATTTTGTGCGAAGGTGGGTAAAGGATGAGTTAAGGTTGAATAACATTAACATCTCTTGTTTTTGGTTTCTCATAACAAGCCTTAGTGGATGAGCCTTGTGAGATGAAATCCTCAAGGGATTCATCTAACATATCAAAGTCATCACTACTAAAAGTCTTGAGGGTTAGGTTAACTTGGAAAGAGAGATTTGACATAGTCAAATAACTATACTTTCTCCAAGTGGCTTAGCTGTTTTGGTCTTGTTTTTGGTGTCGTTTGCTGATCTATGTCTAATGTAATCTAATCTAAATGATGAAAATAAAAAATGAAAAAGTCTAACTCTATCCACAATTGCAATGAATGTAAATGATGCTATTTCTAATGATTTCAATGTAACAAAAAGAAATCAAATTGAAACATAAAAGTAATGATAGCAATCAAAAGCTTAAAAACTAGAAATTTAACTTTGTAAACAAAAGTGTAAAGTTTGCACCGAGATTGATTTTCCCAAGGTGGCGAATGAGTCCTAGTAGGGTTTTTTTTTTCAGAATTTTAAAATTTTTTTTGTTTATTTTTATGTTTTCTATGTTGTATGATCTAAGTCTAAGACACAAATGTAGTTTTTGAAATTTTTTTCAATGAAATTAAGTGCAAAAATGCAAGCTAAATGAGCCTTCACTAATGCAAGATTTGAAACCTTAGAATGCAAATTAACCAATGCAAACCTTAATGCAATGTTAATGCAAGCTAAATCTAGGATGAAGATGCACTCCAAATTAGAATTTCAATGTCCTAAATGTAGGTTCACAAAAATGGAACCTATGAAAATGGGGGATAGGGTGATTAAGTGCTATCACACCCACTTTCAAAGATATTCCACTCAAGGATAACCCTAGATATCTAAATGTAAAAGAGAAAGAGATCTTGCAATAGGGATTTCTGAGGGACTAAAAATATCTAATGAAGGGTTCACCACCAAGTTGAAACTTGGAAAAGACAATGAAAATGCAAGGTAAAATGAAAGACCCTAGTTCAATGCAAAGACCTAGAAAATGCCTTAGAAATGTAAATAAAATAGAATAGAAAAGCAATGAGATGACTAATGTGTACCTGGAAACCTTGAAGTGACTAGAAAAAACTCCAAAATTATGGAAATTTTGACTTTTTGACCTACTAGGACTCATTTTCCAACTTGGGAAAATCAGTTTCATTCCGCTTTTTTGGGAATTAAAAGTCCTGATCTGCACTTCAACACCTACTCTTTCCTTCCAACCTAATTTTTAGATCTGAATCTATGAAAAATACCTGCAAATAGAATATAACTTGATTTTCTAATGGGGGGTTTTCCTTGGTAAAACCCCTATTTTGGTAATTAAACCTTGATAGAAATAATGAAATGTGCATGAAAACCCTAGCCTTATGTGTGTCTAAGACTAAGAAATCTGAAACATGATGCAATCCTATTCTAATAGGCAATAATATGATACAATAATGGAAATATGGAGATGAAATAATCACTTGTGGTGATCTGTAATCACCCAAAATGGATCTAATGATGCTTGTACCTTCCTTAGGATGAATGTAGAGTGATAATGGAGGATGAAATCACTTAGGAAATAAGTCTTTAGGCTTGGTGTGATGGCTAGTTGCATCTCCCCAACCTATAATCCATCATGATTCACTATATACAACCATGATCAACCCTTGAAATTGCTAGATCTTGAGTGAAAGTGATCTTGAAGACCTGCAAAAACACTTAAATGTTGCTCCAATGCTTCAACTTTACTTGCCCTTGAAACTTGAATGCTCTTGTGAAATATTCTCAACACTTGAATTTAGAATTTTCTCTTGAAAATGCTTGCTCTTCAATCCCTAGAATTGGTAAAAATGGCTTGAAAACTTGTTTATATAGGCATTAACACCTAATTGACCATTATTTAGATCTCAAAGGCCGACATCCACCAAAAAATTGAATTAAAAACTTGAATTTCCCACTCAAAATTGAAAAAGACCCCAAATGGGACTCATTCGCCACCCTTGGAGAATGGGTCCCACCTAAGGGGACTCATTCACCCAAGGTGGTGAATGAGTCCCACCTTAGCTTTTTGAGGTGGGTTTTCAAGATTTTTGGGGATTTGAGTGATTTTATAGGGTTTTTAAGTGAATTGAGCCTCAAGATCTAAAATAATGGGTCTTAGGGGCCTATAAATGATGATTTAAAGGATAATCAATATAAGGGTACCCAAGACAGGTCCAAATTAGATAAGGGATTGTACTATCTCCAAGAGGGAAGTACAATTTTAGTGGTCATAGTAGTATATAACTCGCTCACAACCTTCGTTGTCATTTTGTGCAAGTAATGCTCCCAATGCAGATATTGTTACTAAAATGTATAGGATGAGAGGTATCCCATCAATGGGCAACATTAATACAGGTGGTGTCAGTAGATAATCCTTGATTTGTTGAAAATATTCCTACACTTTTTTGTCCATATAAATGGTACCCCTTTCTGAGTAAGTGTTGGAAAGGATGAATCTTCTTAGTCAATTGTGCTATGAATCTTTTGATGGATTGGATTCAGCCTTGAAGTGTTCATATTTGACTTATATTGGCTAGTGAAGGCATGTCCATTATTGCTTTGACTTTCACTGGGTCTACTTCAATGCCTCATCTAGAAACTATATAACCCAAAAGTTTTCTTGATGTGACTCCAAACACACACTTTTTAGGATTCAATCTGAATTTGTATTCTTCCAACCTCTTGAAGATATTTTCTAAAACTCTCAAGTGGTCACCTTGGTCAATGATTTTTCTATCAGGTCATCTACATAATCTTCCATTAGAGTGTGCATCATGTCATGTAAGATTGTTGTCATGGCTCGTTGATATGTTGCTCCTGCATTCTCAAGTCCAAAGGCAATGGAGTTATAGCAATAAGTTCCCCATGGACAAGTGAAATCTGTGTTATGTTGGTCTTCAGGTGCAATTATGATTTGATTATATCTTGAGAAGCAATCCATGAGGGACATCTCGTATCCAGTTGTCAAGTCCACAATTATGTCAATGTTTGGTAAAGGAAAGTCATCCTTAGGAAATGCCTTATTTAAATTTTTAAAGTATGTAAAAATGTAGATGCCACCTATTGGTTTTGTCACTGGCACAAGGTTGGAAATCCACTTTGTATATTCAATTGATTTGATGAAGCTGACATCTAGTAGTTTCTTCAATTCAACTTTGACCAATAAAGCAATTTGTGGATGCAATTTTCTGAGCTTTTGCTTGACTGGTTTAACATCTAGATGTAAGGGAAAATGATGTAATATCAAGTCAAAATCTAATACAGGCATGTTGATGTATGAACATACAAAGTTGATCTATCTCTCTTCAAGGAAAACCTAGAATTCTGGTTGTTCTGATTCTATCAATGATTCAACAAAGTAGATTATTCTAGGATTGTCATCTATGTCGATGTTGATTTCCATGGATTTCTCAATTAGAATTGGTGAATTCTCTTAAGTAACGGGGAGAACGTCCAACCCTTCATCCTTGTGTTCCTTGGAGAGGTTTTTTCCCTCAGATATGTCCTTTATTTTTACTTTTTCATGGTCTAAAGGCACCTTTCAATTCTCACTTAGAGACTCATTTTTTCATTATTTTCCTTATTATTTTTAATTTTGCAACTAGAGGGGTGGATAGAATCCCCAAAGTATAACATAGGATCCAAGTCAATGGTAAATCCAACCTTATCATCACCACTAGGAATTCCTTCGCACAATCCCATGAAACTAGCGATTGCTTTGTCATTCTCAAATACATCCAGGATGGGAGGTTCTTGTTGATCCCAATCGATGAGTTGGGGATAGAATAAGGGCATGCCATCATCAACAATGTCAAAATTTAAGGAAGACAAGGTTAAGACGAAGGTGTCGTTAGGGCCATGGATCATGGTATTGGACAGGTCAAGCTCGGTAAGAATTTTGGCTATATTGTACTCACTAGAGGTAAGGGAGTCCCATTTGTACTCATTAGAATCAGTCTCTATGCGGTCATTGTCAAGTGTGTTGGGTGGTTCAGAGGTGTCGAGTAAGGAAAATGTCTCATTAACATTAGAAGCATTTACATCCTCTTGTAGAGGTATCTTGGTACTAGAAGCGCCAATCTTAATTGGTTTGAACCCAAGCCATAAGCCCTTCGGTCATTTGGATACAAAAAAAGGTTCGGTCATCCAATTTTTGTTTAATCCAAGCCTACTATGTCCATCATAGCCTTTTTCCTACATTATTTTGAAAGCTTTTCCATATTGTTCCATTGGTATTTGAGTGGGTGGAAGACCTTCTTCATTGCCTTCTTTATCAATCTAGGAGGTCATATCCTCTTCGTTGATTGCTTCTTTACTTAGTTCTCCCCATTTTGTTAAAGTGGTTGAGGGAGGCAAGTGAATAGTGACCTTGGGTTTCCTTTTATTTGTTGTTGGTTTTCCATATGAATTTGGAGTAGTGAGCTTGCTGATGCAACATAACGTCTTCATGTGATATTCTCCATAGCCTTTGTCTTGGACCTCAACCTTAGGATCAGAAGGTGGAGATTTGGAGGTGGATGCTTTCGATGGAGTGGAAGGGTCAATGTGAAATGTAGAGAAAAAGAGGGAGAAGAATTCCCTCAACCCACCTTTCTTTATATGGGTGTTTCATTCAAAAGATGAGATCCAAGAACCTTGAAACAACTATCAACCCAAGAGGTGAATTGAATCAAGACTGAGGAATCTTGCACTCTTTCCTTTAGAGAAGGATGGGGTGGTGAGATAGATCTCAATTTGAAGGAGGCTAATAAAAAAACCTTAATAGTTCTAACATAAAATGAATGAATTAAACAAAAAACAAAAAGAAATTGTAACTTTTCTAGAGGAATAGGAAGGCAAGGATGATGTGCACTTGGTGAAATCTAAATTTTCTGTGTTGCTAATAGGGACTCATTCACCACCAAAGGTGAATGGGTCCGGGGGAAATTTTTGTGGAGCTCTGAACTTGAAATAAAAGCTTGAAGTGTCTGAAATTTGATGCCTGTCAACCCTCAATAGGGATTCATTCGCCCATAAAGGCGAATGGGTCCTGCTAGGGTTTTCCAGAAACCTCTGAATTTGGGTTGCAACTTCTAGGTTTTCTCTTCTCCTTGGAACTTTGAATATCCTATTTCTGAATTTGGATATTCCTATAACCTACAAAACAAATTTGATATCTTGTTGGGAGTGGGGGTTTGCCTTAGTAAAACCCTTTGTTTGTAATTAAACCTTGAAAGATGGATGAAAGTATGAAACATGGAATAGTGTGTGCAATATCAATCTTAAGTATGTCTCAGACTAAGATCCAAGAGAATGTAAAGGAAATTTTACCCAATTGTGTTAAGATAAAACCCTTTAAAGCAATGTGAACAATGTAAATGAATCACTAAAGAAGATGTCTAATCCCTCCAATGAATCACAAATCTGAAAGTACCTCTTATAGGCTGCAAATAAGATGATTATAGAAGATGGAATCAATATGAAAAACAAGTCCTTAGGCTTGGTTGTATGACTTGTGCATCTCCCAACACCTAGAATCCTTCATGATTCTCCATAGGCATCTATCATCAATCTTCAACAATGCTTGATCTTGGATACAAAACGAGCTTGAAGATCTTGAAATGCTGCTCCAAACTTCACTTTTGATTGAATTTTTTTTCTTGCTTGCTTTCAATCTTGCTCTAGTTTTCTCTCTTAGATTTCTTAGATGAAATTATGCCAAATATCCTTGTATTTATACTAAATCAGATATTTAACCCCCAAAATCAAATAATTCAAGCCGACCTTAGATTTGGAAATGAAATTAATTAAAATCCTGCAAAGATGAAACTCAAAAAGAGGGTCCTTGTTAAGGGAGGACCCATTCACCACCTTGGGCGAATGGGTCCTGGATCACTTTCCAGGACCAAGCTCCAGGGGGTGAAAAGAGGATCAAAAACCCTATTAGAATATGCTAAGAAAGTGGGGTCCAGTTAAGGGAGGACCCATTCGCCCTTAGTGGTGAATGGGTCCTAGCACACTTTTCGGGACCTAAAATTTGCCACATTCAAGGTTATTTCATTTGATTTATGGGTGTTGGGATTGATCTTTAGGAGGTGCGATTGAATTTGAATTAAAGGGGCAATTAAGTCTAATTAACCATCATTAATTAATACCACCCTAGATAGATGCGAAAGTGTATCCAAACACTTTACAACACCATAAAAAGGGCTTGATTTAAGTACAAGAGGCGTCCATTAGGCTTAATTAGATGAATAGAGCTTAGAAAAGTGTGAAAATGTCTTACAAAACTTTACAACACTCTTGTAAAAGGTGAAATTTAAACATATTTTAATTGAATAAGTGTCCTAGAGAGGTGTGAATGTGTAGAACACATTATAAAACCACTCCAAAGTATAATTAAGTTAATTATGTGTCAATTATTTCAAATAAAGTGTGAAAAAGGATTAATTTTTTTGACACTACATTTAGCTCCCAATTTAGCTTCCATATGATACTACGTGAATATGAAAGCTAAAGGAATAACTGCTAGGAAAAAGGATACTCATATGGATTCATTAGGGAGAATGAAGCATCCACTGTAGCTACTTGCAAAACCACAATTTCAAGAACTGCATCCTACAACACAAATTCATTAGTCATTCAAAAAAAATCCTCTTATAAAACTTCTAAAAAGATTTGAATTTGAGTGTAGATGTATGCCCCCTAATTCTGCTTTCTTTATGGAGGTGGAATTAGGGTGAGCACAAAACCACCTTGAATTACATAAGTCATATCATAAGTTATTTCCAAGTACCATACCACATAATGATAGACAACTGATGAGAGCGAGAGTGGAATTATGAATCCAAAGACAAATGGCGTAAAAAATGAAGTTCTCTAGCCCCCAATGTGTTAATTTTAAGGAACTTTCCCTTTTCAATAAATAAGCTTTATTTACTAGGGTTTTACTATTTACTATTGAAAATGACTCTTCTCACTATTCATTTGACTTTTACCTTGTTGTAGATTTACCTTGGTGCTGAGTGACTGACGATGCCAAGCCATAGGATTTACAAGCCTCCGATACCAGACTTGGTTCGTGATGATGCACAACGGGGCATCCTCTGGCATACGGTGAATGAATTCTATTTTGCATTTTCTTCATTTCCATACCTATACTGTACTTTTTCATGTAATTTGAGTAATTTCATGACCTTAGAATAGATTGTCGTAAAGCATCCCACTTTGGCCCAAAGTGTCCCAATTTGGCGCAAAGTGTCCCAGAATAGATACAGTGTCCCAGGCCTTCATCCAAAAGTGCTATAGGTGTCCATTTTGTTTGAAAAGCATCTTATAATGGTTCTAGTGATGTTGATTGATTGTTTTAGGACTTATTTTATGTAATTTTTGTCTCTTAGGTGCCTCCTTGAGCCAAAAAGCATCTCGATGGGAAGCAATTTTGCTTCCTTCAAGAATTAGTGACTCAACTATCAAAGGAGGAGGTTCAGTTATTACAAGAGGTTGGTTTTTTTTGGGTATACCTTGTTGGAAAATGTGCCTCAAGCTTACTGGCATGAAACTCCTGAAAGGGAAAAGTCGGTGAGACTCTTTGAATGTCTTACCTACTAGCAGTTGTGTTCTAAACATTTGAAGTGCTCAGGTCGCCGAGACTTTGGTTCTGTCTTGCCAACGAGAGTCATCGGCAAGACATGTTGATCGCTATGAAACTTCCACCTTATCCCACCCAGATAGATCTCCTGCCGATGGGTTGGTGTCTAATGGTTATCGGGGATACTCGTGGCAACATAAGTCATCGAGGAAAGGCATGAACATTCAGAATGTCTTATTTTGACTGAGTATGTCTTGCCGAGGTTTTACACATTGGTGATAGATGGAACACATCGGGAAGATGGTTGAATCTTCGAAGTGACTCATTCTGAAAGATCTAGTCTCGGCAATGGGTTGGGTCCTAGTGATCATTGGGAAGACTCTTGGCTGATAGGTTTGCATTCGGTAAGAACTCTTACTGATGGATGTGGTCTCACCCACAAGCTGGTGCATTTGATATGACCTCTTGGCAATAGCGTTTCTCTCTTCGACTGTTCTGTGCTTGGTATGATGAATCGCCGATAGCGATGGTCTTATTGATAGAGCTACATGAGTTGAACATCAGTGTGAAGTCTTAGTGATAAGGTTTCTCTCGCCGACAAGCAAGTGCTTTCGGTGAGAACTCTTGTCAATAGATTTGCACAAGATGGATTTGTGTTCGGTATGACCTCTCACCAATAGCGGTGGTTTGGTCGATGGTTTTGCAGTGGATATCAATATGATGTCTTAGCGATAGAGTGAGTCTGGGTGACAGGTTTGAACTCGATATGACTCTTGCCAATGGTGGTGACTCTGGCCAATAATGACAGTCGAGCATTGTGGCATCGGGGAGACACGGCCTAGTGTCTCACTGACATGTGATACTGTTTGAACGCCTTGACCGAATGTCTATCCTACGTGGTTTTTTTTTGACCAATCAGAGAAGAAGAATGTGAACTGCTAGCAGTTGGAATGTTGTGACCGTTCCTGTGAGGGAGATGAATAGACTGTGAGGAAAAATGATTATGCTCGGGAAATGGCGAATGACAATGTACATAAGAGTGTGAGATAACGAAGTGTTGCTCGATTGAACATGATTTGATTAGTGTGTATGAATTAAATTTAGAGAGCATTGTAATTGGGATGTTCTGTACAAGGTTGATCAAGGAAATGTTGCTGTTGTAAATTGACATCAGAAAGTTAAGCCTGAACTCTGTATGTAATTTAGTTTACTGTAACACAAAGAGGCTTTTCTTGGTGTGGTGGGTTTTTCTCCCATAAGGGTTTTCCCACATAAATCTGGTGTCCAATTATGTATGTTCATTTCTCTGTTTCTATTATTTCTTTCATGAGTATCTTAATTGAACTGTAATTGCAAAATTTAAAGTCATATCTGCATTCTTCCCTGAGGTTTTGATGTTAGGAGATTTTGTTCCGCACCTAAGCTTTCCTTACAAGTGGTATCAGAGCCTGGCCAGTTGTGTTATCCTTGTGGGTACGTTGGGTTTTTTGTGTCAATTCTGTTCAGTGGGAGTCTTGTAGAAGTCTGGTAATTCAAATTATAGATTAAGATGGAAAGCACACCAGGAAAGATTAAAATTGAGAAATTCAATGGCAGTAATTTTGAGTTGTGGAAACTTAAAATGGAAGATCTATTGGTTGATCATGATATTTGGCTTGCTGTGTTTGGAACGAAGCCTACATGCATGAAGCAAGAGGATTGGGACCTTGTAGATAGAAAATCAAAGGGGCTAATAAGGCTTTGTTTAGTAGACTCTGTTCTTCTAAATGTTCATGAAGAAAAGACTGCATCTTCTTTGTGGAAGAGACTGGGAGCTATTTATCAGGGCAAGTCCTTGGTGAATAAGTTGTTCTTGAGGAAGAAGTTGTACTCTTTGAAAATACAGGAAGGAGCATTTGTTGCTGATCACTTGAATGCTTTCAACATGTTGATTGCTCAGTTGGCATCTGTGGGTGTGAAGATTGATGAAAAGATCGCTGTATGCTGCTATTATGTTCTTTGCCAGATTCTTGGGATCACTTGGTGATGGCTATTGGGAGTACGACATCCGCTTTTAAGAAGGAAGATGTTGTTGCTTCTTTGTTATCAGAAGAGATGAGAAGAAAATCTTCTGAGATGGCAAAGAAGGCCCTTACTGTTAGGGGCAGATCGAAAGAAAAAGGAAAGAAGGACAAGAAGTGAAAATTGAAATCAGAGGGGAGATCAAAGTCTCCTGGTAAGAAGTCCAAGGTAAAGTGCTAGAATTGTGGGAAACCTGGTCATGTCTAAAAGGATTGTAAAGAGGAGAAAAAGAAGAAGAATTATTCTTCTGACAATGATTCTTCTCAGAGTGATGCAGACGCTTTCATTGCAACCTTGGCTACACATGCATCGAATGATGTCTGGCTGATTGATTCTGGAGCATCTTTTCACATGAAATCTCATAGAGACTGGTTCACTAAGTATGAAAAATACGATGGTGGAAGGGTGTATTTGGCAAGCGATTCATCTCTGGAAATAGTTGGCTGTGGAAGAGTCATAATTTAATTCCCTGATGGAAGAGTAAAGGGAATCAATGATGTAATGCATATACCAGGTCTGGCTCAAAATCTACTTTTTGTTAGTAAGATGAATGATATTGGAGTGCAAGTCATGTTCTTTGGAAATGGCTGCAAGATGACTAGAGGCTCAATGGTGCTAGCTAGGGGTGCTCATATTGGTACCTTATATAAGCTGGATGCACATGCTATGCAATGCAATAGTGTCTCTGTAAAGTCACAGAAAGCTACTCATGGAGAAAAAGAGGAAAAAGTTCCTAATAGTGAAAACTCTATGGAAGTTAAACTTCCAGCAGAAAAGACTATGCTCTGGCATCATAGGCTAGGCCACATTGGTGAAAAAGGTTTAAAAACCTTGAAGAATAAAAACCTGGTTGAAGGGCTTGATAATTGTAACCTCAAATTTGAGTTTTGTGAACATTGTATATATGGTAAACAACACCGTGTTTCATTTTACTCCAATCCTCACAAATCTTTTGATTTACTTGATTACATACATTCTGATGTTTTTGGTCTAGCAAATGTTCCTTCTTTTTCTAAATCAATATATTATGTATTGTTCATTGATGATTATTCAAGAAGGGCATTTGTTTATTTTTTGAAAAGTAAAGCAGAAGTGTTCAGTCGTTTTAAGGAATTTAAAAACCTTGTGGAAAATTAGATTGGAAGAAAAATAAAATGTTTAAGGACTGACAATGGCGGTGAGTTTTGTTCTAATGAGTTTGAGAGGTACTGTAAAGATCATGGGATTAAAAGACATAAAACTACACCCTACACTCCGCAGCAAAATGGAGTTGCAGAAAGGCTCAACAGGACAGTGATGGAAAGAGCACGAAGTATGCTGAGCAGTGCTGGCTTGGAGGAGAAGTTCTGGGCTGAGGCAGTTGCAACAACATGTTACTTAATAAACCGTTCTCCTAATTCCTCTCTTGTTGAGAAAACACCTTTGGAAGCATGGTCTGGAAAGAAGTCCTCTCTGAGACACATTCGTGTCTTTGGCTATGGGGCATATGCATATGTGCCAAATGAAAAAAGATCTAATTTGGAAAAAAAGGTTGTTAAATGTATTTTTATTGGTTACAGTGTTGGCATAAAAGGATACAAGCTTTGGAATCCTGATACAGAGAAGGTTCTATACAACAGAATTGTAATTTTTCGTGAGCTGAAGCCTTCTACTTTAGATCTACAGTCAGAGACAAAATCAGAAGATAAAAAGGATGTAGTTGAAATTCCTCCAACACCAGATAAAGAGGAATTGAAAATTCAAAATGTACCTGAAACTGAGGAGAGTTCAAGTAGTTCTGAGAGTTTTGAAGAAGAAGAACAACCTTAGCCTTAGCCTATGAGGAGGTCAACGCATGAAAGAAAGAAACCTGATAGGTATGCATTTTCTTTGTTAGATTCTACTTGTGCCTATGCTTTAATTTCTAGCACTGATGAGCCTAGGACTGTGAAAGAGGCATTTAGAATGTATGATTCAAACTCTTGGTTGGAAGCCATGAATGAAGAAATGGGATCATTAGAAAAGAATGATACTTGAAGTTTGGTGCCCTTTCCTAAAGGCAGAAAAGCTATTGGCTGCAAATGGGTATTTAAAAAGAAAATAGGTTTGGATGGTAGTGTGGAAAAGTATAAGGCAAGGTTGGTTGCGAAGGGTTATTCCCAGGTAGAGGGAATTGATTATAGAGAATTTTTTCTCCTATAGCTAAGCTGACGTCTATCAGATTTCTCGTCACTTGCAGCAGCATATGACTTAGAGATTGAACATATGGATGTGAAGAAAAAAATTCTTCATAGTGACCTTGAAGAAGAAATTTTTATGTCCCAGCCAGAGCACTTTGTGGAAAAAGGTAAAGAAAAACTGGTTTTCCAGTTGAAAAAATCTCTGTATGGATTAAAACAATCTCCTAGAATGTGGTACCAGAAGTTTGACACATTTTTTTTGTCATTGGGGTTTGTAAGATTGAAATCTGATCATTGTGTGTACTACAAAGCTGAAAATGATAGAGTTCTGATTATTGCTCTCTATGTTGATGATATGTTGTTCATAGGCAATAATAAGTTAATGATTTCTGATCTAAAATATTAGTTGTCTGCAAAGTTTGAAATGAAAGATCTTGGTGCAGCCAAGTATATTCTGGGAATGGAAATAACCAGGGACAGGAAGAGTAGAAAATTGTGGCTCAGTCAGAGTAAGTATATTAATACTATTCTGCAAAGATTTTGTATGAATGATTGCAAGTAGCTAGTTGTTCCAGTTTTGTAGGGAACGAAGCTATCTATTGAAGACTATCCAAAATCTCCTACTGAGATAGAGGACATGACCAGAGTGCCTTATGCTAGTGCAGTTGGCAGTTTAATGTATGCAATGGTCTGTACGAGGCCAAACATTGCCCAAGTAGTGGGAGTACTTAGTCATTATATGGAAAATCCTGGAAGGACACATTGGGATGCTGTGAAAAGGGTGTTTAGATATCTGAAGGGAACTTCAAAATATTCTTTGTGTTATCATGGCGATTTGGTTGAATCACAGAGGAATCTCAACATTCGAGGCTATGTGGATTCTGATTGGGAAGGGGACATTGACAACAGAAGATCCACCAGTGGATATATTTTCATGATGAATGGTGGTGCAGTTAGTTGGATGAGTAAGCGATAGGCTATAGTTTCTTTGTCCACTACAGAGGCAGAATACATGGCAGCAACACACGCCTATAAAGAAGCAATCTAGTTAAAACATTTGTGTTCTAACATTGGGTTTGATGCAGGGAAAATTACAATTTATTGTGATAGTTAGAGTGCTATTTTTTTGGCAAAAAATCCTACTTTCCATGCCAGGACGAAACATATTGATGTGCAGTATCATTTTGTACGAGATATGGTGGAGGATGGAAAGGTCTCTTTAGAAAAAGTGGATACTTTGGAAAATATTGCAGATGCATTGACGAAGCCAGTGAGCACATACAAGTTCAGGTGGTGTGCCAGTTTGATGGGCCTCAGTGCCCTTGAATTTTGGTAGTTTGGTTGTGCTCTGGAGGTTTTAGTAAGATCTTCGTCAAGTGGGAGATTGTTGGAAAATGTGCCTCAAGCTTATTGACATGAAACTCCTGAAAGGGAAAAGTCGGTGAGACTCTCTGAATGTCTTATCGACTAGCAGCTATGTTCTAAACATTTGAAGTGCTCAGGTCGTCAAGACTTTGGTTCTGTCTTGCCAACGGGAGTCATCGGCAAGACATGTTGATTACTATGAAACTTCCATCTCATTCCACCTAGACAAATCTACTGTCGACGGGCTGGTGTCTAATGGTTATCAGGGAGACTCGTGGTGACAAAAGTCATCGGGGAGAGGCATGAACATTTAGAATGTCTTATTCCGACTGAGTATGTCTCACCGAGGTTTTACACATTGGTGACCGATGGAACACATTGCGAAGACGGTTGAATCTTCAGAGTGACTCATTCCGATAGATCTAGTCTCGACGATGGGTTGGCTCCTGGTGATCGTCGGGAAGACTCTTGGCTGACAGGTTTGCATTCGGTAAGAACTCTTGCCTATGGATGTGGTCTCGCTAACAAGATGGTGCATTCGATATCACCTCTTGGTGATAGCGTTTCTCTCTCTGACTATTCTGTGCTTGGTATGATGTCTCGCCAATAGCGATGGTCTCACCGATAGAGCTACATGAGTTGAACATCAGTGTGAAGTCTTAGCGATAAGGTTTCTCTCACCGACAGGCAAGTGCTTTCAGTGAGAACTCTTGCCGATAGCACTTGTCTTGCTGATAGATCTGCACAAGATGGATTTGTGTTCAGTATGAACTCTCGCCGATAGCGATGGTCTGGCTGATGGTTCTGCAGTGGATATCGATACGATGTCTTAGTGATAGAGTGAGCTTGGGTGACAGGTTTGAACTCAATATGACTCTTGCCAATGGTCGTGACTCTGGCCGATAACGATAGTCAGGCATTGTGACATCGGGGAGACATGGCCTAGTGTCTCACCGACATGCAATACTATTTGAATTCCTTGACCGAATGTCTATCCTACGTGGTTTGTTTTTGACCAATCAGAGAAGCAAAATGTGAACCGCTAGCAGTTGGACTGTTGTGACCGTTCCTATGAGGGAGATGAATAGACTGTGAGGAAAAATGATTATGATCGGGAATTGGCGGATGATGATGTACAAAAGAGTGTGAGATAATGAAGTGTTGCTTGATTGAACATGATTTGATTAGTGTGTATGAATTAAATTCATAGAGCATTGTAACTGGGATGTTCTGTACAAGGTTGATCAATGAAATGTTGCTGCTATAAATTGACATCAGAAAGTTAAGTCTGAACTCTATATGTAATTTAGTTTACTGTAATACAAAGAGGATTTTCTTGGTGTGGTGGGTTTTTCTCCCATAAGGGTTTTCCCATGTAAATCTGGTGTCTAATTGTGTATGTTCATTTCTTTGTTTCTGTTATTTCTTTCATGAGTATCTTAATTGAATTGTAATTTGAAAATTTAAAGTCATATCTGCATTCTTCCCTGAGGTTTTGACGTTAGCAGAGTTTGTTCCGCACCTAAGATTTCCTTACATACCTCATGCCACCTATGAGGTACCATGAAAACATGCTATTAGACTTAACAGAGAGGTGGGATGCGGGTACTTGTACATTTCATCTTCCCATGGGGGAGATGACTATCACACTGGAGGACATCCACTGCATCTTACACATCCTCATTCATGGCGAGCATGTTCAGTTGGTTATTGGTAGACCCTTTAAGGAGATGAGAGATGCTATATGCTATTGTGTAGAGTGGCGTATGTGATGCTTGAGCATTGGACCACGTGTGGAGCTTAAATGGCTCCTCAGCACACGGTCACCACTCTTGTGATGTATCATGATCATTACCATGGTACTCACACTGGTTTCAGATGGTTGAGGGGCACACCTAGATGGTGGCCTAGTGCACACTATCAGAGGGATGGAGCAATAGTGGGCCATTTATGCATGGGGTTGTAGCATGCTCACTCATTTGTACTATGACCTTAGTTAGTTTTCCTTTTGAGAGCTCCAAAGCATAGTACATTTTACTTTGTTGTAGATATGGTTCTTTTAGCACATTACATGTACTATGCCTACCAGATTTCCTCTTACAACGGTAGTAGGTGAGTTGAGGGTTTTCAACTACCCCATTAGAAAACTGTGAAAAGAGGGAGATTTATTATATTGGAGGATTAATTTTGATCGGCTAGATGAAGATGATGATATTTCCTGGAGGCCTTATCAGTGGATAACATTCTGGGTGGATCATCGACATGAGATGCGTAGATTATAGATGGATCAATTTTTTCTGGGCTGATATTACTATGTGGTCAAACCATTTTACTATGATAGGGTGGTGAGACAATTGGAGCATACCCAGGTGGCACCACATTCTAGACCATCATATCGATGATCAACACATAGCATAGTGGGTCCTAGGGATGACCGCTGTCTTATGAGAGATGATGTATACTTTAGTGATTCAGATGATGAGGACCCTAATCTACCCCAAAAATTTGAGGTAGATGACACAGGTACCACTTAGGCATACGAGGAGTGGTGGACTAAAGCTAGGCCAACACCCGTGTTCCCTTTACATCGCCTATTGGGATTCGCCAGACCTACTCCAGGTCGCGGAGGGGATGCAGATGATGACCACATAGATGCAGCCATGGATAATGAGGTTGCCGCACCTGACATTTTTATAGATGCAGGTGAGGAGGAGCAAGATGAGGACTATGAGGAGGAGGAGGCTGATGAGGATGTCTAGCCCATGAGTGAAGACACTATTGAGACAACAAAGGATCCATCAACTTTTGATAGTGTAGAGGTACCCCTTATCAGATTGACCAAACCACGTGCTAGTGTCAGGTTAGAGTTCCACACACACGAGCATGGGGAGGCTAGTGGTAGTGGACCACCTGCATCATCAACATAGGGAGGGACCATTTTCATATGGACATATGTTATTCTACTATATATATCTTTTATGCACTTGGTTTATATATGATTATGATGGTTATTGATTTTCTTTATGATTTCCATTTTTTAGGATCTACACGAGTGGTGTGACCTTTATCAAAGAGAAACAACAACACTAGTGTCCTCACTATGTCCTAAGGATGATGTCCTTGAGGTGTGCATGCCCCCAAACTCAGTGGATTCACATGCAAATATTTTTGAGCCTATGGCGAGATTGGGTAAAGCCTATCAAAGTGCCACTAGTCATACTAATGAGCTCCATGCACAACTTACAACAGTTTTAGCATCTCTAGGTGCTATCGATAGTAGGGTGGAGAGTGACCTATGGGTAGAGGTCTCGAGGCTGTAGGAGGAGGTTGCGAGGATATAGGAAAATACGGACTACAGTGATCAAGAGCATGTTGAGGCTCTCGTGCGGGAGGCCAAGGCATCAGGGATGCTAGATATTTTATAGAGAGATTCAGTCAAATCACAATCTCACACCACTGTCTCACAATGGCCGCAAGGTCACCGGCACTAAAGGGGTTAGGCAGTCATAGACCTTACTAGCATTATACTAACTGATGCATATGTACCCAAAAATATTGATGATATATATATATATATATATATATATATATATATATATATATATATATATAACTGATGCATATGTACCCAAAACTCTTGATGATTATATATATATATATATTGGTTTATGATGTGTTGAATTAAATGTCAAAGTGATATATCAAATATCCTTTTGTGAGAATATTTAATGAATGTCTCCATGATTTAATGTTTTATGTGATCTAATTAAACCATTCATAGTTTAGATTAGATACTACATTTTGATTAAGAGATGCTATGTTAACTTAAATACACTTAATGCTATTGAATTCATGTAAGGATTTAAATTAACATAATACACCAAGTTTTCAATAGTATGGCGACTAAAGTAATTAAACAAAATATTTGATTATACTACCCTAGAACCTAAGATACATAAATGCTAGTATGTATCAAAGAAGACAGTAATGTGAGATTAAATAGAACTTATCTACTTCACCTAACAACATTACTCTAACATACCATTCAAAAAAAGAAATGCTAGATGTAATACCAACACAGATGTGTGACATTTTAGGGTCTTTGAGAGATGTACGATCCATTTCAGTTAGTGTGTAAGCTCCAGATCCATAATTTTCTTTAATGATGTAATGGCCTAACCAGTTAGGGCTAAACTTTCCTTTTTCATTTGGGAGAGCATTGACATTTTACTGATTTTTGTATAACACTAAATCAATTGGATTAAATTTGCGGGGGATGAAATTATCATTGTAACCATGTTGCATTCTTTTGGAGTAAGCTTGTAAGTGTTCGAGAGCATTAATACGCTTTTCATCGAGCATCTCAAGCTGATGTAAACGTTCTTATTTGTAGGTATCATCATCAATGAGCCCTTTAAGAGAAATTCTTAAGGAAGGTATTTCTAACTCTAAAGGAATTATTGCTTCAACACCGTGTTATACAGAGTATTTCCAGTGGATGTTCTAATGCTCATATGATAAGCCCATAACATGTAGGTTAATTGTGTATGCCAATATTTGTTGTGTTTACTTACTTTCTTTCGTATAATTTGTTCAATAGTCTTGTTAGTTGCTTGTTCTTGTCCATTTGATTGTAGATAGTATAGTGTTGAAAAATGATGTTGAATATTAAATGTTTCTAAGAATTTCTTCACGTCATTATTTTTGAATGGAGTTTCATTATTTGAAACCAATGCGAAAGGGAGACCAAAGCGAGAAATTATGTGTTCCATTATGAAATGACATATTGTATTGACAGTTGTGGAACAAAGAGGGATAGCGTCTACCCACTTCATGAAGTAATCTATTGCTGTAATGATAAAGGTATGTACGACGACAGAAGGCAGTGATATTTTCCCAATAAGGTCCAAGCCCCAAATTGAAAATGGCCAAATAGGAATATGAGCACCCAGTTCGGAGGTAGGGGCATGAATCAAATTGTTATGTTCTTGACATTTATGACACTTCTTCATGTACTAAAAACAATCTTGTTCCATATGTCTCCAATAATAGCCTATGCAAATTATTTTTTGAACTATGGATCTTCCTCCAAAATGACCCCCATAAGCACCTGCATGTCCTTGTTCAAGTGCTATGGGGATTTCAGATTTTGTAAGGAATCAAAGAAAAAGGTTGTTAAATGATATTCTATATAGAATGTCAGCTAAGATTATATATTTGGATACAAGCTTTCACATACGAGCTCAAGTTTTCTTAGTTGTAGGTTCAAGAAAGGTACCATCTTTCAAATATTTGAATATGGGTGTAAACCATTCACTAGAACCATCAACATCAGTTGATAATACTTCTTTTCTATCATCCTCTATTGATGGTTTTGGTATCATTTGGACTTTAAATGTGAAGTCAACGAGAGGATCTCCAGGAGATACAAGAGAAGCAACACTTGCCATTGTATCTGCATGCCTATTATCCTTTCGTAGGATGTTGTCTATTGTGTAAGATTCAAACTTGTTTAATAATGTCATTGTAAGATCCTGATATCAGACAAGTTTATCATGCTTCACTTGATACACATCATTGATTTCTTTAATGATTAGGAGTGAATCCCCAAATATGAAATGTGTTTGACTTTTAATGCTAACACAACACATGCCAAAAATTAGAGCTTCATATTATACAATGTTATTGGCATATAGGAAGTTTAGACGTAAAGATAAGGGAATAGGCTTGCTTGAAGTGGGAATTAAGATAACTCCCGCCCCCAAGCTTGTTCCACACTTAGAACCGTCAGAATATAATTCCCATGTTTCTTTTTCTATTTGTATAGTCAATACATTTTCATATGGGAATGACTCTATGTTGGGCAATGCTAGAGGAGAAGGAGCATCAACTAATTGGTTGATTAAGGCTTGTCCTTTAATTGCTTTTTGTGAAAAAAACTTAAGGTCAAAATCAAGCATAACCCACTTAACTAAGCATCCTAAAAAGTCTATTTTGGTAAAGAGATGTTTTAAAGGATCAAAATTTTTCATAACATGGATTTCGATGTTCAATAAATAATGTCTTAGTTTACTAGTAGCAAACACAAGATCCAAAAATTATTTTTCTATGGTTGTGTATCGTGTTTCATAGTTAATCAAAGTTTGATTGATGTAATAAACATGATGTTCCTTACCATTATCATCTTGTTGAGCGAACAATGCTATATAGAGGATAAATGGTTTGTGTTGCATAGCAAGCTGTAAAAATGGTGGAGTGGTAAGATAATATTTTAAACTCTCAAACTCTTATTTACAATCCTCATTCTAGTCAAATTGAACATATTTCTTAAGGATTTGTGTGAATGGTAACGTTTTATCTACCAAGGAGGCTAAAAAACAATGTATAGCCTGAATCCTTCCCTATAATGTACACAATTGAGATATATTTCTAGGAGGTGGCATGCTAACTATAGCATCAATTTTCTTCATGTCCACCTCAATACCTTTGTGAGATATGATAAAACCTAAAAGTTTTCCACTATTTGCACCAAAGACACACTTATTTTGGTTCAATCTAATGTTATACTTTCGCATTCATTGAAAGATTTTATGAAGGATATTTACATGGTCTTGTCGAGTTAAGGATTTGGCTAGAATATCATCAACATAATATTCCAAAATTTTGTGTATGTAATCATGAAATATCAATGTCATTTCTCATTGATATGTTGCACCAAAATTTTTTAATCCAAAGGGACTAACAACCCAACAAAAATTTCCCCTAACAGTGGTGAATGTTGTCTTGTATTGGTCTTGAGGGTTGATAAAGATTTGATTATATCTGGAGAATCCGTCCATGAATGACAACAAAGCATGTCTTGTAGTCAAGTCCACTACCATATCAATATTAGGAAGGGGAGATTAGTCTTTTAAGGATGATTTATTCAAGTCTCTAAAATCCATACATAACCTAATATGATTGTCAGGTTTCGCGATTGCGACAATATTCGAGATCCGTGGAGAATAATCAATAGGTTGAATGAATCCGACATCAAATATTTTTTCAATTTTTGCTTTGACCAATAGGGCTATCTTAGGGTTCATCTTTCGTATTTTCCATCACACTAGTTTAGCATCTTCTACGAGCATTATGTTATGTGTGAAAATCTTAGCATCAGTTCTTGGCATGTCTGAGTAAGTCCAAGCAAATAGTTAAGGAAAGTCATGAAGGTTGCATGATCTTCTTGTTCATCTTCACGAAGACATTTCCCTACTTGAATTATTTTCTCCTTATTATTGATATCCATTGGTATGTTGATTTTATCTCCCAAAGGAATCACTTTTAGTTTTGATTTCTTAGGATCATATTCTTCTTTGTCCTTGATATCTTCATTGTTTCCATTATCTTCGCCAACTTGTTGAGTACTAACCAATGCACATGTGAACCTTTTCCTTGTGGGAGTGAATGGTTTATCATAGACTCCTAGCATTTATTTTAGGTCTTCATCAACCTCAAAGTATTCCAAGATATATCAGAATTCATGTCAAGCAATTCAAGATGCTTCAAGGTGAGAGTTGTCTTTCTAGAGTTACATATGATAGTGTTGATGTTGAGTGAAGGTCACTTTGGTGCTTGTGTTATGTTAAAGGGGAAATATACCAAACCACATTTTGTTTCTTGTGTGTTAGGCTTGATAGGGACACAAATTCCTTGCTCTTTCTTTCCACATCCTTTTCTGGTATACCCAAGTTGTTTCATAAGCTCATAACCTCTCCCATGCAGTTTTTCCATTTCCTTTAGGTTTGGTGGTTGTTGATAATCTATCTCATCAAAATTTTTCATGTAACTTGTCTTCATCTGAAGTAGATGAGGTAGATGGTTGTGAGATTTATTTTGAATTTTGCGTTGACATTACCACTGGTTGATTTTGATTTTCATTGTCTTTTGTTGTCATCTTGTATTCTCCCATGAATGTTGGTGTGAAATCCAAGGATCCTCAATCATCTTCCAATAAATTAGTAAGTTCATCAATGTCAGTTTCATCTTCTTTTTCTTCTTTTGGTACAGTTTGTGGTGTATAGGATTCCAATGCTTCCAAATGATTTTGTCCATCTCTTTCGGCCATCAAACAACTTTCAAGCTCAAGATCAAATTTTAATGTGTAAAATTTGTTGTTATAGAAATAATTCATGATCTGATGTAGGGTGGAAGGCACACCATTCATCTCATGAATCCATGGTCTACCTAAAAGAAGGTTATAAGAAAGATCATCGGGTATAACGTGGACTAGAGTTTGTAATGTGACTTCCCCAATTCAGATAGGTAATGTGATGACTCCGAGCGGTTGTTTCCCTATGTTGTCAAATCATTCAATAGATAAGGAGTTGGGTTTAATATCACTTTTAATTATGCTAAGGTTTTTCACAAGGCTCATACTGCACACATTTAGGTTCAAACATTGTCAACAAGAGTCTATTTTATCACCACTTGAACAACGTGGGATATTATGTTGAAAGCTTCATACTTCTTCTAAATGTCCGAGGGAGGTAACTCATTCTAATGAAAGGCTATGTCTAGATTCATTTCATTCATCTATTGGATTAGTGTTGCTACATCATTTGTGTTATTGTTATAAGGAAGCATAACTTGTTGCAAGGCCTCTTGAAGTATGCCATGATAACAAGGGGATACTTTAAGTAACTCCCATACATAAATCTTAGCAGGAGTGTTCTTAAGGTGTTCAACAAGGTTATATTCCTTTCCATTGTTTGTTAGAAAATGAGGAGCACCAGGAAAAATAGGATTAGGAAATGGTAATGAAGCAAAAGGTTGTTATTGTTGCCTATCATTTCTTGTATTTTAGGTATGCGCAACATTGTTATAGTTATTTTGTTATGAAGAGTTACCATCGTTGGGTGAAGTCTTATCATTTGGTGGTTGAAGGATGAGTACAGGCTTGCTTAGGACTTGTGGTGTTTGCAAGGGAGGACAAATTATGAGTTGCGGTGTGATGGTATTAACGTATTTGCGGTGTGGTTTGTCATGACAAGCCTTAGTGGATGAACCTTATGAGATTAAGTCCTCAAGGGCTTCATATAACATGCCAAAGTCATCGCTACTAAAAGGTTTGGAGGGTAGGTCAACCTTTAAAAGAAAAATTGTTATTGTTTTACTTTCTTTACAAGTCTCATTTGATGTTTTTGTTATTTTGATTTTTTTTTTCTAATGAATGCAAAATGTAATTGAACATGTCTACTGATGCAAAATGCTGAAAATGTAAGATTCTATTGCTATCTATAACTGAAAATGCAAGAATTTTTTTTTCCCAATGTTGCTAAATCTATCTAAATAAATAAGAAATTGCATGTAAGAACAATTTGTTTTAGATGAACACCTTTCAGATTTTAGAACAAAGGAAAAAATGTTTACCAGTAACCAAAAACAACCCAAAAAATTTGTTGTCACAAGTTGTATAGGGACTCATTCGCCCTTAAAGGCGAATGGGTCTTGATGTAGGTACTTACATGGATTAGAAAGGCACCAGAGACACTAGAACATGCCTAGAATTCCTGTTGATTAGGGTTATTAGGGACTCATTCACCACTAAAGGTGAATGGGTCCTAGTTTTAAGGTTTTTTGAGTTTAATTTTAGGTTTTCTAAGTTGGCTCTGTGTATAATTTTTCTTAGATCTATAACAGTGAATGCTATAATAGATGTTTTAGGTATAAGGTCTCTAAATGCAAGTTTTTTTATGATTGAATGATGACTAAAATTAAAAAAATTATGATGCAATTCTAATCTAAATGCTTGAAATTTTTTCTCAATGTGAACAAAATTGAAAATTGAATGCAATTTAAACATTTTTCTTAGATGTTTAATGGCTATAAATAATGTAAACATGCAATTTAATTCTATATGCAATGTTCAGTAATGCAAAACAAAGAAACCCTAGAATGTAATGCAAACCTAATGCAAGCTAGGGGTTTATGATTTAATTGTAGTCCAAATTATAAACTAAGATGCTAAAAAAGGGGTCAGGTTCACCAAAATGAAACGTAGAGAAAGAGAGGGAGGAGAATTACCTCAACCCACCTTTCTCTATATGGATGTTTCATTCAAAAGATGAGATCCAAGAACCTTGAAACAATTATCAACCCAAGAGGTGAATTGAATCAAGATTAAGGGATATTGTACTTTCCTTTAGGCAAGGACAAGGTGATGATCTAGATCTCAATTTGAAGGAGGCTAATGAACAAACCCTAAGCCTAGGTCAAACATAAAATGCATGAATTAAACACAAAACAAAAAGAAAGTGTAACTTTTCTGGAGGAATAGGAAGGCAAGGATGCTATGTATCTGGTGAAATCTGACTTTTCTGTGCTGCTAATAGGGACCCATTCACCACCAAAGGTGAATGGGTCTTGGTGGATCTTTTTGGGGAGCTTTGAATTGGAAGCAAAAGCTTGAAGTGTCTGAAATATGATGCCTTTCAGCCCTCAATAGGGACTCATTCACCCTTAAAGGTGAATGGGTCCTACAAGGTTCTGATGAAAATATCTAAATCTAGGTTGCAACTTTCTAGGTCTACTCTTCTCCTTCAAGGCACTTTGAATTTCCTGTTTTTGAATTCAGATCTGCCTATAACATACAAAACAAATTTGATATCTTGTTGGGGAGTAGGAATTTTCCTCAGTCAAACCCCTGGTTGGTAATTAAACCTTGAAAGATGGACAAAATTCTGAAACATGCAATAGTGTGTGCAATCTCAATCTTAAGTGTGTCTAAGACTAAGATCCAAGAGAATGTAAAGGAAATTTCACCCAATTGTGTTAGGATAAAAACCTTGAATGCAATGTGAACAATATAAATGACTCACTAAAGAAGATGTCTAATCCCTCCAATGAATCACAAATCTAAAAGTACCTCTTGTAGGCTACAAATAGGATGATTATAGAAGATGGAATCAACCTGGAAACAAGTCCTTCGGCTTGGTTGTATGACTTGTGTATCTCCCAACACCTAGAATCCTTCATGATTCTCCATAGGCATCTATCATACCTTCAACAATTCTTGATCTTGGATACAAAACGAGCTTGAAGATCTTTAAATGTTGCTCCAAACTTAATTTTTGATAGAATGTTTTGTCTTGCTTGCTTGTAATCTTGCTCTAGTTTTGTCTCTTAGGTTTCTTAGATGAAATTATGCCAAATATCCTTGTATTTATACTAAATTAGATATTTAACCCTGAAATTCAAATAATTTATGCTGACCTTAGATTTGGAAATGAGATTAATTAAAATCCTGCCAAGATGAAATTCAAAAAGAGGGTCCTTATTAAGGGAGGATCCATTCACCACCTTGGGCGAATGGATCATGGCTCACTTTCCTGGACCAAGCTCTACGGGATGAAAAGAGGATCAAAAACCTTGTTAGAATATGCCAAGAAAGTGGGGTCTTGTTAAGGGAGGACCCATTCACCCTTAGTGGCGAATGGGTTATGGCACACTTTCCTAGACTTGAAATTTTCCACATTCAAGGTTGTCATTTGATTGCTAGGTATTAGGATTGATCTTTGAGAGGTTCCATTGAATTTAAATTAAAGGGGAAATTAAGTCTAATTAACCATCATTAATTAATACCACCCTAGATAGATGGGGCCTGATTTAAGTACAAGAGGGGTCCATTAGGCTTAATTAGATGAATAAAGCTTAGAAAAGTGTGAAAATGTCTTACAAAAATTTACAACACTCTTGTAAAAGGTGAAATTTAAACATATTTTAATTGAATAAAGGTCGAGAGGTGTGAATATGTACAACACCTTATAACACCACTCCAAAGTATAATTAAGTTAATTATGTGTCAATTATTTCAAATAAAGTGTGAAAAAGGATTACTTTTTTTGACACTACACAATGTAACAAGATGAGGTGGATGATGAAGCCTCTTGGTTGACAGGTTCTTGCTGTTGGGTTACCCCACATAGGTTGGTGCAATATTGGAATGGATCAAGTTCACTAGCTATTGTGATTTCAGTGCCGTTGTATGGGAGTTTAGGGCATTGGTGATATGTGGATGGGACAACCTTCATGGCATGAATCCATGGTCGGCCTAGGAGAAGGTTGTATGGGAGGTCAAGGTACAAGAATTGAAAAGTGGTATCCATGACTACAAGACCAACTCTAATAGGTAGTGTTATGACTCCTTTAGATGATTGTTCTTCATTGTCATATGCCTTGATGACAATGCTCTTAGTGGTTTCTACACACGCTTTCGAGAAGCCTAACATCTTAACCAATTTTAAAGTGTAAATGTTCAACTTTGATCCACCGTCTACTAGGACTCATCTGAATTTGGTTTTATGGACAAGGACTTCAAGGTGTAAATGGTGATTATGGTTTGTCTTGTCGGTTGAATAGTCTTGTTAGAAAAAAGTGGTGTGATGGGAATTTGTTAAAGATCCTACCATCTCCTGGAAATGATTGACATCAAGGTTAGTGGGGATGGTTGTGTCTTGAAAATCTTTGTCAAGGATGGATCGGTGATAAGGTGATATACATAACAATTCTAGGATAGAGATCTGCACGAGGGTCTTTCCCAATTGGTCAAGCAAGTTGTATTGGGACTTTGGTGGTTGTTGTTGCTACTATGGTGGAGGACCTTGAATGGTTACCTTGGTTTGATGAGTGTTGAAAACATATTTAGGAGGTTTCTTAATGGTAATAGTGTTGACATGTTCATTGACAACTCAAATGTGATTTATGATAGTGGTATGGTTATAGGAATATTTGGCATTAGTGTAATTTGCTGAATTGTTATTGGACTTATTGCTCAAACTGGAGGACTTTCCTTTTCCATGGTCATGTGAAGGATCGGTGAAAAATTTATGGTCACTATTTGAAGATTGTTGTTGCTGTTTGTTGAGTTTAACAGTGCCATTTTCCACAAGGTCTTGTATAATGTTCTTTAGTTGTTGACATTGTGATAAGCTATGTGCCTTGGATCTATGTTAGTCACAAAAGGTGTTATCATCCAACCAAGATGGTTTAAACTGTCTAGGATCATATTCTTTTGGTTCAGGAAGTTGTATGGCGTTATGTTGTAAGAGTTGTTTAAAGACCGATTCAATCGGCTCCCCTAGAGGAGTGAATTGTTGTCTTGGGAAATTCCTTTGGTTTCTAAATTGTTGTGTGTTTTGGACAGCATTGGAAGTTTGGTCAAGAGTTCTTGGTGCATTTTTGGATGTGTTAGACCCTATAAGTGTGATAGTAGGGCCTGTATATATTGTTTTAGCATTGACAACTCCATCATTAGTCACATTCTTGTTTCAAGCCCAATATTTGCTCTTGTCATTTGACGTGTTTTGAGTGTTGGTATTTTTGTTGGGCATCTTGATTTATCCTTTTTAAATTAAATAATTTTCAAGGATAATTCCTTTTTCCACTAAATTGACAAAGGAAGTGCAACACTACATCCAAAAATCATGTTTCAAGTTTGAGTTTAAGTTTTCAATGAACATGACAACTTTCTATTTCTCGTGTATTTCAACGTGACATCGACTAGCCAAACCTCTCCATTGTTGGAAGAAGTTTACAAAATTTTCACCCTCTTCTTGTGTGGTATGGCATAGGGTGTAAATGGTAATTTCATTGTCAATGTTGAATGCAAATTTTTCCACAAACTTGTTTTCTAGTTCTCCCCATGTTCTTATGCTAGTCAGTAACCATGAGAACCACTCAAGTGCTATTCCCGTAAGAATTCTTGGGAAAAGTCTCATTAGGTACGTAGGATCATATGCAATGTCTATACAAGCCATGCAAAATTCCCTTTTGTGTTCAAGTGGATTTCTCTTCCCTTTGTACTTAGGTAAGTTTGGTATGACATAGCCATGTGGGAAGGGTGGCATGTATAGACTCCTGTCAAAAGGATAAGGACATAAGTCTTGGGTAGAGTAGGTCCTTTTGTTTGAAATTTGCATATTTTCCATCTGTTGTTGCAAGGAAAACATTTGAGTTTGTAGGACATCCACTTGAGTTGATGAATGTTTTGTATATTGTGAGGGTCTATATTGGCATTTTGCAATCCAATATTGTGGGATGGGTTTTGGTTTGGTATATGTGTATGGGACAAATTTTTGTTTTGTGTTTGGGACATGTATGTGTATGATGAATTTTTATTTGGTATGTTTTTTTTGGTGTTGGGATATGAGTGTTATGAAGTGAATTGGATGGTATATTCCACGAGCTTGTAAAAGTTTGACCATGTGGATTTTGGTTGCCATATTGTCGAAAAGGTCCTTGGTTTCCGTGTTGCATGAAGGGGCCTTGGTTACCAATTTGTGTGTTTTGTGGAATGGAGCCTTGGGTATTGTATTGGGTATGTCCATGAGAAATATGCCCTGGTTGTGAAATAATGATGTGTTGAGAAGCCCCTATGATTGGTATGGAATTCATTTTAGGGGTCTCATGGATGAAAATTCTAGGTCTCTTGATTGTATTGTTTATGCCAAATGGGTTTGAGGATGATGCTCCTATGGTATTAGATGTAGAAAAAGTGGTGCCAAAGGATTGTGACATGGGTTGTGTCATGCCTTGTGTGCTAGATAGGGAGGTGTGAATGGTTGTAGTGTCTTGTGTAGTTCCTCCTAACGACATAGATGTATTAACTTGCAGAATAGAGCCATTAGAGGTAGGTATGGCGTGTCCTTGTGTTTGGTTATTTGATGTAGGTATAGCTTGCAAGGTGTTAACATCAAAACCTTGTGGTAAAGTGGCTCCTTCCAATAAAATTTTGGCTAAAAAGCATTGAGGATCTAAGGCCACGATTTTGTCTACAAAGGAAGCCACTTCAGGATCTTGTGAGGTTGCCTCTATTTCTTCTATGGTGACATTGCCTCGTGGGTCTCTAAGGATGAACCTTTCAAATGGATTAGGGATTTGTATTTGTGGTATAGATGCTCCTTGTGAAATATTTCCAAAGGGGCTGACAAATTCATTATCTTCTTGAAAGGTCATTTCTTTTCTTTTCCTTTGCAACCTAGTCTCGAACATAAAAGACTTGCAAAAGGGAAATGGATGTGAGAGTGACTAAGATGGCTATGCAAGAGTATGTAACTATGTCTAAGAATGATACCAAGGTATGGATTCAAAGTGAAAAATTATCAAGATGTAAATAAGATGATGCCACAATGAGGTCCAAACTATGGTAATGTCTATGCAAGATGACTTATTTTTTGGATTTTTAAGGTATATATGATGTCTAAGGATGATGTCAAGACAAGGAACCAAAGTGACAATAGTCAAATGTCAAGAGTTCCACAATGAGATCAAAGTATTGAGAAATGTATAAGGTATGCCAAATGTAATGAAAGTGTGAAAGGATGGTAGGTGAAAATAACAATATGACCTAAAGTGATGACTAAAGGTATGACTACTAAGCACCTTATGACAAATCCAAAGTAAAGGTTGCCTAATCAAACTAGGATATCCAAAGTTAAAAATATGGTTTATCAAGACTTCAATGATGGTGATAATAAAAAAAAGGTTTGACAAAGGTGGTCTCAAATTAGACTTGTGAGTTGAGGGCCAACCTAAATGACAAAGGACTAAGGTGATGAAAGAGGTTGAATTCAAGACAAATATGATTTGGTCACTATGGTTTAGTTAAAAATATGGTTTAATCAAGACTTCAATGATGGTGATGACTAAATTACAAGGTTTGAAAAAGGTGGTCTCAAACTAGCCTTGTGAGTTGAGGGCCAACCTAAATGAAAAAAGACTAAGGTGATGAAATATGTTGAATTCAAGAAAAATCTGATTTGGTCACTATGGACTAGTCTCAAGTTTGATAAGTTTTCCAAGATTAAGGTCTACAACAAGGTACATATGTAAGCTAAAGGATGTCCTAATGATTTTCCTATGATCAATGCAAGGTATGTAATGATGGATGGGTGAATGAATAATGGATGAAAATTATGGAAAATTTGCAAGTCTTTGATCAAAGAATCAGGTAGTGCTTGGGATTGATTAGAAAATGGCTTTGTTTCAGTTTCTCCCAAAATTTATGGTGAGAGGAAATTGTGTCGTTTAAAGTCTTAGTTGTGGTTCAGGATAGTCACTTGCGTCATTCTAGAAATGGAGATTGTGAATTTCTATGTCACTATTGTGGTTAAGGATAGCCAATTGTGGTTCACAATGTATGTTGCTTGGTTTTCACTTGTTTTGATCAAATTTTAAGGTGATTTTGTAAAGTATGATTTTGGAAAACACAGAAAATAGTTTGAAAATAATTGTCTTTATTTGGTTTGAATGTGTAAAATGTTTAAATGTATAAGAAGACACTTATAGATAATGCACAACCTAGGCTTTTCAAGAGATACCACTCGCTAGATCCCCACTTGGATTTCTCTAGCCAACCAAATAAGGTGGATAGCTAGAGACCTAGTGACACTGGCTCCCCCTTACATGACACTCACTTCTCGGGCACATGAAATCTCAATTCCCCAAAGAGGAATTTCTGACTCTACACATGAATGGTGAAAACATGGGGCGGCTTCAGAATGAGTGTTCTTGCTCCAACAAGTGAAAAGGATTTTAGCCACTAAAACAATTGGTTCTTAGTAAGGGTTTTGTTCAAGGTGGCCATACATGCGACAAGATTAGCTCAAGATTATTTCAATCAAGAGGCCTCCCAGTTTCTTCTTAAGAAAGGATTTTGATGTGTCACATGGAAACTAGTGGTAGCACTTGTCAGTATGATAGATCTGCACATGTTGCTTATGACTTTTGTCACAAACACATTTTTTATATAACAGTTTGAAAGAGCTTGACTTTAGCTTGTTACCGCTTGGGTTATCCCCACCTTTCTAAGTGGGGTGGAAGGCCCTCTAAAGGTATAAAAAATCAAGGAATTATGTTGTTTTTGATCTCCCAGTTCACATGAAGCGCAAGGAGAGAGCATACACAATGCCTTTGCCTCACACTTGCATGATGCTCATTTTAAGTCCAAAACCAAATGTGTGGGTGATTATACAAAATGCTAAAAGATGTTTTTGATTCTCAAGATCACCAAGTGGTGCGAGAGAAGAATATACACACCTTGAAGCAAAATGCAAACCACAAGATAATAAAAATACTTTTTCATTTTAACCCTCAAAGCAATATGTGAAAAAGAAACTTGATGCAAAGCTTAATTTTAGACTAATGAGTGAATATGCATGTTCTTTTTAACCAATGAGAAAAATGAAAATTAAGGTAAATTTAAGCCCAATGATGTGTGAATGCAAGGTTAATTTTAATCCAATGAATGAATAAAAAGACAAGATAGATTGATTATCAATATTTAAGTTAGATGCCTCCTTTCCACCTATGCCACATGTTGGAAATAAAATGTCAATAACAAAAAACCCCTATGCTAGGATATGCAAAAGATCTAAAGTAAATTTTTTGAATGAAACCCTAAACTATAAATGAACAAGCAATTGCGCTGTAGTAAAAATTAATTATAGCTTGGGACCAGAAATAATTGCATCACAGAAACTGTGACTGTGTCGTTCTAGATGTTGACTACATCGCAGGAATGATGATTGTGGCTTTTGTTGATAAGAATTGCGGTTAATCCCTTTTGATTGTGTCAAATGATAGTTGATTGCATTGCGAGAACCTATACCTACAAAATGACAGAAAAGTACCAAATCCAAGCAATCTAATGACTAATATGACATGTAACTAGCATTAGCCTCATGAAATATGAAACCAGATAACTAGATCTAACAAAAAAACCAAGAAATTAGAAAGAGTCAAAGTAGGCCCTAATGCAAAGAAATTGCGTCATTCGATTTCATAGTTGTAGCCATGTGTAAATGACAATTGTGTCGTTCTAGCCTACGGTTGCATCAATCCATACCTACAATATGCAAAATTGAAAATTTCGTATGAATTTACAATTTTTTCCTTTCACGTTAGGTTCACCAATTTAATCAGGGCTAAAATTATCAAGGTTAGACAATAATGCATATAAATCAAACCCTAATAAACAATGAAGCACAAATAAGCATAAAGACATAAAACATAAAGCAATATTACCAAAAGGTCTTCATGCCACCATTGATTCATCTCCATTGCACTTCTCCATTTTGCTTGGTATGAATAATTGCCCTCAAATTTTTGAGTATGCAAATAGGCCTAATGACAATGACTAAGCAAAATATTGAAAATTCTAATTGACTAAGTATGCACTTGACTTGATGTTGATAGACTTGATATCAAGATGGGATAAGCTTGTGTAGGCTTTAGATAATGAAAATGACAATGACAGGGTCTTGTATAGGAAAGACAATTTTGAATGAAGGGCTAAGATTGAAAGTCAATAATCAATGGCCAAGATTAAAAGATGTCGTATGGATTAGGGTTAGGGAAAAATTAGGGAAAATGATAAGGATTGATGGCCAAGATTAAATTATAAATAATTTGATCAAGGGTGGAGGTTAATTGAGACATGGATAGATAAGGACTTGATGTGGAAGATAAGATTGACACAAACAAAGAAGTGATAGGATAATTAAATAATTAAAATAATTAGTTAATTATAGAATAATGTGACAAAGGGAATTCAAGAGAGTGGACGAATTAAATAAATTAAAATTTATTTAATTTATGACATAAGAGGCTAATTAATAATTAAATAATTATCTAATTATTTAATTATAGTGGAAAGTGAATGAAAATTAAATAAATAAGAATTTATTTAATTTTAGAAAGAAGAGGACTCAATTAGTGATGCAATTAAATAATTATTAGATTAATCCAAGAGGAATAGAGATAGAAATGAGTTAATTAAATAATTAAAATTATTTAATTAATAGAAGACTAATGACCTTAGAAAATAATTAAATAATTAAAAAATATTTAATCATCACAAACAAAAGGGGAAATGATGGAGAATTTAGAAGTCGCAAGCCGAGGACAATTTTTGGTGTCTACAACTAAAATTTGCATTATAACTCCTAGAGATCTGAAATGATTCTCAAACATCCTGAAACTATATACATGAAATATAACTTAAAGTATAAGAAAGTAAACGTCCATATGTAAATGTCAACTTATACTTAAATGTTTATTTCATGTATATAGTTTTCATCAAAGATAACAAGAAGAAAGAAAAAAAAGAGAAGAAAAATAAATTCAATGTAGACCAAAACATGAGTGCATTATAACGCACTCATGTTTTGTCAATGCACTCACAGAACATGAATGCATTATAATGCGCTCGTGTTATTTTAATGCATTCAAATAACGTGAGTGCGTTATAATGCCCTCATGTTTTGTCTTGCTTTGGGATTCCCCAAGCCTTTGGCTTGGATTTGCTTTGGATTTCCAACCCAAAGGCTTGGAGGGCCTTCCCAACATCCAAAGACATGTTTTTTGCATATTCTACAAAATTTCACATAATCTCGTTCGTGCTCACCGTCAAGTTTGCACGTGTTTCAAGGTCAAAAAAATTGAACACTTAGGTAATGTTAGGCTCTCTCTTAGCTATCCAACGATGCAATTTTTTTCACATTTTGAAAATTTTAAAGCCTTTGATCTATAACTTCTTTTGTTTGTGTATCTGTTTTTTGATAAAAACCAATGTTGATGTTTTTTTGTTATAAATTAACCATTAATCGAAATCTCAAATAAATTACATTTTTAGAAACTAGACTCCATTCTACACATTAAAAATAATAATCATAAGTTTCAATTAGTTTCCAAAATTTATAGGGGTAACACCACCAAAATTCTATTTTTCAGGAAGTGTCCACTTTGAAAATTAGTAAAAAATCATCATAAAAATTGAGCATAAACTACATATTGTTAGCTAATATCTCATTGAAGTGATTTTAAAAATACTAAAAAAAAGTTAGCCGTGCTAGGGAGCCACAAAAGTTGCTATGTTATATTTTTCTAACAAAAAACATCACCAATTTTTGTGGTCCCCTTTTTTGAACCCCTTAATCTCAACCATTTTCAAAAAGAATTAGTAGTTTAGAAAGTAGACTCGAGCACTATGATCCTTGTTTTTTTGTTGCATGTCAAAATTTTTAGTGTAACTATCCCCAATTTCATGTCCAAGGTCAAAATTTCCCGATTTCAGAAAAAAAAGTGGCCACTTAAGCCCCCTTTTTGGCCTCCCATCTTTTTGCACTTACCCATGATATAAATTTTTCAAAAAATAGATGTCGTATGCTCAAGTTATGAAATTTTGAAAAAAGTGATAAATTGTGCTAGCCGATAATGCAGACATGACCCTTTTGATTTGATTTCTAGAAAATTTACTTGTTGCATGCAAAAAAAATGGATATCTAGAAAGTATTTTGATGCAAAGAAAAAAACCTAGAAATATTTTTTCGATCCAACAAGTAGAAGATGAAAAAATAAATTTCTTTTGACCTTCAACTTGTAGAAAAATGACACACGACACTTTTTGAATAGTAGTTTTCTTTAGATATGCTAAATATCTACAAAATCTAGCAGATACCCAGATGAGATTTTGACCCTGACTACAAAAACTAGAATTTTTTTTTCCTACAAATGAGTGGAAGTTGGATTCTGAAGCAAAAACGAAAATGGCTCTAATAAAATGACTTGCATCAAACCCTTGTAGATTTAACAAAATATGGTAGATTTTGATGAAACGAAAGCCAATCTTGACTCTATCTAACACCCTGGATTCAATGGCGAGGTTTTCAAGACCCCAACTCGTACCCACCAAAACTTTCATGCCAAGATTGGTCTCTCATATTTGGGAAGAAGTCTGCAACACTGAAGCTCTGATACCATGTTAGAATTGGCTATGGAGATAGCCTGCCAATATCTTGAGGCCAAATGGAAAGCACAAAGAGAATATCTAAATATGGCAAGAATAAATTTTATTCTTATCAATTATGATTCAATTTTGTTGATGTATAATGTAGTAGAAACCCCTTGGTTATATAGCCAAGGTGAGACATAAGATGTCATAGGATAATGATAAGTGTCTTAATCATATGACATGAGACAACTTTATCACACTTAACTAGGTTCACATGTGTTACAAGTCAAAAGATAAGATGACAACTAATAACAACTAACACCTAGAAAGATTCCTTCCTAGGACCTAAGTAAATTTAACATGTAAAGAAGTCCCCTAGTAATGAATTAACTAGGTACAAGACTTTATTTGCACCACCAATAACAAATGCAACTTTACAAAATTGCTCTTTTGATATCTTCAACTTTTCAACCTATGAACTTGCATATACATAAGAGGGGAAAATTTGTTTTTTTTTTTTTCTTTTTCTTTTTCTGAATGGGGGTTTGCCTTGGTCAAACCCCATTTTGGGTAATTAAACCTTAATTGAAATAATGAAAAATGAAAAGAATGATGAATGAACAATACAATGTTGCAACTCACCAAATCCTTGAATAAACCTTTAGAGGACTGAGATGTTGATCTTGATATTGCATGAAATGGCTTCAATGGATGTGGACCTTGATACTTGAATCTTGGCTTGAATATTGACTTTGATCTTGAAACCTACATCACAATATTAGCTCCAAAAACATGCATGATTGCAAAAGATTTTGACATGATGCTTGAGATCTTGATTGCTGCAATAAATCACTAATAAATCACATTGCTCAAGGTAAAGTATTATGTGTTGGCATTAATTATTGTCAGGTTTCCCCTTCAAAAAATGTAATTTATTAGGCTTGTAGATGTAAAATATGGTTTATTAAGGCATAATTAAATCCAATTTAATTGAGGGGACCCAAACAAAGTGTGAAAATGTAAATGAGTAGATTTTTCTACACTAAATAGACCAATGAAATGTATATTTTTTAATAAATATTTTTTGTTTGTACTTTAATTTTTTTTACTTGAGTGTAGTTTTTTATAAAATTGAGTCTATAATTTAGTTGTTGATAAAATAATACAAATGAGGTTAAATTGGACATTGCTCTTTATATAGTATTTTTTTTTAATATTTATAACTTGAAACTTCAATGCATGGAATATTTTTTTTCATTTTGATAAATATACCTTTTTAAATAAATATTAAAATCTGTGTGTATTAAAAACATAAATGTTTCAAAGTGATAATTTTTTGTGTTACACTATTTATGCAAAATAGATTTTTGTATATCATCTAGACATGAAATCTCTCCTCTAGTGCAACATATTTTTGAGTTTTTTTAAACATTTTTATGTTTTTGCTTGAAAATATAATCAACTTTATATTTTGGTATTGATGACCCACTTTTAGTTAGTTATATATATATTAAACAATTTATATTAAAAAAACATGAATAGTAGTTGTAAGAACATCATTTTTTGAATTATTTTATTATTTTGGTAAATTGGCCCTAAAGTGATGCTATATATGCATTTTTTACACTTTTAGTTGAAAAAATTATGGCCCAAATTTAATATAGCTAGAATAAATGTTGTTAGATCATATAGCTGACCAAAATTGACTTTCAATTAGAAACACTTAAATTCATTTGTGCCAATAAGTTGGCCTAAAGTGTGACACAACTTTGAAATATCACCCCCATTAAAAATTAAAACTTTTAGTTAGTTATATATATTAAACAATTTATATTAAAAAACATGAATAGGAGTTGTATGAACATTTTTTTGAATTATTTTATTATTTTGGTAAATTGGCCCCAAAGTGATGCTATATATGGGTGGGTGCAAAAAGATGGGGGGCCAATTTGTGGCCAAATTTTAAAAAAAGTTTTGATAGCTCATAATGTGAGTGCATTATAATGCGCTCACATTATGGCTTGGTGTGCTAACCCTAAGGCTTTGCCACATCTAACCTATAACGCGAGCGTGTTATGAGCAATTAAAAAAAAAAGGAAATCAAATTTATTTGCATTGTGAATATTTTTTTTTTTCTGTCTATGGCCAAAAGCCCTTCTTTTGTGCGCTCACATTTTGAAGGAGTGAATCTTGCAAGTTTTTCATCAAATCGTTGTTGTTTCATCGTCAGGATGCCACCATGTCAACGAGGAGGTCTAAGTGGTAAGGATTGTTTGTTTTTTGTTGTGAATTTGTTAGTTTTAGGTTGTTTTTGATATTTATTTGTTGAATTTGTAGGAGATGTTAATGAACCTACAAACCCTCTTCAAAACCATCCTTAAAATCCTCAAAGCAAAGCAATAACAATAGGATCAAAATCCTCAACAAGTAGAGAAACAACAACATCAACAAAATCCTCAAGTTCAACAACCACAACAACAATCTCCTCCACCAATCCCTCTACATCCTCTTGGAACTGAGCAAAATTTAATGAGTGAAATTGAAAACAATAAAAAAAAAATTGAGGTGTTAATCACGAGGTTGAATGATCCAAACGGTTCAACCATGGAAAGAAAAACACTTGCAAATTCAATGAAAGAAATGTTAAAACATGTAGATTCAATCAACAAACAATTAACTGGTTGGCAAGATAGGAGGGAGGTGGAGAAGAATTTTTACCAAGGTAAATTATAATATAAAGATGTAAAAGATCTAAAAATTACAAAATTAGATTTGTGCTCATTATTCACCGACCCACACACAAATGCAAATCTTAGCCTCAATGCGAAGAGATTTCCTATCCATTGGTGCCACCACCAACAAATTAGGACCTTTTTTTGGGATAGGTGGTACATGGTTTTTGATCACCCACCATGCAACAATTGTGAAGTCTTGCAATATTTCCTTAAGAAACTATACTGTGAGTTCATCTTGAATAAAATCCCAAATTATTTTGATATGAGGGACTTCTAGGGGAGAGGTGGGGGGTCGGCTCAAGATAGATTCAGTGCACATCAGGATCCTAGGCAGCAAGCGCAATGATCTCTCACTAGGCCACCTCATGAGCACATCGTTATCCCTTCCATCGCAAAGGAGAGTGTTGAGGTACACTTTGTAGGCCATCATCTCTTTGACCAAAAGTTTCATCCAACATGCGAGCCCTATACTACAACGCCATCTAGGGGAGTCTTTGAGTGGTGGGCTTCAATCCCATTTGTGTCAGGCTTGTGGGGCGACTTGTTCATATGACCCCATTGACACTCAGGAGGATGCTATGCAGGATACGTCTGTAACTATGGAGATGGCGAGGGAAATTGACATTTTGAATGAGGCCTATGGCATCAATACTCAGGTAAATGTTAGCATGTTCATTAAAAATTTAATTTATTAAATTTCAATTTTGAAATGCAAGATTAACTAAATTTAGTTTTATGATTTTAATAAAATTTCAGGGTCACAGTGTTGATACTATATACATCGGCCCTACACCCGTTTATTACTCCACTTCATCTACTGTTGAGGTATGTAACTAGTAAACAATTAAAAATTTATTACATGTTAATAGCATTGTTTTATGAATGGTATTTTAATATGTGATTTTGGATGATTGAATAGGCTAATATTGGAGGTTTCGATGGAACACCTCCTAGTGCCAGTGGATTTAGAAAAACCTACATGTAGGTAACAAAATAAAGAGTTTAACTAATGAATTGTACTAAATAGATTTGTGTAGTTTATATTCATATCATTGATTACATTGCATTGCACATCTTTCAAACTCAAAGCATTACTTCACATTCCATAACTAATAACTAGATGTTGATACATGACAAAATTTCAATTACAATATAGTTGTTTAGAAAGGCAACATAAGCAGTGATGCAATTACTTCACATAGCATAAGTAATAAGTAGGAACATCTTCCAATTGCATTTGCTTTTCATGGAATTCCATGAGACCAATTTTTACTGAGGCATCTTTTCAAACAGTTCACTACTTTTTACTAAGGCATCTTTTCAAATAGTTTACTACCTTGTTTATACTAGTCTCATTTCTTTGAGGCATTTTTTCAAACAACTCACTGCCTTTTCTATGCTACCACATTTTTCATACATGTCTACCAAAGCATTTTATTTGTGAGATGGGGTTTGTTAATTTCTAGCCTAGAATAGTGACAACTAACATCTCTAGATTAATAAGACCTCATCAACAAGAGAATACAAAATAATGGAGAGAGCTAGAAATGCAAAGCACAAAATAAATTACTCCCCATATTGGTTGATTCACTTCCCTTACTCTCCTTCTTATGCAACTTTTCCCTCATATTTGTTGGAATACTTGTGCAAAACTTGAAAATAGTAAGCAAGAAAGTTGGAGAAGATTAGACCTATTAAGGTGAAAATGGATGAGGAAGGTCGCTTTTAGAGACAACCTTTTGAATGGATGGCTGAGATTAATGCTCTAGAAGGATTCCAAGATCAATGGTGGAGTATGCAAGAGAGGGAGGTTACATAATGGATGGTATAGATTAATTCTCTAAAAGGAGTCCAAGATCAATGGTCCACAATTGATGCACCAAGAATATGCTATTCTTGGAGGAATCATGACAGTTATGATGCCTGATGACTATGGCAGTAATGAAGACTATGACAGGGATTAATGACAAGGCATCTTTGACCAAAAAAGGTGCATAAATAATTTATTTGAAAATGGAGGGAAGGGACAAGTAGCAAATAAATAATTTATTCAAATTATTTATTTGGAGAAAATGAAAAAGGGGCATTTAATTAAATTAATCAATTTAATTAAATGGGGAGATGGAAATTAGACATGGATGATTGATTTGAATTATTTATTCAAAAGAGAAGAATGACACATAATTAAATAATTTTGACTATTATTTAATTATAGAAGAATAAAAGGTCAAATAATAATAATTATTATCTGACTATGGACAGAAGATGAAAGATAAATAATTAAATAAATAATGATTTATTTAATTATTGAAGAAAGGGGGTATTAGTGACACAATTAAATAATTTTAATTGATCAAGATAGAATAGAAATGAGAAATGTGAATTAATTAAATAATTAAAAAATTATTTATTCAATAGAGGAATATGATTGAACGTAATTAAATAATTAAAATTATTCAATTATTGAAGGATGATGACCAAGAAAAATGACACTTGTAGACTTAGGACATTTTTCAATGTCTACATTTTCCCCCTCTTTGACATAATGCAGTTCATCGCGTTGTGTCAAAGAAATTTAATTATGAAATATGCCCAAGTGAAAGCAGGGTGAGGAAAGATAGAGGAATATGATCGAACATAATTGAATAATTAAAATTATTCAATTATTGAAGGATGACGATCAAGAAAAATGGCGCTCATAGACTTAGGACATTTTTTAGTGTCTACATTTTTCCCCTCTTTGACATGTCAAAGAAATTTAATTCTGAAATATGACCCAGTGAAAGTAGGGTGAGGAAAGATGACCAAGAGGGTTGTGGTATGTCCTCTCGAGAGGAAAGGTAGGTTTAAAGAACATTAATGTGCTCTCAAAATGGATGATAAGACTAGAGGATGAAGGATAGAAGAAATGTTAGCATGGAAGGGGATGGATGTTAGCATGAAAGAGAAAGGAGGATGAAGATGGAAAGTTAGACATGAAATGATAAGGGAACCAACTTTCATGCTTATATTTTATATTTATCATCATTAAGCTTCAAAATGTCACAAATGGTGCACAAACACCATGGTATGACATAGACCAAGGCGTGCAAGGTGACCATTTGGGAGAGATAAGCAGTCAAAAAGACAAGGAATGCCCCGACTCATACTAAGGACCCAATTGTCCTAGTCTTTTTTCCAAGACAAACCACAGACAACAAACAAAGAAAAGAGGCCATGATCCATCATCATCCCTCTAATCCATTGATAGGACATCCTCAAGGAGACTAGTAACATGACCCAAAACCAATTGAAAAGATAAGACAAATCTAGATCAACAAAGTGTTTGCCAATGAGACTGATAAGATTGTCTGATTGATTAAGTTGACCAAGATGACCGAGTTGATTGAAAAGATTGATAAAGTGATTTGATTGATCATGCCTAGCCTTAGGAAGGACACATCTTGATGAACGCAAGATTGGTTGACCAAGATGATAAGATTAATTGATTCAACCAAGTTGATTGATAAAGACGACAAATTGATTTGATCAATAGGTTGACAAAGATTGATTGACAAGTTGACAAAAGTTGACCACTTGATTTGATTGATTGTATCTAGTTTTAGGAAGAACACATCCTAATTAGGCAAGATTGATCAGCCAGGTTGACAAGATTGATTATGACAAATATTGATCATTTTTTTGACAAAGATTGATGAACATGACCAAGCGATATGATGATACCCAGCTACAGGAAGGAAACATCTTGTTTTGGGGCAAGGGACACATCTGATAAGGTTGATCAAGTGATAAGTGTTGACAAGACACCTAACTGCAGGAAAGACATATCTTGCTTAAGGTGGATGACCAAATTGAAAAAGTCTAACCTAGGGAAGGATGCATATTGATATAAGACCAGGAATGAGACAAATGACCTAATTCCCCATTCCGATTGAATGATCAATTTGATTGATTGATGATAAGATGATTGATTAATGAAAGATTTTGTTGGTTATGTTTGTTTGTTGTTTTATAATTTGATTTGAATGATGATTGTTTTCAAACCAAGGACTTGACCTAGGGGGCCTCGAGGGCTTATCGATAGATGGCCTTACCTATGTAGCAATGTGCATAGACCTCATAGTTTGACACAACTTGACTTTTCCTTATTTGACAAAATACGAAGTCATGATTTTATTTGGACAACCTAAAAGGACTGACCTAATGCCTCAGGGGCCCATTTAAGATGAGCCTTGCCTACGTAGCAAACATGTAGAGGCAACGCAGTTCAACCACTCTAATAAAGACCGACTTAGACTCAGACTCAGACTCTGTTTTTGGGATTTTTGATGTTTTCTATTTTTTTTGGATTTTGTTGTATTCTATTTTTTTTGGGATTTTGATGTTTTCTTATTTTTTGGATTTTGATGTTTTATTTTTGGATTTGATTTTTTTGGATTTTGATGTTTTATTTTTTTTTTTAGATTTTGATGTTTTTTGCTTTTTTTGGGATTTTGATGTTTTCTGATTTTTTTTGGATTTTGATGTTTTCTGATTTTTTTTGGAATTTTGATGTTTTTTGATTTTTTTGGATTTTGATGTTTTATGAAGCTGCTACCATGTGTTATTTCCTATGAAGATGTGAGTCAAGGAATTTTCCCCAATCAGGTATAAGGCTAACTTATTATGCGCGAGGGGATCAATGGATGAAAAGGATGGCCATGAAAGTGAAGGATGCTAAATGTCAATGGTTCTTAAGCTATGGAAAGGATGAAAAAGCTTTATTATCCATGGAAATGATGATAAAGCTTTACTATGGATGAATGCGACTTATGGATGATAACTATAAGGATCATGAAAAATGCATGTGAAAGATACCCACAATCAACCAAGCATGTATGCCCAAGGATCCAAGGACAAACATGATCTTGCCCCTAGTCAAGCTGAAAACCAATTGATAGGTGATGATGATGACGACAAATGTTGTTTGATATGGGAAGGACACATCTCGAAACAACGTGAGAATTGGGAAAGACATATCTTGTTGATGATAATGTGACTAACGGATCAAGGTTTGCAGCAAGGATAGGAACAAAGCCAAGGAATGTTTTGGATGATGTGCTAGGGTGCATAGCAAGATTGCATGGATTAGGCTTGTTGCATTTGAAATGACTAACCTTAGGACTAGATGGGATTATGGAGGGAACTTGGATAAGCATATTAGAATCCTTAAACCAATGATAAGGGAAACCAAGTCTAGCAATAGGTATGGAAAGATAATGGATTGATTTTGGCAAAGGATAGGAGACATAAGGATTATTTGCTGAAAGAATTACCATATGATCTCCAAAGACTATGTCGCATATGAACAATTTGTTTTCTATGAGATATGGGTTTGGATAAATTCTATGAAGGAAATGACACAGTATTTCATGGATAGTGTATGACTAAAGGATAGACATGTCAAAATTTTTCCCAAAGCATGTTTATGTTTGTGCCCCATTTCTTATCAAGATTAGGTAGGTGGGAAAATAGATGTAAATGTTATGAGAAAGGCATGGGAAATGAGACAACTTTCCCCCAAGTGTAATGGTCCACATAGATAATTGCTCTTACACATGATGCCTATTTTTCAAGTTTTCATCATGGTACTTATCCAAAGCGCCATAAAAATGGTTTTCATTATTAGATGAAATTTTTCTCTTTACTTTTTTTTTCTTCATTTTTTTTTGCTTTTTTTTATATTGACTTGATATTTTGTATGATCACTAATTGTTCTGAATCCTTTGATAGTGTTGATGTAGATACTGGTGTCATGATATGCCAATAATGACCTTTATGAAGTAGTTTCCTTGTTACGATCATAGTGCTTGCACATAATTGATTGATGTCATTGTGATCTCCTCTGACACTAGGTTTTCCCTTATCGAAATATGCACATTGTGACAGAGTTCCATGTGAGTCCTTATGATATAGAGTTGCTGCCAAGAGGAGATGAATTTGTGATGTAGGATTTTTATACTTTAGGCGAGATGTAGGATTATAATGGATGATGGTAGGTGTGGATGGACTATTTGGTGTTTTGGACGTAGCAATCTTTATTTTCCAAACTTGGGATGGTGGATGATGGAGTTTGGAATTTTGATTGGGATAGTGTTTGGAACCAACACTTTTATATGCCTTGCTTGATGACCATTTTGAAGGAGGTGGACATTTATTATATGTGGGAGTCCTCTTTTTTTGTGGCTCCACATTTTGATAGACTTTTGGACTTGGAATATTTTCTTTGTTTGATCCATTTTTCTTTGGGATCCATTTTAATTTCATTTGTCTACTCATATTTTTGTTTGATTCAGTGGCCTTTGACATTTGATTTTGAACTTTAGATTTGTAATAATTTTGCTTTTGCTAGATCCAAATGGAAGGTTTATTCATGTTGGAATGATGGTTTATGGTGTGGATGGAAGGAGTGTTGGAAACAACCCTATGGCAAGGACTACTCATGGACCTCATTTTGATGTTTGTATTAGATAAAGTTTCCCCCAATCTCAAGGAGGTACCACTAACATCATTTGATTGTCTGGCTAAAGAATATCCAAGACCTTGATGTTGAGGATTTTCATAAAACTGTATTGGTTCTCGAATTCCTTGCTCATGTAGACCTAGTCCTTTTCCTTGATATTGCATGCTTTAACAAATTCTATTTTCAATGGGGTATTTTTATTTTAAAAACAAGATGCTAACCCATCATTATGTATTTAGACACTGTTGCTCCATATTTTTTCATTTGCAAGAAAGCCTGCTCTGACAAAGGTAGATGCTCCTAGTTGATAGGTTGTTTTGGATTTATCATTCATCATACTTGTTTCTTCTTGATCATTTGGGATGTCGATTTGATCCATGGTAGCTTTTGTATCTTCTTCTTTGACTTGATCCATAGTAGCTTGTTTATGTTCTTCTTGATCCATAGTAGCCTTTTTGTGTTCTTCTTTGACTTGATCCATGTCATTTATTTGATTATCTATGTGGCCAAATGAGACAAGTGTATCATCTTGGGAAATGGAGGTGTTTAGAGTTTGGATAGGATCAACTTCAATTATTTGGTCATGGATGGTATAAAGGTCTATGAGAGGATCATTTTGGATTTCATGTTCAAGGGTAGGATCTTCTTCAAAAATAGGTTTGTCTTGATGACATGATTGGGAATGAGATCTTGATCAAGGATAGGTTCATTTTGGATGCCATGATTATCTAGAAGGAATTATTGGATGGACTTAAGGATGGGGTCATGGGATAGACTACTTCGATCTTGACATGAAGGTGAAGCTATGATATCATGTTTTGGACTTTTATTTTGACATGTATCCCAAGGTGTAGGAAATGTGATGTGATTTTGGAGACCATGACCAAATGTATTTTTATGAATAAATATAGCTTGGGATGGAGTGAATAGGAATGGATTGGTGGATGATGGACTAGGATAGGGTGTGGAGACTTGGAATGGGTTGGGGGATGATGGACTAGGATAGGACACATAGATGCTTGGAATGGACTAGTGGAAGGTTGGTTTCCCTTGTCAAGCTTAGGATAAGGCTAATTAATGGAAGTTTGTTGTGGATTAATGTCATGGATTGTGCTAAGGGACTCTTGATAGTGAGGGTAGATGGATGGAGGACTGGAGCTTATGGGTTGTTGATAAGAAGGGTATGTGAGTGGTTGGTATTGACGATTGAGGATTGATTAGTATTCAACTTAACTATGAAGGAGATCAAGGTAAAGCGAAGACATGGTCATGAATTTGGATTAGGAAAATTTAGTGAGGACAATATAAAACTTGTGACCTTTGGATGACAATGCAAAATGGATATGAGACTATGCTATTTTTTTTTGGATGCACCTAAGACCAAGATTAAGGAATGGTAGAATGATAATGACCCTATGACCAAAGGATATGATATGCAAGGATGATGATGACCAAAGGATATGAGACTAAGCTATGTTTTTGTGATTTTTTGGATATAAGGGTGCAAGATGATCAAGCAAGGATAATAATGCCTAAAAGATAGGGGATAATGGATTCTAAAGGACACTAAAATATTGATTGATGGTCAAAGTGAGTGATAAGGTGACTAAATGATACTAATGTAAGGTCAAGATGATAATTTAACTAAGGTCAAATGAGATTAATCTACATTTTTGTATTTTTTTTTAATATTTTGGGGTATGAAAATGCAAGGATAATGAGGGATTGATATGATACTAAGGTAAAGTGAGCTATTTTTTTTTTTGTATTTTTGGAATAATGGGTAAAGTGCAATCTAAGGAAGGGTAGTCTAAATGAGGGTGATCTAATGCAAAGGAACCATAAAATTTTAAACAAAGGGTGGCACTCAAGGTAATGCAAATCCAAGGCAACAAATTCCAAATGTCATTGACCATAAGAGGACAACCAAGACCAAGAGACAAGACCAAGACTCAACTTGAAAAAGTGACAATGACAAGACAAATGACAAGGACAATGGTCAATGAAAAGTAGAATAAGTAACCAAGAATTTTCAAAAGCTCAAAGGTCTCCCTATGTTCAAAATCTGAAGGTTTAAATGCAGCCTAAAATTCAAGGTCTAATTTGTGTAATGTAAAGGATTGAGGAATGCAACCTATAATGCAATTTATTTCTAATGGGAATGCCTAAAATGAATTGGTAAATCTTGCAAGTCTCTGGTTTGGAAGTCAAGATCACTATTATGATGAATTGGTTTAGTTTTGTACAAGAATTTTGTGAAATTATGGTAATTAGGCAGTTGTGGCTATGTATCTGGTAGTTGTTGTTTTCTAGAATTTTTTTTGATAGTCCTGATGTTTTTGAAATGGTTTTAATTTGAATTTTTGATTATTTCTAATGAGATATGACTAGAAAATACAGAAGACAGTATCAAGCAATTTGTTTAGGATTGGTTTGATGTGAAAATGTTTGATTTTTAAAGAAGACAAGCACAATCCTAAGGTTGGAAAGGATAATATTCGCTGAATTCCCACTTGAATTTCTCTAGCCACACTTATTCAAAGAAAATAGCCTAGGGACTTGGTAGCACTGGCTCCCCTCCACGACACTCACTTCTACAAGAATACGAGGTTCTGAACTTACAAGTCATGACCTCCTGGAGTTTGTTATCTCTATAGTAAATCATGAGAATGTGGAACGACTTTAGAGGTCCAACCTCTTGCACTAGCAAATGGAGGGATTTTGGCCACTACAAACAAGAGGTGTCTAGTAAGGGCATCCAGTTCAGGGGATATGATGATAAACTCCCTCGAGAGGCCTCCTAGCCCTTAGAACAAGGGTTTCTTGTATCATAAAGATACTGGAGGAGAACTATCATGTACCATCATGTTGACTGCGAACTTTCCTTGCAACCACAAATTTATATAGCGTTCGGAAGGAATTGGCTTTAGCTCATTACCACTTGGGTCATTCCCTTAGGGTGAGTACTTTTTCCCATTAAGGTAGGCCCTCTAATGGGTAAACACAAAATTAGATGGGTCTAACTTTCTGATCACCAAGTTTGCACAAGGTGAGAGCATAATACCTACCACCCTCAAACACTAAGACATGGTGTTCTTTACCCTCTAATTAAATCTATGTGAGAAAGAAAATCATTCATTTTAAGCACCAAGTGAAATATTTTCTAGTCTAAAACAAGAAAATTGGTTTCAAAATGTAATTCTTGGACATTCGAACCTACAAAACCACTTGTTAGTAGTCTCAAAAGAAAGATCTTGGGCCAACGAAAAAGCTACACAAAGTCCGAATTAACACCAAAAAGGAGGTTAGCACAAAACCAAAACTAGAATCTAACATCTAAACTAAAAATGAAAGCAAAGATTTTAACAAAACTAAAAATCAAGTAAAACTAAAAAACTAAAGGAATCAATTTTTTTGTTGCTCCAAGAAGCAATTTCAGGAGTCCCAACCTAAAGCCACATGCTGCAAATAGAAAATTAGTAAACCAAAAAAAACTTGAATGAAAACAACAAACTAAACAAAATTTTAAAATGTAAAAATCTATGGAAAGTTAAGACATAGACCTTCAAAACCCATAATTTTTTTGCCAAAATCCTGTACAACAAAACTGTTATAAAGAAAAGAAAATTTGGGTCTTAAAAACTAAAAATTAAAAAGTTGTGAGCACTAAAACGACCATAACTTTCTCAAAAATATCAAAATTTTAAACTATTTGAAGTTCTAAAAAGCTAAAAGTGAGGCCTACAAAACCTAGATAATCATTTTTTAAGATTTTGTGTGCCAATTTTTTTGTGCTCATAATAAGATGATGAGATTTTGTACGAATTCTTGGTTGTAACCTGCAAAACAATAAAAACAAACAAGAAAACAAATGGATTTCTCTACAAAATTGTAAGATTCGTGTCGGGTTCACCAATGTGAGATGGGTTTTTTTAACTTCTAGCCTAGAATAGTGACAGCTAACACCTCTAGACTAATAAAACCTCATCAACAAAAGAATACAAAATAATGGAGAGAGCTAGAAATGCAAAGCAAAAAATAAATTACTCCCCATATTGGTTGATTCATTTCCATTTCTCCTTCTTCTTCTTATGCAACTTTTCCCTCAGATTTGTTTGAATACTTATGCAAAACCTGCAAATAGTAAGCAAGAAAGTTGGAGAAGATTAGTTGTTAAGGTGAAAATGGAGGAAGAAGGTCACTTTTATAGACAACCTTTTGAATGGATGGCTGAGATTAATCCTCTAGAAGGATTCCAAGATCAATGGTGGATGATGCATGAGAGGGAGGTTATAGAATGGATGGTATAGATTAATTCTCTAGAAGGATTCTAAGATCAATGGTCCAGAATTCATGCACCAAGAATATACTATTCTTGAAGGAATCATGATAGGTATGACGCCTGACGGCTATGACAACAATGAAGGCTATGACAAGGATTAATGACAGGGCATCTTTGACCAAAAGAGGTGCATAAATAATTTATTCAAAAATGGAGGGAAGGGACAAGTGGCAAATAAATAATTTATTCAAATTATTTATTTGGAGAAAATGAAAAAGGGGCATTTAATTAAATTAATCAATTTAATTAAATGGGGAGATAGAGATTAGACATGGATGATTGATTTGAATTATTTATTCAAAAGAGAAGAATGACACATAATTAAATAATTTTGACAATTATTTAATTATAGAAGAATAAAAGGTCAAATAATAATTATTATTATCTGATTATGGATAGATGATGAAAGATAAATAATTAAATAAATAATGATTTATTTAATTATTGTAGAAAGGGGGTGTATACACCTAAAATCGGTCAAAACATTTAATTAATTAAATACTAGTTATTTAATTAATATTCGACTACGTATAAATAAATTCTCAATTTATTTATATAGTTCACTCTTTTCTAACTCTCCAAATCTAAAATCATATTCTTCTAATTTAATTAAATAATTTTTTTTCCATAATCTTGTTTTATTTAATTAAGTTTCATTAAGCCCAGATTAGGAATTCAAGAACATTTCTATTGTTGACTTTCTCTTTGTGGCATATTTGTCCTTGATGTCAAAATTGATTGATTATCACTCAGTATATCAGTCTTGGCATATTTCGTACTTTGTGGACAGTGCTTTGTGGTACTGATCATGTTGGGTTCATGTGCAAAGGTTATACATATATCACATGGAGTTATTCTTTCTACAGGTGTTGATGATTAGGTGTTATCATGTATTTCTATCATTATAGATGCACATATTGTTCTGACACTCAGAATGGTTCAATAATTTTGGTTGGTACTTACATTGGCATGATTATTTTTAGTCTCTACTTGATTTTGTTGAGACACATATAGGTGATAGCATTTCATTGCTCAGATTTAAGATAATTTGGCTTAGATTTTACATGCTTGGTTTACATGGTTGTATCATCCTTGATATACAAACAGTTTATCATGTTGCATTTATATTCAAGAGTTATTCATATAACTTCATAAAGGCTACTCTTGCATTTCATTTTTAACTCAAGGCATACTTTGTAAAATTCGGCTTTGATACTTTGGCATTAGTGGTTTGTGTTTCACATAGCCAAGATATGCTTTATAAAGGAGATCGAGCTCCAATGGTTTAAATTGGTAAATGAAGTCACATGAATCGAGCTTCAAGGACTTGTGGTTAAAGTTTTTTTAAATTACACACATCGGTCTTTTGGTGATTAAAATATAAGCCATTTAAATGGCTATTAGTTATCACATTGTCAAGCTTCACTTAGCATATCGAACACATAGTCATCAGGCTACATCTTACTTGTTTGGTCTTTGAATTTCATTGTCTTTGACTTAAGTTATAAGTTGGTCTTGACTAAACTTGGACAATCACTTTGCATTGGAGAGTTTAAATTGATTATCTTTTTGGCACCGTATTTGTATCGACCTTGATAGTCACATTGGCACTATAATTATTTGTGTCGGCTTAGTATAAAGTATACAATACTTTATCTTGGATAGTCAAAGGTATAAAATGGCATTGTATTGTTCATAACTCACGTGGACAATAATAAACATGTGGATAGTGTGATTTGGAAATTGAGATGGTAATTATGTTGTCAGTGTTATTAGACATGTGCATGGAATTCAAATGATATAGAATATCATTTTATTCGGATTTGAAATCATTATGCACTTGAGTTTGGTATTCGTTTGAATGAAGGAATAGGGAAAAATGAGTTTGTAATTATCATTCTATTGAAGGTGAAACCCTAGTTGCCATCCAAAATTTGTAGAGTTAGTTTTGAGACTTTGGTGGATTCTTGTTCGAGCTAGTTGAAGTGAAGGAAGGAATTTCAAGGTAGTTTGTTTGTCTCACAACTAGAAATGAAGGTATTCTTAAGTTTTTTTTTGACATCTGGCCGACATAAAATAAGGTAAAATCTTGATAATATCTTTGTCATTTCGAAATGAAGATTTCAAGAAGATTGAAAAATATTTTTTTAGTTTGCTCTCATTCTTTCTTTTGAAAAGGGAAAAACATAATTATTATTGTTTCAAAAATAAAAATGCTATCATTGTAAAGGGTTGTTTGGGAACCCTAATGGCATTC
>VDFB02000002.1:172382711-172423437 GCA_007258455.2 Sequoia sempervirens
TTTGAGGCATTTTTTCATACAACAAGCACTACCTTATCAATGCTACTGCATACATGCATTGAAAAGGTAGTGCTCGTTGTATGAAAAAATGCATTGATAAGGTAGTGCTCATTGTATGAAAAAATGCCTCAAAGAAATGGGGTCTCATGGTTATGTACATCACCATGATACCCCATTTCTTTGAGGCATTTTTTCATACAACCAGCACTACCTTGTCAATGTTACCACATTGATGCATTGAAAAGATAGTGCCCCTTTTATGAAAAAATACCTCAAATAAATGGGGTCACATAGTGATGTACATCATCATGAGAACCCATTTCTTTGAGGAATTTTTTAATAAGATGAGCACTACCTTATCAATACATCTGCATTGACGCATTGACAAGGTAGTGTTCGTTGTATAAAAAAATGCCTCAAAGAAATGGGGTCTCAAGGTGATGTACATCATTGTGAGACCCCATTTATTTAAGGAATTTTTTCATAGTGCTCATTCTATAAAAAATTCCTCAAATAAATGGAATCTCATGGTGATGTACATCACCTTGAGACCCCATTTATTTAATGCATTTTTTCATAGTGCTCGTTCTATAAAAAAAATGCCTCAAAGAAATGGGGTCTCACGGTGATGTACATCACTGTGAGACCCCATTTCTTTGAGGCATTTTTTCATATGTAACGAGCACTACCCTGTCAATGCTACCACATTGGTGCATTGACAAGGTAGGGCTCATTGTATGAATAAATGCCTCAAAGAAATGGGGTCTCACAATGATATACATCACTATGAAACCCCATTTCTTTGAGGCAATTTTTCATACAATGATCACTTCCTTTTCAATGCCACTGCATTGACAAGGTAGTGAGCTTAGTGCTCATTACATGGAAAAATTATTTAAAGAAATGGGGTCTCACAGTGATGTACATCACCGTTAGATCCCATTTCTTTGAGGCATTTTTTATATAATGAGCACTACCTTTTCAATGCTACTGCATTGATGCATGGACAAGGTAATGCTTGTTGTATGAAAAATTCCTCAAAGAAATGGGATCTCACGGTGATGTACATCACTGTGAAACCCCATTTCTTTGAGGAATTTTTCATACAACGAGCACTACCTTGCCAATGCTATTGTATTGACACATTGAAGAGGTAGTGAGATTAGTGCTCATTGTATGAAAAAATCCCTCAAAGAAATGGTGTCTCACAATGATGTACATCACCATGAGACCCCATTTCTTTGAGGCATTTTTTCATACAATGAGCACTACCTAAATTATCGCAGTGGTTGATCATTGATGAAGAGGCCCCACCTCTGAGGTTTTTCAGCGAGAACGAAAGCACCACCAGCCATCGCATTGACAAGGTAGTGCTTGTTGTATGAAAAATTCCTCAAAGAAATGGGGTCTCACTGTGATGTAACATATTGACATGGTGGTTCTTGTTCGTGAGACCCCATTTCTTTGAGGCACTTTTTCATACAACGAGCACTACCTTTTCAATGCAATAGCATTGACAACGAAGTGCTCGTTGTATGAAAAAACTTCACCGTGAGACCCCATTTCTTTGAGGCATTTTTTCATACAACGAGCACTGCCTTGTCACTACTACCACATTGATGCATTGACAAGGTGGTGCTCATTGTATGAAAAAATTCCTCAAAGAAATGGGGTCTCACTGTGATGTACATCACCGTGATACCCCATTTCTTTGAGGCATTTTTTCATACAACGAGAAATTCCTTGTCAATGCTACCACATTGACAAGGTAGTGAGCTTAGTGTTCATTGTATGAAAAAATTCCTCAAAGAAATGGGGTCTCATATCACCATGAGACCCCATTTCTTTGAGGAATTTTTTGCATTGACAAGGTAGTGCTCGTTGTATGAAAAAATGCCTCAAAGAAATGGGATCTCATAGTGATGTATATCACCATGAGATCACATTTTTTTGATGCATTTTTATACAATGATCTAAGCTCACTACCATGTCAATGGTAGCATTGAAAAGGTAGTGAGCTTAGTGCTCGTTGTATGAAAAAATGCCTCAAAGAAATGGGGTCTCACGGTGATGTACATCACTATGAGACCCCATTTGTTTGAGGCATTTTTCATACAATGATCACTACCTTGTCAATGCTACCGCATTGACGCATTGACAAGGTAGTGAGCTTAGTGCTCATTATATGAAAAAATGCCTCAAAGAAATGGGGTCTCACAGTGATGTACATCACCATGAGACCCCATTTCTTTGAGGCATTTTTTTTGTACAACAAGCACTACCTTAAATCACTGTCACTATAACAAATCACTGTGATTTGCTCCATTTTTTGCTCCGTTTTTTGCTTCAACCCACTATTTTAATGTATTTTTTGCCAATTTTTTTAAAATATCAGCGCCATTTATCAGGATGGCACTATTTTTGGCATTTATTTATGTCAATTAGGACAAGTCGATGCTAATTAAGGAGCTCATTGGTGCCGAAATTAGCGTCATCTTTAGCTCTGAGTGTGGCACCATAGTTAGCGTTTCCTTTGGCTCTGAGTTTAGCTTCAATTTTAATGCCACTTTTAGCTCACGCTTTAGCTTTGAGTTTAGCTTCAGGTTTAGCACCATTTTAGACACCCCTATGTCGAAGAGACTTATTTATATGTCTCATTGATGATGTAAAACAGTGAAATTTCAAGAAGATATAGGCATATCAAGGAGAGAATCACTTACGCCACATTGACAAGGTATATCTACAAGTGCTCGGCGAAACACAACTCTTGGATATAACGAACTAGTGTCGATGAGACATTGAGATATCGGTAAGACAAATAATGTTTTCTCATCAACACTCTTCAAGTAATGTTCAAAAGCATACTCTGCTATACCACTGGGAAGGTGAGCAACATATGCGGTAGAGAGGTATACACTGCAACCCCATAGCAAGAAGCCTTGAGCAAGGCGGTAGTGCAGCAAATAGCAGAAGGGAAGGGAAAAACCCCGCCATACCACAACAGGTATAATAAGAGACGATGGTAGTACGGTAATTGTGGCATCATTACAATTTATAGCACTAAATGCAGCAAATCACATCAGTCACAATCCATTTGAATAAATCATTTAAGGAATCAAGAATATAGCCCACCAAAATACTCTAATAAACATACTCTAAAAATTTCTTTGAAATCTTATTTTCAGGCATAGCCTACCAAAATGGAGTTTTCATTTTAATAAGCATACAATAAAACCTTTGTTGAAACCTTATTTTTAGGCGTAGCCTACCAAAATGGAGGTGTTTCAGTAAAGAATGATAGAGAATGGTAAGGAGGCATAGGATTCATTGTTGTTTATCTCATTCATGCTCTGATCAACAAGGGTTACAATGTTCATGCTATTGTTTGTAATCCAAGTATTTAACTGACATATGTTTGTATAATCTCAAATTCCTTCAGATGCTTTTGAAGTATCAATGTATCCTATATAGGGTTTAGAATGACTTATTTTAATCTAAAAAAATAAATTAGATGATTTTGAAGTATCAATGTGTCCTATATTGGGTTTAGAATAATTTATTTTGATTTAAAAAAATAAATAAATGATGTATTATCTTGTGATTAGATAATGTGATGCATATAAATCAAGTCCTTCATACCTGTCATTGTTCCAAACCACCACTCACTGCCTTGCTTAAAATTTTGCCTCCATAAGCACAATAGCATGTTTTAAAATCATGGTTGCTAGTGATTGACCATTAAGGTCACTACTTTCATCAAGATACAATGAGATTTTTGTCTTCAAAATTAAGTCATTATGCAAGATAACATTGTGAATTGTTTGTTGTGTACAATTTGATTTTCTTGCACATTTACTACTTTGCTAATTTCCTTTAAGACTGGATATTGCACCATCAGCTGCAATCTCAAACAACTCACTCACTGTCACTTGAAGATTCCTTTCATGAGCATCCTTTTATAAAATCAAACTATTCCCTACAGACTGCCTACTTACTAATATAGGGGACTCATTGTTTCATGGTCTTTTGAGTTTTATTTAGAAGCAGTTAATATGTGGCTCTTTTATGTGCAGGAATAATAGATTGTGATGCAATGTTAGGGTATGGACGGTTCAAGAAAAATTGGATTGCTATCAATGTCATAACCAGGTTGGATTGTACCTTGAGCTGGTGTGAAACACTTCCGGGTTTTTTCACTCAGAAGCATAACTTGTGTGTAGGAATTTCCAAATATCCAACAAAGGAAGTTACTACATTTTAAAGATAAAATCATAAATCTACTTATCCAGTTTCTAATCCAACCTTACATCTTTAATATCCAATAGAGAAAGTTTGTACATTCTAAAGATAAAATCATAAATCTACTTATCCAACTTTTGATCTAATTTGAGGTCTTGAATATCGAACAAAGAAAGTTCCTATATTCTAAAGATAAAATCATAAATTTTATTGGTCTAATTGGAGATCCAATTTTAGGTCGTGAAGCTTCAACAGAGAAATTTCCTACATTCTAAAGATAAAATCATAAATCTATTTGGTCCAATTCGAGGTCCAATTGTAAGGATTTATCTTTTTTATTGTACTTTCTAGCATTTGTCTTGATACAAATTGTTACTTTAGAATTATGGTATTTCTTTTCTTCTAATTTTTTCAACCCTCATTTTAGGGAAGAGCTCCGAAGATGGTTCCTTCAGATGGAGACTACACTTTTCCGCTATAGGTTCCATCTAGAAATGCCAAAAGCTCAGGTATTGTCATACTCAAGTACTACAAAGTTTGAGGTTACCTTGTTCTCCTTGATACAAAATGTTATCCTTCAATCCCTCTTAAGCAACATTCACTATTATGGACTTCATCATTGTACCTTTCATGCATTCGATTTAATTTGTTATGTGGAAACATGTTGTCTAGTCTATCTTTGCAAGTGATGACTATTGTGTAAGATTTTAATCTGCATGGCTGCCCCTCATGTTTAATTCTTGTGATTGTTATGATGCTTGGGTCTACTTACTTTTAACCGGACTGTTAATGAAAACTATCTTGGAATCCTTGTTGATCAATTTTTTTAGAATCATGGCTATGTTGATAGTGGAATGTTCTTATTAATAAGGATATTTTTTTATCAATAAGGAGATTACCCCTTACCAACATACTCCACTATCCTTGCAAAGATTGGTCTTTAATCCTTCATGGATGGTTTACTTGTGATTATCCCTCTCAAATGAAATAATAGGGCAGCAGGTTGGGCTTAGCCCTTGTGGGAGCCACATTTCACCCCACATGTTGTAACCAAATTAAAAAAACAATCTAATTTTATCTAAACCTGCACAATGAGAAAACATGTTAGATAAAATTGAGCATATGATAGATATGTTTGATAACTTTCTTGTTTTCCTGGACATATACGGTATGCAAGTTATTTGAATGCACATGATGATCAAATTATATGTTCATAGATGTATGCACATATTTTGATTGGTGATCCTTCATTGCTCTAACAACACTCTTCTCACTCAAATGCAGGGAACCTAGGAGCAGCAAAGAAGACATCAACTTGGAGGCTTAGACAAGTAAGAAGACTATAGATGATGGAGAACAAAGCAACCGGGATTCATCATTGTTCCCTTTCTCTTTATGTGCATTTTTATTTTTTGTATCTATAAATGTATAGTTTTTTTATTATATGCATTCAAATAGTCAGTTCCATGACTTGTGTGGAACAACATACATTTACATTATCAATAAAGACTACATTTTTGAAAGGATTGTTCAATCTTTCCTATATTATATGCATTTGCATAAGTGCAATCGAGTAATGTAATCTTCTGATTTTGTTTATGCACATGAATGTAATGTAGCAGAAATAAAAATATACCGTACTCTTCATTTGAAAATCACAAAAGCTCTACCTAATTGAGCTATTAACTTTTGTGTCTTCACGAACATATGTTGATACAAAATGAATGGAAGAAGCATCCAAGTAATCCTATTTTTTCTACCAACAATTCATACCAAAGATTGAACAATTTAAGGATATTGTAATAGGTAATTTGTATCGACACAAATAATATTATTGAAGCATTTCAATGTTTAGGCCATAAGAATCATCCTTTTTTAAACATGGATTGTGTTGTAGCCAAAATTCCATCCTAATTATTTTTGCATACTTCCATTTTCACTCATCTCTTACATCCACCATATGCATAGAATTCTTGTCATAATAACTTAAATTTAATAAAATCCCTCACATGAGCTTCCAAATAAAACCCTTGATCACAGCATCAAAGTGTATTCCTCCTTTGAAATACTCCTATGATTGCTCATAGAATATCACTAAGACAACACCATGTCGATGAGAGTCCCTCCAAAGTCTCCCCGACATTAGCACAAAGCACAAATCATAAATGTAGATGAGACACCCCTATCTCAAAGAGACTTATTTATATGTCTCATTGACAATGTAAAACAATGAATGTCAACAAGATACGGGCATATCGAGGAGAGAATCACTTATGTCACATCGACAAGGTATATCTACAAGTGCTCGGTGAAACACAACTCTTGGATATAACGAAGTAATTGTTGATGAAACAGTGGGATATCAGCAAGAGACATTAACTTGTCTCATTGACACCACAACCAACATCAGAGGAACATAAGATCTAATATCGATGAGACATTGAGATATCAGTAAGACAAATAAGATTGTCTCATCAACACTCTTCAAGGAATAATCAAAAACATACACCGCTATACCACCAGGAAGGTGAGCAACATATGCGGTAGAGAGGTATACATAGCAACCCCATAGCAAGAAGCTTTAAGCAAGGAGGTAGTGTGGTAAACAATAGAAGGGAAGGGAAAAACACCGCCATACCGACATATCAAAGAAACAACAGGCATTTTAATTAAAATTCTCTTCAACAGTTATGAAATCATGATTAGTCTGACTGATGTGACAAAAATATTGATGAGACTACCACTATTAATGAACAAATTGATCATAAAGGTAGCGTGAGTGCCATTTATGAACCAGGGCTAGATGAACTATCCTGAAATTTGATAAATATGGCCTCAAAGAAGTTGAAATCGCTGTGAATTGTAATTGAAGGATTTGGAGAACCAAGTTGGACAACAATAGGCAGTTGGAAATTAGTAGCATTTATCCAAGTAAGTGGTCTAGACTCAGCTCAAAATATTTTCTTAGTAAGTAGATGAAAGCATTGCATGACTAGGGTTGAGATGGAAAAAACCCCAGGCAAACAGAAAGCAAAAAGATAGAAAACTGAAGCTAGGCAATTGAATCAAGACTTAATCAATCAGTGTCCTAGGTCTGGGCCAAAATCTAGAAGAATAGCATAGATTAACCCATCGTGTCTGACATTAGTAGATAAACAAAAAAATCTAGGAGATGTATGGACTCCATGTAGGGGTTACAACCTCTTTATTTATCATTATAGGAAGAAATTATGGCATAGCCCAGTGTCAAACCCGTGGAATCTAAATTTGGGTAAACTTGTAGTACCCAACGTCTTTGTGAACATAGAGTTAATCAAGGTGTTGGAAAAGAATTACAATCTGAAGATAAGAGAAATTCATTTTCTTGATGGGTCATAGTTCATGGTCATAAAGCTAGATTATATTTCCATGATTTTTCAACTAGACACTTCCCTGAAAAACAAAATTATGAATCAGAGACTTGTTGGAGGAATACCGCACCATGGAAACAAGTTACAAAGGTGGAAATTGCCTCTACATAGGGTTAAAGGTGCGGGTAACCAAACTATGAGGTTCTCTAGTGAAGATAAGCCCCCATTCTCTATGGCTTTGTTTGAAGAATACTTTCAATACACTTATTACTCAGTTGGTCAAGTCCTAGGAATTGATGTTCCTGAGAACATGACAATTGCTCCCATGGTTTTAGCCACAAACATCTAGATCCATAATGCCTGACCCTATGTTTATTGAGAGTATTTATCGAGGCCATCAATAATGCCCTCAATATCATCAAGAATGATAGTGAAGCCATTAATTTCAAGCACTATTCTCTTTTCATGCACATGATATTATACGAAGGGTAGGTGATGGGGATATGGGGTGAGGAATTAAGAATAAAAGACTTATATAATGATGGAAATTCAAGGCATGTACAAATGTGGACATTTGTGTGGGACAACAGGTGTGGGAGGTCCCACTACCTATATTTTGAGGAATATTTTGTCAAACCACTATACAAGATGCTAGGCCACAAATGTGACTACAACCTCTCCCCATAGATCTTAATATTTCTCCAACCAAAAGATATGGGTCATGAAGCAGGGATAAATCACAATTGGGGGGACTGGTACATGTATAGGGATTTTACTGTTATTAGGGTTTATGGATTTGAAGCTACACCTTATTTGCTGCCTAAGACTGTTCCAGATAGAGTTACTTATTTAGAGATCATAAGGAAATCGTCATTTTCAGATTTCATGCATTTAAAGAGCTATAGGAGGCAGACTTTCATTCCTTCCACTTTATGCTTTGGTGATTTCACTATTATCTCTAATTCAGGCTATGACTTGGTAAGTGGAAAATTGGATTATTATGGCTTGTCAGTTGGCAACAAAAGGGAAATTTTTGATCCTAAACACTTCATTTGTGATGCCAAAATTTCTCATAAATTGAAAGGGTGTGAGCATAGTTTCCTTTTAAAAGATGTCATCAGAAATTGTGAAGAAAAACAAAGCATGATGAGAATGAATTCCTACAGTAGGGTTATGATGGCTGAGGCTTGGAAGGTGAATAATAACCCAGGCTACATAGGGGCTTTCCCTGAGGTAAAGGATCCCATAGAAATAATTGAATAGTTAATCCTCCATGAAGAAGAATTGATAAGAGATGTGCCACTTGTGGCATTTGAAAGAAGGGACATCAGTTCTAGGAGGAAAGTAGAAAATATCACACCACTAGATCACTTATCACCTCAGCCTACTACTGAAGTGAGCTTTTCAGTTGGTTCCCCATCCATGGAAGAAGATAAGACTAGGGAGGAAGAAGAAGTATCACAGTTTAATGCTCCTATTATACCCCAATATGAGATTCCATTGGAAAGAAGTGTGATCAGCTTTGAAGCCTCTAATGAGCTATCAGATGATGTGAGGCATCGTGCAATTCAGGAATTTGTTGCAAATGATACTTTTGTTCAGACCCTTGAATTTAAGTCCTTTATATATGAGTATAAAGGAAGACTAATAAGAGAAAGGTTAAAGGAAATTGACACTAAGAAAGAGGCTTATTCCTTGAAAGAGTTGCAACATGAAGTTGACAGGGAAATGAGAAACATGACTTTTGAGAGAGGAAGAGCATTATTGCAAGAAGCTGGAGTTATGCTCCTTCCTGGGTGGGATATTAGTTGAGCCATTTTGTTTGACAGCTTTCTGAAGAGAAAGAATAAAACTTTTCAAATAACAGATGAAGCAGGTGACAGGGTCTATACAGGGTCCAGGTACAATCCTAATAATACCACTTTGCAAATTTGGGCTCTTTACCCCTCAGGCAAGAAGCCTTCTCTCATTGACCATGATCAGATTTTTGGACATCTCCTGGTGCAAAGAGTAGGGGAGACAGATCCCTTGGAGACTTCTGACTTGAATTTGAATGTAGCCAAATTCACCAAATCCCATATCCAAAAGCTAGTAAGAGATAACCAATGGCTAATAGAGGAAAATGACAGGTTGAAACAAGAATTAACCAACTACAAAGATAGGTTGCCTACTTCTCCAAGGCTTTACTCTCCTTTAATTGAACATGAAAGAAAAGTGTTAGAGGCCATGTCTGAGACAGCTCAATGGAAGCATAAATTTGAAAAGGCTCAAAAGGAACAAGAAGAACTAAAAAGAAAATTGAAGGCTACTTCTTTTGAAGTAGCATCATGGATAATTTGTATGAAATTCAAAGATATGTTCCAACATGTAGATGGTGTCTGGCGTGCTCACAATGGAACATACAAGGCCCTCATGGAGCATGGAAGTTTGCTTGATAGGATGAAGGAAATGGAATCCCATATCAAGGAAAAAGATGGAGATAATAATGCTTTGCTCCAAGAATGTCAGAGCCTCGTGAATACACATGAAAACTTCCAGAATATCTTGACACAGGAATTGAATAACTTCAACCAGCCACTATGTATGGCCATGCCAGATTTCTTTGAAGAAACAAATTTGAAGGATCAGGAAACTTGGAAAAATGAGATATCAAAATATTTTCCAGGCATCCTTGATGACATCAATGATGAGGATGAGGTACTTAGGAAAATGCATAAGCAGCTCGAGAGGATTTCTGGATTGGAGAATATAATGACAAACACTCTACAGAATGCAAACACTTATGCCCAAGAGAAATACATTGATCACATTTCAAAGGTTAGTTTGTTCCTTGCATGATTTGTATGAAGAGGTAGTCAGAGTTTGGTTGTTGTGGATGCATTAACATGGTACTTGAGCCTTCAACAGATCTTAGGTGGTCACGGGCACTTGTTGATGATTAACAGACTATGGTGCATCCAACAATAAACTCTTTTTAAGTTTCTATGTTATGTTAATTATGCTTTAGTTAAGAAATGATGCAACTTTTGTGAACAGACCTGAAGCTTGTTGCTTCTCGTACAAATAGGGAAACCAAGGTCCGATTTTGATCATCATATCATCACCATTTCAATCCATTAGAATAGAGACTAGACCATCTCATCCACTTATTCATAACAAAAGAACTCATGTTATGTATGTTTATATTTTGAGCAATATAATGGAGCAGATACATTATAACTCGTAATCCATTTTCAGTGTTCAATTGTTGAGTCGATTTTCTTGCTTATTTATTGCTTTGTTTTCTCCAAAGTGGTCTTTGCAAGTTGTTTAAATCTACAAGATTTATCAGGGCACATTTGTTGTTACTATGTGGATGCTTTGATTGGTTTATGGTTAGGTGTGAATTAAAGTCCTTTCAAATAATTTACTTTAATTGGTCCGTATTAAGGATTAAAGTCCTCTTAGATATTGGCACCCTCTTATGGTCTAAAAACCTACATTTTTAAGACCCAACAAATTGCAAATAACTCTAAAAACTTAGAAGTCTATCAAATAATGTATATATTATATGAAACAGTGTATATATTCTTATACTTGTAAATATTCTTGTACTTGTATATTCTATGAAACATTCCTTATTTTATATGAAACGGTGTATATATTCTTGTACTTGTAAATATTCTTTTATTGTTATGTCTATTAAAGAAAACAGAGTTTGAATAAAAAATGCTTCACCCTTTTTTGTAAGTGAGTATGTGAATTATTTTTTAAGGAAAAATCTTACAGTGTTTAAATTTTCAGTTTACTAGTTTCAAATTTTCATTTTCTATGTATTTAAAATTGTATGTGCTCTTTATCTCTAATGACATAAAATAGTAATGTCATCAGAATCAGGGTTTTTAATTTCAGCACCATCATTGTCCACACTTTTCATATCCTGTTCACTTTTAAGTACAATCATCAAGATTTTATTTTTATTTCTTTTCCCAATTAATCTTGATTCCTTTAAGCGCAACACAGTAGGTTGCATGTTAAATTTCAAACATTTTCTTTGCATTTTTTTGTATATATTATTTCCTGAGTGCATCATTATGTAACAACAATTTCACTTTTGAGATATATAGTAAAAATAAATGAAATCACATGTTTTATTTGTCAAGGGAAATGTATGGTGAATACCCTATATCTTTTAGATAAGTGTGCAAGTGAAATAAGACATAACTGATTGAATTTTATTTTCTACTGTACTATTTTTTTTATGTGCTTTTTACTTTTTGTATGTGGATTACCCTCAGAAAGAGACTACTTATCTTTTCTTAAATAAAGCCTTTACATTTGTTGTCTACGAAAGGAATTTACTACTTGACAACAGGTTCGTGAACTTCATACAAATTAAGATTGGTGTAAAAGGCCATCGCCGCAAATGTTGTTTAGTCTAGAATTATAATGGAAAATAAAAAACTTTCTAGGAGAATAAAACAGGTTTTCAATTGTCCAAGTACAACATAATATTACTAAGCATTTCAAAGTTTAGGCCATAAGAATCATCCTTTTTTAAACATGGATTGCAAATAATTCTAAAAATTTAGAAGTCTTGGTCATTAACATTATTGTTTGCTACAATGTCATCTAGTGTATCATTGTCAATGTTCATATATTCTTTCAATTATTTAATATTATCATCATCCTCATCTTCACCTACATCATCTTCATCAGCATTGAAATTTGACTATAGATAATCTATATTGTTACCAGATGTATTTGGATCATCATTTTCTATACCATCCATATTGTTGTCTTCCATAACGTCATCTAACTCTGGATTGTTGTCTTCTTGTGCCTGGACATAACTATCTTCAACATCATCATGGATGTCAATTTCTTCAATGTTCTCTAATACCTCTCTCTCATTTTGTTGGCCATCATTTTTTTGCTCAATATCCACTAATGCACTATCAAATACATGCCTTAATCTTGGATCATAATGTACGACAAATATCCATTTCAAGTCCAAAATATGTTCATAGAAAAAGACCTGCACATGAACGACATACCTATATTAGACGTATGTTATAACAATTTTATTGATTAATAAACACATGTATATATTTGCAATAAGCTATGAATTAATAGATTAATGATCACTACCGCTTCTTGTTTGAGTTAAGGAAATACCTACTCACAATGAATTAGTAGAACATAAGGCTCCTTATCCTCCAGTAGGAACGATGAGGAATCTATAGAAAACAATCCACTATGGGTATCATGTCTTTGTGTCCTCTCAAATGCTTCATACCATCTACACTTAAAAATACAACATTTAAAAGAGCAGTAATCCAACTCAATAATTTCTTGAATTTTCCCAACATATTGTAGATTCCCTTCAATTATATTCTTATCTTTTGAGCTTGATCGACTGGGTTGCTCGAAGTCAACCATGATGCCACAATCGAAGGATCGTCTCTTTACGTCTACACTTTCTCCATGATAATGTCAACCATATTCCCACATCGATGGATATTTCCTCGCCTGTGAAAGACCATTTATTTTAGTGAAAAAAAATATAATGACGAATATTAAAATAGTTAAGATTGTCAAAACTATAAGGAAACAACATTTTGTAAAATTCCAACTGTACCTTTCTTTCACATCCTCTAGACATGTTGATTTCATCTTCTGTTATGTTTCAATTTGTACCTACATCTTCCATTTGATTTTGAATTTGTTCAGTAACCCATTCTAGTGGGAAATCTTTTCCCCATTCCCTAAGCAGATGAGTGGGAAATGGAGTATTCCTTGGGTTTGATCAATTAAACTGTCTCCTTGCTTCTAACACTTCTCTCTTTTTATCATGCAAATCAATCCATTTGTTCATAAATTCCATGTGGTACAGAATGAACTTTTCGAGTATAGAACTTTTGTCTACACCTATTACATGTCAACATGTTTATTTCAAACTCCAAATGTCATGCTATTAATTTGACAAATAAATTACAGAGTAAATTAATGATTGCAAGAAAAACAACCACACTGATCGTGAATTTACTTACTAATTTGTACTTCAACACCATTAGATTGTGGTTTTTCTCCATCAATAATATATGATGCTCGTTCTTCATCCCAAATGCTTGGGCCATCTTCAAAATCCTTACCAAGGAATTCACACAAGAAGAAAAATGCTTCATTCAATACATACCCTTCAGCCATGCAACCCTCTGGATGTGCCTTTTTTCGGACATATCTTTTAAGAGTTTTCATATACCTCTCAAAGAAAAACATCCACCTCATTGATACGACACCCGCCAATTCAATTTCATCGACTAAGTGTATAAGTAAATGGACTTGTAGGTCGGTCCATGAAACTTGTAGGGAGCTCCTTCTCAAATACACATACAATTTCTGCAATTTCCTTCTTCCACTTTGGCACTACAGATTCATGGATCTCCTTGGAGATCACCCACCTAATATAAGAATAGTAAATTAGTATGAACCTTTAGTCATAAATTAAAATGCAATATAATATATCTATGTCTGTCACACATGAACATTTCATATAACCACATACCTTGTAAATGCTGACAATCGACTTATGGCATTCCTTAAGTCAACTCTAAGATAGGAATCCCTCCTAATTACCAATGGCATGATATGCTATCAAACACATTTATGAAAAGGTCATTAGTAATTTTTTCTCACACAAAAAAAATATCAAAATAAATTTAGTACTTAATCAATGTTACTAGTAAATGTTAAATGTCAATATACAATACCTTCATTAAACTATGAAAATCATGTGTTTTAAATCTTGTGATATGTCCATAAACTGTAAAAGCTTTAGCCAATAATGACCTATAGCCAGTAGGTGTCCTTATTGAACAGATCACATTTTTTAGTTGGTCTAGCTGTTTTTTTTTTTAAATCCATGGGGCTTTTGCATATGTTTCATTTTCCCTATTTGGCCACAAATGTTTTCTATCAAATTTGGTACGCAAAAGAGCAATATCTCTCCTCAAGGACAAGGTGTCCTCTTTTCCTAATATGTGTCAAAATATAGAATCTGGTACATTTTTTAAGATGTGCATAGGATCTAATAGGTGAGATATTAATAGATCCTTCTAGTAAGGGAGCTCATAAAATTTGGATTTCCTTTTCATTCCTTCTAGCATGTTAACTACAACTTGTTCTAGTTCTTCAATTGAATCACCTCAATCAAAAAAATCCTCCCAAGCTTTCAATTCAACATCTTCATACTTCTTAATCCAATCACCTGGACCCATAATCATGGGAGGGCCTCTATTTTCAACTTTTCCATCAAATTGATTCTTTAGGCGATTTCTAAACCTATGATCTAGTGGTAGAAAAACCTTATTGTTTACGTAAATAAATTTATGTAGATCTTTAGAATACCGCCCTTGAAATTGTTTTGCACATCTTGGACATGCAAATATCCCCTTTGTTTGCATTTCAATAAGTAATGTTAATAACATCAAAAAAAATAGTACAAAACTAAGAATGAAAGTTGGGATGAAAATAAATTATGAATGTAAATACGTAAATATTTTATTTTACCAGAACAAACACCAAGTCCTGGGAAATCATGAATAATCCAACATAGCACACCATACAACATGAAGGACCTATTTTATGGAGGATGTGATATGTCATACATTCTTATGCCTTTCCATAGTAGTTGCATCTCATCAATAAAAGGCACAAGATAAACATCCATGTTTTTAACTTAATGTTTTCCTGGAACAATGAGAGTCAGCATAAGGTGCTCCTTTCTAACACTCATTGATGGGGGAATATTGTATACTATCAATTTGACTAGCCAAACACTATAATTTGAGCTCAGGAAAGAGAATGGGCACACTCCATCAATTGCAAGACCAAACCTGATACTACGGGATTCATCTTTGAATTGTGTTGGCCATTTTTCCTCTATGTGTTTCATTGCTTTGGATTTGGCTGGAATTCACATGAATCCATCTTTACTCATGTTCTTTGCATGCCAATCCACCAATTGTGTTAGTGAATTGCAATGAAACATTCGTTGAAGTCTAGGTATAATTGGCATGTGACGTAAAACCTTCTTTGGAACTGTAGGACCTTGTACATCTATACAATGTCTCTTCTCTTTGCATACAGGGCATTCTACCTTGTTTTCATACTCATCTCTATATAAAATGCAATCATTTTTACATGAATGAATTTGCTTATATTCAATCCCCAACTCAACCAACAACAGACGTGCCTCTATGCAAGTTGATGGCAACACATTCTCTTCAGGGAATATTTTAGTTTTTAGTGCCCTGTAAGATTGCCAGAGATCAAATCAATTGAGTGTTTGATACGTCAATCTATACCAGGGTTGTTTATATACAATATATGGTTTTAAAATCCCCTTAAAGAAATATAAACGAAGTTGATGAATGTTTATGAATTATGTACACCAATTGACAATGCAAAGTAAGAAATAGATTTCAACTCACTTCAGTAGGGTAGTGAACCTTTGTCTAACCAACCAAATAGTGACTTGATTTCTAATAATATTAATGTGCATGCAGGTTTTGAGGTTCTACTTGCACCTGATTTGAACATGAGCGTCTTTTTTGCTTGCTTGATGAATTCTTTGATGTTGTTATCATCAACATTATGTTGGTGGTAATTACCCTTGCTATCACCGTTACTGTCAACCATATCATCATTATTGTCATAATTGTTTCCATCCCCAAAGAAACCTGTAAGCATTTCATTCAATCCTTCTTCATGAATTGCATTTTCACTATCATGATCATCATCATTAAGGCTAGGTGGCATTTCATCAGTGTATGTGAATCTCATTAGCTCTTCAAATTTCTCAGGTGGTAGTGTTCTCTTCAATCTTGCTCTTGTTGCCCTGGTATGGTTTAAAGGATGGTTTGGATCATCTCATCCAAATCTTAATAACCCAGTTGGATCTTGGGTATTAGTATGTATTGTTTCATCAAAATATTGTACCTATCAACAAACGCAAGCATTATTTAATGTTTGGAAACAATTGGATAAATCATAAATGTATCAATTTCAAAGAAATATAATCAAATATGGCTTAAAAAATATAAATATAAATTGTATGAACATATATACCTACCTCTTCTTCAGTGCAATCATTTGTTGTGTTTGCAGTATCCATTGTCATATCCTCTTCCACCTACTATCGTCTACATGATTTAACAGTTTTAGGTCCACGTCCACGTACATATCTTCTTTTGCTAGTTGAACGCTCAGGCTATACATTTGCTCCAATCTCCATCTAAAATAATCAACAACATGCATTAATTTATGTCAAGATTGGATAATACATTATAAATTTCAATAATACTATGAAAAAAGATGGATGTATCACAAAATGCCATCAAATCATTTTTTCCTAAGTTAAGTCAAAATTTGAGTACCTGATGTCCTGCTTCATCCATTGTGTCCTCATTTGATATGACACGATTTGTTGCCATGGCCTCATCTCGCCCCTATAATACACAAATAGTAAATAATGTTTAGTACACCAATTATATCATTTCAACGAGCATGCTATCCAACACAAAACCTTACTTTAGTCATATATTTGACATATTGATATCTCTTCTATGCTGTAGCATTTTTGAATTCATAAACACCCTCCTCCTTGGGTTGAGGTTGTTTTCTCTTCTTACCTCTATTGTATCTGTAGATTTTGTTGTCTCATCTATTTCGACCCACTTTCCTCTTAGCGATTTAGTATTTCTACACTGTCCACATCCTCTCTCCATGTCCTCCTATGTGAATAAAAATGTTGCCACAGAAGCTTTCACTGCACTACCGCCAAGAAGGAAGAAGCAACTTGCGGGACTGCGGTAAAAATCACTCTACCACACCATGCTGATGAAGGAGTCATAGGACAGCGGTGGTCACCACACTACCACACGCCAATTGTAGAACACTTGTGGGAGTCACTGCAACACCACCAGGAACAAAGGGAAGACTTGCATGCCGCCACAGAAGCTTTCATCGCACTACTGCCGAGAAGGATGAAGCACCTTGGGGGACAGCGGTAAAAACCGCTCTACCACACTGAACTGATGAAGGAGCCACAGGACAGTAGTGGTCACAAAAACAAGGGAAGAGTTGGAATTATTTCCAACACTTTGGATCCTATGATACACAACAATAAAAATAATCACTATACAGAGGTGCCCAATTAGGTGCACTTGGCCCCACCTTAGGCGCCCCAAACAGATTACATTAACGGCCAAAATTCGACGCTAAAGTTGGTGTTAACTAACGCTGACTAAAGCATTGACCATTGAATCAAAATCAAAAATTTAAAAATTTCCCACATGAAGGAAGAAATCAGACGACAAAAAAGGGAAAAATGTCGCGCAAAGGAAGAGAACAGGGTGCTACCAACAACTGATGAGAAATTCAATTTACTTTACGACACTATAGGTAAGGTTACAAAAAAAAATTCTTTGTTGAATTTGTGATTGTTTACTGCTCTTTGTATTGCATTTGAATTTGTGATTGTTTACTAGTTCGTGGCCTCTAAATTGTCCCATCATTATAAATTGTAAAACCTTTGAGAAACCAACAAAAAAATTTACCCTACCCATTTGAGCTTTGGTTCAAAATATTATAGCACAAAGCCAGGATGCCTCTGTATTCTTTCCCTAACCTGGGTATCAAGGAAATAGTGAACTGTTTGGAAAATCTGGGAATTGGGTCGGTCGCTACTAAGTAACTACTGAAAATAAACGCGAAAACCACTTGGTTTTGCCCAGTCGTGCCATAGTCACCAATGCCATGAAAAATTTGTGCAAGATTTCATTATGAAAGTTTTTTCATGATAAGGTTATCAACACTAAGCAAACCTAGTGAACATATTTTCCCTAAGTTATCAACACTAAGAAAACCTAGCGAACATGTCACTGTTGAGCAACTGCTGAAAATAAATGCAAAAATCGCTTGGTTTTGCCTAGTCACGCCATAGTCACCGATGCCATGAAAAATTCGTGCAAGATTGCATTATGAAAGTTTTTCATGATAAGGTTATCAACACTAAGCAAAGCCAGCAAACATATTTTCCCTAGGTTATCAACACTAAGCAAACCCAGGGAACATATTTTCCCACAAAACAAAACTTTCATACCACAAACTGGACAAAAACTTTCATACCTGACAGTGTGTACTTCATTTTCCTCCACAAACTAGACAAAAATAATTTTCCCTAGGTCACCTCAAAATGTCAAGCAATAGAAGGAAGCGAGCATTATCAGCAAACTCTAGCCACAATGAGGTAATTCATTGTCAATTTATAGATTTGTAAATGTTTCCATTGTTTCTTTGAATTTTACTTTTTAGTTTTGTTTATATATATAGCGACATGAGACTAAAAAAGATAAAGAGGAATTGTAGTTTTTAGTTTTTTATTTCAAAATTTAAAAGAAGAAATATAATTTAAAAGAAGAATTATAATTTAAAAATATATATATAGGGACATGAGACTGACAAAGATAAAGAGGAATTGGCTTCCATATTGGGGGTAGAGGCAGTGAACAAATTGGTTAATGTGGACTAGACAACGCTTTCCAAATACACCGAAAAACAATCTGGTAACGCCCCTCAAACATTACAAACAAATTAATTGTGTCAAATGGAATCAATTGATTCCCCAACCAGTCCTGGATTGAATAAAATATCCAGAAGGAAATCAATGACAGTAAACTCTAAGAATGTGGAACAGGGAGCAGAGACTTCCGATGCCCTAGCCACTCCTGGGACATAGACTTCTTCCACCATGACATGTTATCAATCTTGCATTGGTAGCTACAATAAGAAGATAGATTACGAGGTGGCTTCAGGGGAAGTCTAAATGACGGATGCTGGGAAAACATTTGTGAATAGGTTGAAGGAATCATGCCTTCAACAGTTCAAAAACCATCTACATTTTCCATTCTCACAGATACCCATGCAACTGAAAAAAGCAGTTATTCATGACATGGAGACTGAATTTGGCATAGGTTGGTCTATAAAGAAGATAAAGCTACAAATGTCTCAAAACTGCAAGAGATTTCGGTGCAACCAAACAAAGAAGATAAAAAAATTACCTCCTAAGCTAAGGCAGAAAAGAAGGCCAATTGATGTAAGTGTGAAAGTATGGAAAGAGATTGTAAAATCATATGAGAAGTCTGATGCACGAAGGAAGTTCGGTGAGGAGAGTACACAAGTATTTGAATTTTCTCATAAGATTATATCAAATTTATTAAACGATATTTAAATTTTATTTGTGCATAGTTAAATTCAATTAGTAAATGTTTCAGGACAAGGCCTCCAAGGCTAGGCTTGAGAAACTTTGTGCCACGCATCGCAGTGGCCAGAAAGGTTTACAGGCCTTGATCTGTACATTTGTAAGTATATTTAGTATGTTAAATGATATATTTTTTTATTTCCTTGAAAAAAGTAAATGACTACATATTAATTAGTTTAAGTAGTCCATGTGCCATGTTTTTACAGGAGGAGAAATATGGCCGCCATCCAAAGCAATTTGAAAAGAATATGTTACAAAACAAAAAGTGGAACGATTTTGTACTCTGGATGGAGAACGAGGTATCAATAGTTGAGTTTCAATAACTTAGTTGGATATTTTTGTGTTAATATGTCAATTTTCATCTCTTGTGTTGAGTTGTTTATTAATGCGTAAGATGAGTAAATAGAGCTCAAAACTTATGATTACAAGATGACCATTTGTGTGCATGAATAAATAGTAGAAGGATGTAGATGAAATGTGTAATGGCTAGTTGTCATAGAAGTCAAACTACCGAAGTAAAAACACTAATCGAATTAACATATATGCATCATTTGCATAAACAACGGAAATGTGTAACAAATGTTAATCAATACATTGAATTTTGAGATGCGTTGAAATAATTAAAAAAACATGTTTTGGGGAAAATATCAGCAGCGTGAGGGAAGAAAGCATTAACCCTAATAAAATATTTTTTTGTTGTTCTTGATACACCATATGTAATTTTTCCTTGGATGACAATACTGAATTTCTATATGTTGTACCCCTTAAATGTCCTACATGTTACAAATATGGAATAACAATGCACAACTTTGTATTGAGTCCAAAGGCCAAGGCATTCTAAATAAGGGTAGCCAAACTTGATATGGATGTAGTCACTATTACACATATTGACAATCCAGAATAGTCATGTAAAGACAACTGCCTGTGAAAACCATAATCAATCAAATTATGCACATTCAAATCTAAGTTTGAAAGCTTTCATTTCAGTTCATGCATCTAAGTCCTTGTTGAAGATTGAGGGTGTCAACAACAAGCTAGAATAGCTCTCCTTAAACCATAGCTAGTTTAAGTGCAGTATTTCCAAATTCAAATCCACTTCTCAGCTAAGGAAAGGAGGTAGGATTGTCAGGTGCTACCTCAAACAGAGAAATCCATAGAAAATATTGAAATAGAAGATCCAATAAGTGAGACGACATAGTTGTAGACCATAGATATTCATAATTATTGCAATGAATAGATGCTTGTGATACAAACAAAAGGTTCTTATACATTGGTTGAATATATCCTAATCAAAATGACTAGAAAGAAATTTAAAATTTGTAAGTAAACTCTGACAGTCAAGAAAAATAGTCATAAAAATTGGAAGTAAACTTTGGAAAACATGTAGGTGAACTTAATTCATCTGACTTTATGCCTCTTGGCAGACATCGGGATCTCCCCTCCTAAATTTTGGACCACATCCATTACCTCCACATAAAACTGGACATCCTTAGTCTTCTTGGCTCCCACGCCATGATATGGTTATGCAAATGAAAATGAAGCAAAGTAATCATCTCCTTCTCTGCTAGCTGGAAGAATGCATGCTTAATGTTTTGATACATGATACCAGCTCTCTCTTCTACTCTCATGGTTGAATACAAAAATCCATTATGGCGGGCCTCCAAAGTTCCAATCATCTTTCATCCTCTTCCACCAAATGTTGGCCTGATACACACGTGTGCCAGCCTAATTGACTTTGTTTTTGAAAGTTGAAGTTTCTCCTGAGTCACCAGTGTAGCTCTCTGCCTTTTCAAACTCTTTCATTACTACAGATTGTCTCTGGTATTTAATCATTTGTACCACATGGTTGATGTGCTTTGAATCCTTGCATCTAAAGGAAATTTCCTTAACATAAATACTGCTATGGAATTTCAATGTTGCCATTGTAGTTGGCATTAAAGTCGATACCTGCAACATTGAAAATTATCCTTATATAAGAATTCCCTCCATCTTGTTGGCTTGTAACACTCTTGATGGTGGCTACATGAAATCTGATTTTGATTCCTCTTCTACATCAAAGGGTTCATATCCTTGATCTGACTCTTCTAAATTATTAGAATCAGAATCACTAGCTTCCATATTCAAAAATTCCCAACCACCATCTTTAATAAATTTATCTGGATCATTACTATTACTCTTCAAAATTGGCCGCCAGTTCAAGTTCATTATGCTTTCATAATACTTTATATCCATGGAGTTCAGTCATTCCTTGATGCCATCAAGTGAAGACTAAGGAATGGCGTCAATGCAGAGTACATCCCGCTTGAATTTTTTGAAAACAATAGCCATATCAAATTCATTTTTCCCAAGTCCTACTCTCTCAAGGTCAACAATCTCAATCTCACTAATAGTGATTACGAAGAAAGGTAATTCCACCAACTCTACCCAAACAATTTACCGTAGGAACAATAAAAGTAGAGGCTTTGAAAGGAACTCCATGAAAACCAAGCTCTCTAAATGGTATATCAAACTCTAGTTCAAAATATTTTAGATGAGGCTACTCCTATAGCTCTCTTACTCGATTGACAAATCCTTGAAACTCTGTATTGATTTTATTTTTCATGTCACTCTCTTGTTGTTCTTCCTCAATTTCATCAGGATCATACATTGACCTTCTTGCCCCTCCTAAATTTTGGACCACATCCATTACCTCCACATAAAATTGAACATCCTTAGTCTTCTTGGTTCCCATGCCGTGATATGGTTATGCAAATTAAAATGAAGCAAAGTAATCATCTCCTTCTTTGTTGGTTGGAAGAATGCATGCTTAATGTTTTGATACATGATATCAGCTCTCTCTTCTGCTCTCATGGTTGAATATTGAAATCCATTATGGTGGGCCTCCAGAGTTCCATTCATCTTTCTTCCTCTTCCACCAAATGTTGGCTTGATCCACAAGTCTACCAACCTAATTGGCTTTGTTTTTTAAAGCTGAAGTTTGTCCTAACTCACAAGTATTAGTTGTAACTATTTTGAAATTTTATTATGGTATGTGCACTTTGATATGATGTAATATGATTATGGTTTCATCTCATATGTTGTAATATTAGATATATAACAGAAAAATAAATTATTGCATGAAATAAATAATAACTTTTCATTTTAAATGTTTTTTTTTTGCAAAACACGGGTCTTCTAGAAGATCAAGATGATCCTCAACATGATATAGATCCACAAAATATTGGTTTTGTCGGTACAAATCATATGGCAGAGGATGATACGGAAGACACCGAGTCCGATGACAATGATGATGATGACAACGACAACGATGATGATGATGATGATGATCAAGATGGTGATGATGATGATGAGACAGTTGGTGATAGTAATTAGTAACATTCATGATCATATAGACTACATCATGGATCATTTTTGATATATCGTTATGATGACTCTTTTCATGATTACTATCATACGTATCATTTTCACGGCCTACTGTACTATATTGTTGAGTTGTATCATATTGGCATGTATCATTTTCTCTATATCATTTGGACATGTATCATCTTGACTTATATCAATTTGAGTTACATAATTTATCAATTTTATTTATATCATTTGTACATGTATCACTTTCACTTAAGTCGACTTTTAGACATGTATCATTTTGACATGTTTTTGATGTACTGGCATATTTGAATTTCACCTATTTTAGTTATATATGATGATGATCTTATCAGTATTGACTTGTCAATTTATATATATTAAAAGTGGTTGATGATTTTTGGATGGATATGTATTAAGTATGATGATTTTAATTTACTACTCAGGATGGATGTTGTCAAATTTAATTAAATTATAGATATTTGATTCACTTGTTTTAATTATATATGATGACCATGTTACAATAATTATATTATTATTTAAACATATGAGTTAAATAATTAAATTACTTACTCTATAATCATATGAGTTATTTAAGAGGCATGATATATTTAACTAATTAAATTGAAATAAAACATATTAAATTAATAAATGGAAGCAAAACAAGAAGAATTTGTAGAAGCAAAAAAGGAAGCAACAATGGAATCCAAACTAGAAGCAAACTAAAAGCAATCTTGGAAGCAAAATTAGAAGCAAAGTCGGAAGCAAATCTGGAAGCAAAACTGGAAGCAAACTAGAAGTAAATCTAGAAGCAAAACTGGAAGCAAAACTGGAAGCAAAATCGGAAGCAAAACCAGAAGCAAACTTGGAAGCAAAACTGGAAACAAAATCGGAAGCAAACTTGGAAGAAAAACCCGAAGCAAAACTAGAAGCAAAACCCGAAGCAAAACTAGAAGAAAAACTAGAAGCAAAACTAGAAGCAAAACTAGAAGCAAAACTAGAAGCAAAACCAAAAGCAAATGTGGAAGAAAAACCAAAAGAAAAACTGGAAGCAAAACCAGAAGCAAAATCGGAAGCAAAATTGGAAGCAAACTTGGAGGAAAAATCGGAAGCAAAATTGGAAGAAAACTTGGAGGCAAAATTGGAAGCAAAACTGGATGCAAAATGGAATCAAAACTAGAAGCAAAAATGGAAGTAGACACGAAAGCAAAACTGGAAGCCAAATTGGGCGCCAATTTCAACGCCATTACCATCGTCACTTCCCGATGCAATTTTAGGCGCTAACGGAGGCACCATGATTTTTTGGCGATAAAACAGGTGCTAATTCTGGCACTAAAAATGGCGCAATAGTTGTCATTAAAAAGGGCGCTGAACTGACCATGCCTGTTTGTGCCAAGTTTGATGCCAGCCAAATTGTCCAACTCATGTGCTCAAAATACACTAAAATTTGGTGCCAAATTCAGCGCTAATTTCCTATTGTGTGTGTACATCACCATGATACCCCACCTCTTTGAGGCCTTTTTTCATACAATGAGCACTACCTTATCAATGTTAGCACATTGACAAGGTAGTGCTCATTGTATGAAAAAAATGCCTCAAATAAATGGGGTCTCACGATGACATAACATATTGACAAGGTAGTGCTTGTTCATGAGACCCCATTTCTTTGAGGCACTTTTAAATACAACGAGCACTACCTTTTCAATATGTTACATCATTGTGAGACCCCATTTCTTTAAGGAATTTTTTCATACAATGAGTACTACCTTGTCAATTAGGTAGAATTGACAAGGTAGTGCTCATTGTATGAAAAAACATCACCATGAGACCCCATTTCTTTGAGGCATTTTTTTATACAACAAGCACTACCTTTTCAATGCTACTGTATTGATGCAATGACAAGGTACTGAGCTTAGTGCTCATTGTATGAAAAAATGCCTCAAAGAAATGGGGTCTCCCATGAGACCCCATTTCTTTGGGGATTTTTTCATATAATGAGCATTTCCTTGTCAATGCTCCTGCATTGACGCATTGACAAGGTAGTGCTCATTGTATGAAAAATTCCTCAAAGAAATGGGGTCTCACAGTGATTTACATCACCATGAGACCCAATTTCTTTACATCACTGTGAGACCCCATTTCTTTGAGGAATTTTTCATACAATTAGCACTACCTTATCACCATGAGACCCCATTTCTTTGAGGCATTTTTCATACAATTAGCACTACCTTGTCACTGTTACCGCATTGATGCATTGACAAGGTAGTGCTCATTGTATGAAATGCCTCTGGTCTCACAGTGATGTACATCACCTGAGACCCCATTTCTTTTAGGCATTTTTCATACAATGAGCACTACCTTGTCAATGCTAAGGCATTGACGCATTGACAAAGAAATGCTTTTGGTATGTTTTAAGGTAGGATGAGTGGTTGCATCAATGTTCTAGTTCTCTATGACAAGGTTTCAACATCTTCAAATAGTGAAGGTTAGTGCTCATAGTCATTTGAAACAACAACATTTTCATTATGTATGATGGTAGGATTTGATAACTTAAAAGAATTGGCTACCCAACAAACTTAAATTTAAAAGAAACTTTTTTCAGTTTAAGGGGTTAGCGCTTTCTTTCACCTTTGCATATTGGTTTGATGCTTCAAACAATGCATTTCTTATCCCACTTCTATCATATTGTATTCCCATCCCATTGCAATTGTTGACACCAAAATTTCATATCAAATACCACATTCTTGAAGCAATTTTTTGTATTTTTACTATTTTTTTGAAGTTCTTTTATGTTGTATGGATCTGTACAAGCTTGAAATGCTATGAGATCATTGGTGTAGATAAATATGTGTGTTTTTGTACAAGCTTGATATGCTCTGAGATCATTGTCTTGTGGGAGAAAACAATCAAATACATGGTCTACCATGTTTTTCCTGTGTAAGGGTTTGAGGGCTAAATAGAAATGACATCCACCAATCCACCCACTTTCTTGGAACTATAACTCGGTGGATTGGTGTGCAACATGGTATGATAGAGGTTCATTGCATTTAAGGGTCTATTAAAGCAAGACCTTAAAAAGAAGAATAATTAATACATGAAATGTTATATGATATATCCTACTAATTTCTCTATTGTATAATGGTCACTAGTAGAATTTGACAAATAAATGACTAGGTGACTAAAACCTTTTAGTCACAATAACTAAAAATGACTAAATTATACTCATTTTTTGCAACTCGGCTATAAATGAGTAAATAAACATGATTAATTTGGTTGTTGACTAAAAAATTATTTAGTCATAGAAATAAAAATGACTAAATAGTTAGTCAATTATTCACATTCATTATAGATTCATTTGTCTCGTTCATTGCAGATTCATTTGTCTCGCTTGACCTCGCTTCATCTGTTAGCCTAGCACGAAGCATTTTGATCAGTTATAGTAGCTACTTGCATGGGAAATAAGGATTCAGAGAGGATTTGGAGACTTCTGAAAAGGCGAGCAAGGGGCAAGGAATTTAGAATTTGTTGCAATGAATTTGAATTCGCCAAGCCCTCTGTAGTGAAATCGGATTTGGGGACGCCCTCTATAGCAAATTCAAAGGTAATTCGAAACCCTCACTACATTAAACACAAATTCAAAATGCTCATTACAATCTACTACTCTTAATAATGTTCTTTTACAATCTTGCCATTGTTCTACTTCATAATGTATTCAAGCTAAATATAATAAAATTTGGGTGTCAGTGCCAAAATAGAATTTCCTCAAACAATTTTTGATACATTTTCATTGCAAGTGCAAACTGTCCTTGTGCAAAGTAAACATCTCCTAGATTTACCCACAAATCAGGCATCTGAACAAAGATGTTTCCTGCAGTAGCTTCTTGTACCTGTGTAAAGATTTCCTTTGCAATATCAAATTGAACCCTTTCAGCTAGCACAATGGCTGCCCCATTTGCAGTATAAACATTTCCTGGTCTCTGTGCCAACACTTTATAATGGTTGCCCCATTTGTAGCATAAACATTTTCACTACAAGCACAAATTGTCCTTGTGCAAAGTAAACATGTGCTAGATTTACCCACACATCGGGTATCTAAACAAAGATGTTTCCTGCAACAGCTTCTTGTACCTGTGTAAAAATTTCCTTTGCAATATCAAATTGACCCCTTTCAACTAGCACAATGGTTGCCTCATTTGCAGCATAAACATTTATTGGTCTTTGTGCCAACACTTAAGTGGCCTCTTTTATGATATTAAGATCCTCTTCAGTTATTATTATACTCCTATTTTCCAAGAGAAAAATCCCCAAGGCCCATGGGAAATGAACAATGAGCATTTGAGTTTCAACTTGATTTCATTTCAAAAAGGGGGCATTACATTGTACTTAAATCCTTTCCGCATTAAATTCTTCATTTTCTCTCAACATGGCATCTTTGAGGAATATTCTCCAAGTTTGAAATCTCCCCCCAAATTGACATGTACATCCAACAAAAAATTTAAGAGCTCTTACATGTCTCTTGCAAAGGTCTACCTATCTATCTATGTATCTTTATATGTACTTACCTGTATATATACATATATATATATATATATGTACATAGATATATATATGTATATATATATATGTATATATATGTATATATATATATATATATATATATATATATGTATATATATATATGTATATATATATGTATATATATATATGTATATATATATATGTATATACATATATTTACATAGTAAATACATATATATATATATAGATACATTTATATATACATATATGCACTACAAAATTATAAAAATACAATACTGCACAATGAATGATTATGCAATGAAGAACAAAATATTAGAAGTGCATGGCAAAATATTGTCGAAATGAAAACCAGTGAAACCCTTTTCATATTTCGTAATAACAAATAAATATAAAAAGAAAATTGCAGAGTTATGTTTTTTGCAATGAAGAACACAATAATAGGGGAAAGCACCCTACCTTGACAGGTTTGCATGGACCAGAAATAAAAATAAAAATGTCTACCACATCACTCGACCCTTCGTGGACCAGCCAATTTATTTCTCCTCGGTTGGATTATCTATGCTCATGTTACAGTCCAATTGGTCCGTGTTCATGACGTGTCCATTTCAATGTCTAACCATCCGCCATTAAATGTCCTCTTTCATTGTGTAAGTAACATATATAGTCATCAAAGTACATACATATTTAGATAGACAGACCGAACTAGATATATATAGATACATTTTGATTTTCCTCTTGTCCATCTCCACATGCATTACCTTCAAACTATACTTTTCCTTTATTCCCACTAGATTGTTAGACTCATCCATCCAAACATACCTCACATTCATTTCTAGCCTTCACTCCTTCAACCTCTAATTTTCATTTATTCACAATAGATTGTTAGATGCATCCATCCAAGCATACTTTGCATTCATCTCTAACTTTCACTCATTCATCTCTAAAGGAAAGACCCTCATAATCAACTATAATTAGTTTTGAGTCTTAACTACCAGTAATTGAAATTTAACCAATATAATCTAATCAGTATTTCATAAATTGATTCATATAATTTTTGGACATTATAAGCATCCAAGATAAAATTAATGTAGCTATTAGTTAAATTTTTTAGTGAATATTGATTTATTCATGAAATGGTGACATTTAGCCTTTGACAAAAGGAGAGTGATCTATTATAATTGAAAAAAACTCTACATAGTTCAAATTTAATGAAAGTGCTTTATAATTTATTAATACATATTTGTATGTGACACTAGTTAGGGTGTGTTTGTGTGTATATGTATTATTATGTATCTATAAAGCGTAGTAAATCATGACAAAAACATGCATAAGTAGTAGATTTGAACCTTTGATGAGATACAACCATATACCTTCACAAAACTCTACCAAACTCGCTTGCACCCAAATTTCTTTCCAAAGTTTTTTACACCAAGCTCTTCCTCAATTGTTTATATTGGTTAAAGAAAATTATCCATGGGTGTATGGCCAATAGGAATAGATTGAATTAAAATAGTGACTTCACCTTTATCTTATAGTTTTCTCTACTTGTGTCATCCTTCATGACATAAAATATTGTGAGGTCCTAATCATGCAAATTGAAGAAATTCAATTAGAGTGTTTTCAAACTACGTTGAATTTGATTACAATGTTTCGTAGCGTTTCCAAGTGTATTTATTCCATTTCTTTATTATTTTCTACTTCCTACTCTGTATAAAAATGTTCCTTTTTAAAAAGAAAAAAATTACATGTCAAAGCTAAGTATTAGAGTCATCTATTATTGTTGTGTTCTATGTATTTAAAATACTTAAATAGTAATAATAATGTACTCATTTACATAATCAATTAACACACACCTAAAATTAAGGGAAACATAATACCTATTTGACTTACACCTCCACTTCTAATTTATCTCTAGATTAGTACTAAATAATATTTGATTTGTTGATTTTTTTCTTTGAATTTTTGTTTCCTCTTGTTGAAATGTGTATCTTATTCCATATCATGACACATGCATATATCTGACACGAATGCATGATCTTTCTTGATTTTTCGTCAGTAATAAATTTGACTAATTTTTTTTTAAATATTAGTAAATTTAAAAACAATTATCTTTATAATGAAGCATTGAGAAATAGGTGTATCTCAAAAAAATTAATATTGACACCACATGAGTGGCAAAAAATAATAAAAATGTAATGCTTGACCATAAAACTATAAGTATTTATGCATATCGGCCACTTGATAGCACGTTAAGTTGTGTTATTAAGTAATGCGGAAAGGATTTAAGAGGTGAAGTGGTATATTCCAAAACCGATTACACAGATGAAGCAAACCAAGATGAAAATAAATAAAGCTATTTTGCATTCAAAACTTGTTCCAGAGTTAAAACTCATTACAAAGATAATATCAGATTCTGATCATCCAGATCGCACTAAGCGCAGGAGAGAGCATAAGTCTGAAAAACTAAGACTCTTCTAAGACTTGAATTTCTAATCCAACTCGGTGTGTCTAAGAAGGCGTCTTCGAGGTCCTCTTATAGGAAGAGACTTGTTCCATCGAAGCAAAGCTTATAACCTTCTTTTTACAAAATTTGAAATCCGTCAATAGGAGAGTGACACGTAAAAAGAGAATCTTGTCCGTAACATGACCGGTAGGTAAATGTGTGAACTTGGACAAGAACCAACCGACAAACTTTTCTGTAACCATAATTAAAGGTGTGAACAGGAAAAGGTGACAACCGTGATTAAGACACATGTCACGTACATGTCGACTTTACACCCAAAAGTCACTATGGGGATCTTGCTTTTTGTGAATAGGGTTGCATCCTATTGTCACATCATAACGTGGGTGACTTCACGGCACAGACAAGCCCATGTGCTAACCATTCAAAAAGGGATTGGTTCGAGTAGCTCATCTAGAAGTTCTTCACATGCTCTTTCCCAGTCATCACTTCTAGCATTGAAAACATGATCTATCTGGACCATATAGTCATTTGAATATGCAATGTCAGATTCGGCTCTGGCAGTAATGAGTGCAGGCCTGAGAGTTACCTCCATATTCTGAATCCTGACTTCAGCTTTCCATTGTGCAGTAAGAGGATAGAATTCCAATCTGGGATACCTATATCCTGATCTTGGATAAACCATTAAATAATTGGTTAGACTGTCACAGATTGCATAATAAAGATTTGGATATAAAAGATTAAAAAATTCTTCCATATCTGGATTAAATCTGGCTCCAACTAAATTAGCATAATCTTCAAAGGTATTTTGGTCAAAACTAATTCGAGTTATGAACCCAAATTTTATGGCTTTAAGCAAATTCATTTTACTTTGTTTGGACCAGTTCATTCCAAAAAGACCTTTGATCCTGATATGTATGGCTTGACGACCACACCAAAATTTTATAGGAGCATTAAACATTCCAATCTATTTTTTGAATTCTTCTTCTTCTTCTTCATCAACCAGGGCTTCATGATGGTGATAATGGATTAAGTTCTGCATATTTCTGAACCACTTATTTAAGAAATAAGTTTCTAATAAAGTGATAACAATTTCCCGGGGAAGAGAAGGGAGCATTAGGGTATTACCAGGCCCAAAATTTACCATGTAAATAGATGCACCATCTGGCCTATAATACCCACATCCTTGAAATTCAAGATCAGTATAAATTGATCTTGCGAACTCTCTTGTTAAAGAATCTGCAAGTGGGTTATTTTCCCCTTTTATCCATTCTATGTCAAAATCAAAACTAAGGAATTCAAAATACCACCTTGCGATTCTTCCTTGAGCTATGTCCTTGTTGGGCTTCTTTTTGAGCAAGCTTCTCATAGCTTGACTATCTGTTCTGACTATGAAATGTACTAGCTTAAGAAAAATCTTAAGTTTTTCTAGACCATATTTAACTACCAGTATTTCTTTTTCATAAATGTGGTATCTGCACTGAGTGTCTGTGAATGTGCCTGATCGATAACCACATACATTCTTTTTACCATTTTCTTCTTCCTGTATCAGAACAGCTGACCAAGTATTATCAGAGGCGTCAGTATACAAGAATAATGGTAAATCTGGAAGAGGATTTTGTAGAGCAGGCAAATATTGGCATTTAGCCTTTATACGTTGGACTGCTTATGTAGCTTGTAGAGACCAACCAACTGGTTCTTCCTTTAGATGAGTCTGTATGACTCTTCTATCTTCTGCCAACCCTTTGTAGAAAGGAGAGATATAATTCAAGCACCTAAAAATCTCTGAATTTGTTTCTTGTTCTGGAGAAAATCTGGGAATTCTTGAATTTTTACCAAAATGTGGGGTTGGAGCAATACCTTACCATCCCGTAAGCTTAAACCAAGAAAGTCGATATGGCTTTGGCCAATGACCAACTTTTTTGCTGTGAAGCATATACCATGCTTTCTTATTGCTGCATACAATTGTTCAAGGTGCTGAAGGTGATCAGTAATTGAATCTGAAAAAATAAGAATATCGTCAATATAAACAGCACAAAAAATTTGCAAACTTCTTAATGCCTGATCCATTCTTCTCTGAAAATATGCTGGAGCAGTGCATAAGCCAAAAGGCATGACATTCCATTCAAATAGTCCTTAGGGAACTGAAAATGTTGTTTTGTACTTGTCAGATTCTTTTACCTTGATCTGCCAAAAACCTGATTTGCAATCAAATTTAGAGAACACCTTTTTATTTGCAGCTTTTCTGATTAGCTCAGTACTGAAAGGGATGGGGTAATTGAAAGGAAGAATTATATCGTTAAGAGGTCTGTAATTAATACACAGTCTCTTTTTTCCTCTTACCTGTTCTGCTCTTTTATTTACCAAAAATGCCAGGCAAGAAAATGGACTTTTGCTTGGACGAATGAAATGTCCATCAATAAGTTCTTTCAATTGTTCATCCATTTCTTTTATCTCTGTGGGACTCATTAGATATGCTGGTTCATAGGGTATTACTGACATACATTCTGGCTTGAGCTGTATCTCACAGTCTTCTTGATCTTTGGACCAGAATTGTAGAGGATTCATGCTGCAGCAATCAGTTTCAAACCTTTGTTTGAATTCTTGAAAAATATCAGGAGTTTTTTCAGCTGCTTCTTTGATTGACTCGTTCTGTTTCTTTTTCTTCTGCTCAAACTTGTGATTCACAATTTTGAGTGCGGGAATTTCTATCTGACCATCTTCATGCTTAAGAGATATCTTATGCTTCCAGAATTGAAGTGGTTCGTATTTTGTAAGAAATAGAAAACCTAACAGAACATCATCTTCTAATTCATTGTATTCAATGAAGTCAGTGATAAAGGTCTTACCCATGATTTCGATATGAACATCTTGTGCATATCTTCCCATTTTGATCCTTTCACCATTTATAGCATAGCTATGTGGGAGGTTTGCTTTCTCTTTCCAGAAAGATGAAGGAATAGCATTTGTTTTTGCTAATGACCTTGAGGATCCTGTATCAATGAAGGCATCTAAGGGAATCTTTTTATATCCTGGAAAACAGAAATTTATCCGGATATAGTTACCATTATTACAAGTAGTAAAGAGCAATTTTTGTCTCTGGTTCTTGAAATGAGACTATTACTATTGCTGCTTGCTTCTGATTCTTGTTCTTCTTATGTGGGTCTTTCTGAGGCTGATTTCTGATCAGTATTTGCTTTGAATAAAATATCTTTAATTTCTCCCACTGCCGCAGAAAGATTTCTGATCTCCTTTTGTTGAGTTTTTAACAATCTTTTGACATCTGTAACATCATCTAACAAAAGATCAAATTTCTGAAAGATTGTAATAATATCAGAATTTTTTGTGGAATGCTTTGAAGAAGATTTGGTTTTATGATGAGAGGAAGATGAAGCTTCTCCTCTTTGCCATGGAGGGATTTTGTATCCATGGTCAGAACTTTTACTCTCCTTCACGGAGGGTTTCTTTTGAAGTTTGAGTTGTTTCTCAACTTCATTCTTATCTGATTCTAAACTTTTAAGTTTAGATAAGTGCTGATGAACAGCCTTTCTTCTTTCTTCTCTTGTTCCTGCTAATTTGTAGGGATCCTTGGATTTTTCGATCTAGATCTGAATCTTTAAATCTGTCAGAGAATTTTTTAGTAATGAGGTTAGAAAATCCTCATCAGGGTCTGAACTTTCTGTTGAACTTGAATCAGACAGATTTCTTCTTTGCTTATGTCGGTCTTTTGACCTGAGCATAAAAAGAGATTCAGGAACAATTTCAACTAATTCATACAAGTTCTCAAGACTTGCATTTTGGTTGTTCTCAACAACTTCCCAACCTGGATTATCTTTTTCAAAAGCTGCATAGATTTTTGTTCCAGGGTTTAGCTTCTTGGGACAGTTAGTTGCATAATGAGGACCTTTACAAATAAAACATTTAATACCTTCTGGGGCTTGACTGGTCCTTTTTTGTAACAAAAATGGAGGAGGTCTTTGAGATTTCCTTTTTCTATAAGGAATTGCCTTATAGTTTCTCTTCTTGAATCTACCATGTTTGCTTCTCTTGAAAGTAAATTCTCCTTCATGGTAGTGTTTGGGTTTGCATTTCTTGCACCTGCAGTTGTTGTTGTTACATCCTCTTTTCTTGAACTGTTTTAACTGCTGGAAGTCTTTCATCTGATTTATTGGAGGAAGATTGCAAAATTCTTTAAGATTGCAAGTATAATTATATTCCTCTTTATTCGACTGTAATGCTCCTAATAAGCATTGCTTTTCCAGCTTATATCTTATTAATCTTTTGACTGTAGGGAAGCTAACATCATCTAGATGTCTATTCTCTTTTCTGATGATATAATCTTGAGCCCATGCACCTAAACCACAAGGTAAAGAATTTAAGAAGTACTGCTTAGTGGTAAGGTCATGCATCTTGTTTGCTGCAACCATGTAAGATTCAAACATGCAATTATATGCATCAAACTTTGCTAAATTTTTTAGCTTCATGGACTGCAACATTTTATTTGCCTCAAGAGCCTGGTTTGATATGTCATCACAAAAAAGATCTGTGAGTAACCATTTTAATTCATCAAATCCAACTTGGAATATATCATCCTTCCCTAAATTCTTCTGATCTACAAGAATTGGATCTGTAGGAAGTGTCGGGATGTTTTTGGGCATTGGACCCATATCTGGTAGATTGTTCCACCAGTTTCTCAGCTTTCCTGTCATTAATCTGACAGCATAGAGAACTTTTGCAGGTTCTGTCCAGGTTCCTCCTCTCTCAAAGAGGTTTTTTAAGGTATCTGTCCATGTACAGATAGCTTCATAGGGGTTAACCAGTTTATCAATATTGATAATGTAACCACTAGATGCGTAAGGACGCAGTTGCTCTGGCTTCAGATTTTATGTAACTGGTTCCTAGACCTCTATATCCATGGTTAATTTTTTTAAAGATTCCCATGGTTCGTGTTCCTCAATCTGTCTGTAATTGGACAGATTTAAATCAATATCCTCAAAGTCAGTATTTACTGAGGAGTTAGATTCAGTAGAACTATCACTATCAAAAATTGTTAAACTGTTATTATCTGAAGAATCCTCTGACTCTTTATTTGCACAACCAGGTTCATCCATGAAAACTGGTTTGTCCTGTTCTTCTTTTACTCCTAGTTCTTCTAGCCAATCTTTGAGAGGCTCTTCTTTTCTTGCTAATGTATGTTCCTTTATTTTTGGCATTGGAACATGTTTTGATGATCTTCGGGAAGATCTGATAGATGAAGTAGAAGCTACTTTATCTTCTTCTTTATGCAGGGGTTTTCTTCTTTGTATGAAAACCTTCTGTGTACTAGGAGTTTCTACTGTTTTACCTTTTCTTTCAACTTGTTCTTCTTCAGAACTATCTTTACCAGTTTGTGTTACTCTAGTTTTCTTGACATATAATCTGACCTTTTCTAGCTTCTTAGCTACAGATTCTAAGAGAGCTCTGTTTTCTATATCAGCAGTTTGGATATATTTGTCATCAAGGTTAATGGTGAAATTTGGTCTAATAGACATGAAAGCATCACCACCTTTGGTTTCATTAGTAGATTTGACTAATCTACCTTTGAATTTTCCTATGACAGCTTGATCCCATATTCTACACCGAGTATCTATAAGGGTAGCAAAATATTCAGCACCTATGTCAAAATTAAAATGAGGATGGAGGATAATATCTACTAATGAGAAATGAACATGAAAAAATCCTTTAGTTTTCCATCTTTTAACATCATCGGGTAATAGAAATGGTAAATACACTGGACATATACCAACACCATATACACTGGACATAGGACCATCTGGATACAAAAAAAGGTAGGACATGCCTTCACTAGGACACTCACCATTAGAGGATAGAGGTAGTTTCAGATAACTATATTTTTGTATATAGACATATGTATTTTTTATCGAGCCTGTGAGGTCCATTTTTTATAGTCTCTCAATTTTGTACTATGACACTTTTTTGATATATATATGAGATGCATCTTTTTTGGTAGAGTTTATATGATGTGTTATGTGCTATATGCATGTTTCTCTGTGTTACTATATATGTTATGCATTCTATTTTATCCGATGTTTCCTATATGATGTGTATTATGGATTTATCGATGTATTCTTCTATTGATGTATGGATGGATGCACATGATATTAATTTATGATTCTAATAATGTATGGATAGATGCACATGATATTAATTTATGCTTATATGAATGACATGATGTATGGATATCTAATGCTTATGATCTATTATAGGTTTTATTATGCTTATATGATCCATATGCATGGTGAAATTATATGTTTATGATGTGTTATGCCATGTTTTCTATGATTCTAGCATGTGATGCACTACTATCTATTTATGTGTACTTTTATGCAATATACATGGCCTATGTGCATATGATATATGATGTTCTAACATGATTATGGATGCAGGATGATGCAACTAATGCACTTGTTTTTGTGTGTCATAGCATGCCACCAAGATGACTACAAGGTCTGATAGAAGAAATGTTAGTGAGAAGAAATAATTAGTCTGGAGTGAAGAAAGGTTAGATGGATTGTCCATCCAAATCCATATTGATGTATGATTGATAATATTTGATCTTTCAGTAGTGTTTTTTTTATCATCATTGAGTAATTTATTATGGGACAAGCATATGCATGCACACCTAAGCATGAATTTTGAAGGCAGATAAGTAACCATAGAGCATGTTAATCTTGATGCAAAAAATAATTAGCTGACCTTTGAATTGCATAGGATGTTTTGATTATGCCAAATGGAACCTCAATCACACACAAGGAACTTAGTTTCCCCAGTCATATTATCAAGACAAACTGCAAGAAAAAATCAATAATATTCCCAAATCCATATTTCAATGTTGGCTTGTGATATTTGAATTTTGAGAAATTAAGGATACGCACCTATAAATACAAGGTTATTTCACTAAGTTTCCCCTAGAATTTTTATGTGACTTCACAAGAGCTAAAGTTGATGATCAAGAGAATTCAAGAGCATATATATTAGAGATTTATTGCAGCATTCAAGAGCCATTCATCATGTCAAAGTCTTCTTACATCATGCATGTTTTTGGAGCTAACATTGTGATGTAAGTTTCAAAGATCAAGTTCAAGCATTCAAAGCATTACTCAAGTATCAAGATCCACATCCATTGAAGCCATTTCATGCACGTTGCAAACCTTCCAAGATCTCCATTACAAAGGTTCATTCAAGTGGTAACATAGAATTTTTCATTCTTCATTCCCTCTTTCATGCTTTATTTCATTTCAAGGTTTGATTACCAAAATGGGGTTCGACCAAGGCAAACCCCCATTCACAAAAAAACAAACAATTTTTCCCTCTTGTATGTGTGATTGCAAAATTTAGGTTGAAGAAGGATTGAAGACCTCTTGAAGTGCAAGATTGGAAAAGTTGTTAGAGTTGCAAAATTTATCAAAGTTGTTGTCAAATCATGGAATCTATCCTACATATTTGATTTTTGACTTTTCAACACTAAAACCTAGACAAATCAAAAGTTACAGATAGGTATTAGAGGCTTCTGAAAGTTGTAGAAAAACCTTGACAAAATACCCATTCACCCATGGCCAAATGAGTCCCAATCAAGCTTTAGAAATTGACTTTTGTGACTGGTAAACACCTTTCTACCCTTCTCAGATCTGCAATCTATTTTCTGGTTCTGCTAATGTTGAGTTCAATATTGTTGTTTCAAGTTTGAATTGGCATAATTTGGTTGATTTGCTATTTTTAGTTTTTCTCCCAAAAGTGTTGTTTGACCTTAACCCCCATCCTCAAAGCATAAGGAAATCTAAAGATTCTCACATTGAGTTGATTCACCTAAGCGTTGTTAGTCAATTCTTTGTGGGGATCTCATTTCCTAATGAAATAGTGAGAAATAGGTCCATCATACCCCGTATTATTCTATATTTTGGTGAACCTATTTTTCAATGTTTCAGATCCTAAAGTATCCAACCATTTTAAGTATCCAAATGCATCAAGCAAAGCAAAATCAAGTTCCTTGGAGAGATGTGTTTGTCTTCAATCCTCTAAGGGAAACCATTGAAGGGTGGTGAGTTGTAGCAAGCAAGTGTTCATTCATCATTTCCTTCTCCTTTGTCATTATCTTTCTATCAAGGTTTAATTACCAAACTTGGGGTTTGACCAAGGAAAACCCCCATACAAAACAAATCATTTTTTCCTCTTTGTGTATGTGCAGATTAAATTCTTCAAAGAAATGGGATCTCACAGTGATGTTCATCACCATGAGACCCCATCTCTTTGACATTTTGTCATACAACGACCTTAAATCACAGTGTACATCACCATGAGACCCCTACGGTGATGTACACCGTGATTTAAGGTAGTGCTCGCTGTATGACAAAATGTCAAAGAGATGGGGTCTCTCATGGTGATGAACATCACCGCGGAGATCCCATTTTGGAAGCACTTTTTTACACCAATGAGCACCTCGCTCACTACTCCAGTCAATGCCAATGCCGCAGCATTGACAAGGTAGTGCTCATTGTATGAAATGCTCCTTCAAAGAAATGGTCTCACAAAGCACGTACATCACCGCGGAGACCCCCACATTTCTTTGGAGGCATTTTTCATGTTGGCCGAGACTACTCATCAACAATGCTACGGCATTGACGCATTGACAAGGTAGTGAGCTTAGTGCTCATTGTATAAAAAAGTGCTTCAAAGAAATGGGATCTCACAGTGATGTTCATCACCATGAGACCCCATCTCTTTGACATTTTGTCATACAACGAGCACTACCTTAAATCACAGTGTACATCACCATGAGACCCCACTTCTTTGAGGTTTTTTTCATACAATGAGCACTAACTTGTCAATGCGGTAGCATTGACAAGGTAGTGCTTGTTGTATGAAAAATGCCTCAAAGAAATGGGGTCTCACGATGATGTACAATGAGCAATACCTTGTCAATGTGGTAGCATTGACAAGGTAGTGCTTGTTGTATGAAAAATGCCTCAAAGAAATGGGGTCTCATGGTGATGTACATCACCGTGAGACCTCATTTCTTTGAGGCATTTTTTCATACAATGAACACTACCTTGTCAATATGTCAATGTGGTAGCATTGGCAAGGTAGTTCTCGTTGTATGAAAAAACATCACCGTGAGATCCCTTTCTTTAAGGAATTTTTTCATACAACAAGCACTACCTTGTCAATGTGTCAATGCGGTAGCATTAACAAGGTAGTGCTCATTGTATGGAAAAATGTCTCAAAGAAATGGGGTCTCAAGGTGATGTATCCCATAGTGATGAACATCACCCTGAGACCCCATTTCTTTGAGGCATTTTTTCATAAAATGGGCACTAAGAAAAAATGCCTCAAAGAAATGGGGTCTCACGGTGATGTACATCACCATGAGACGCCATTTCTTTGAGGCATTTTTCCATACAATGAGCACTACCTTATTAATGTGTCAATGCAGACACATTGAAAAGGTAGTGCTCATTTTATGAAAAAATCCTAAAAGAAATGGGGTCTCATGGTGATGTACATCACCGTGACACCACATTTCTTTGAGGCATTTTAATGGGGTCTCACGGTGATGTACATCACCATGACACCCCATTTCTTTGAGGCATTTTTTCATACAATGAGTACATCACCGTGAGACCCCATTTCTTTGAGGAATTTTTTCATACAACGAGCACTACATCACTATGAGACCCCATTTCTTTGAGGAATTTTTCATACAATGAGCACTACCTTTTCAATGCATCTATGTGGTAGCATTGACAAGGTAGTGCTCATTGTATGAAAAAATTCCTCAAATAAATGGGGTCTCACAGTGATGTACATCACCATGAGACCCCATTTCTTTGAAGCATTTCGTTGTATGAAAAAAAGCCTCAAAGAAATAGGGTGTCATGATGATGTTTTTTCATACAACGAGCACTACCTTGTCAATGTTATGATATTGACACATTGACAAGGTAGTGCTTGTTGTATGAAAAATGCCTCAAAGAAATGGGATCTCACAGTGATTGTAATCACCATGAGACCCCATTTCTTTGAGGCATTTTTTCATACGATTAATACCTTGTCAATGCTACTGCATTGATGCATTAACAATGTAGTGTTCGTTGTATGAAAAAATGCCTGAAACTAATGGGGTCTCATGGTGATACATCATTGTGAGACCCCATTTCTTTAAGATATTTTTTCATACAATGAGGGTTTATGGTACAAGATTGAATGAATGGTTTAGGGTTTATTCTTATGGTTGAGGGATAATGCTTAGGGTATAGGTTATAAGGTTAAGGGTATAGGGATTAGGATTTGTGATATTCGATATAGAGCTTTGGATATATAGAGAGAGGGTGAGAGGGAGAGAGAGGTAGAAGTAAAGAGGGAAGGAGAGAGAGAGGTGATAGAGACAGAAGTAGAGAGCGGAGGAGGAAGGTG
>VDFB02000002.1:172423537-172435698 GCA_007258455.2 Sequoia sempervirens
CTATGAACTAAATTACACACACGTGGGGAAGGCTTGTTTAGACATTGTCTTTGCATCACAAAAGATTAGACATTATATGCCTAACTACGAGATCTAACTCATCTCTAAAGTGGACTCATTGAAATATATTTTAGCTAAGGAAGCCCTAATTGGACAACTGGCGAAATGGGTTATGATCCTTAGTAAATTTTACATAGAATATGTTGAAATAAAAGCAATCAAAGGATAAATGATAGTAGATTAGTTGGCCGACAAGCCTATTGAAGACCACCATACTTTGATATTAGAATTCTCAAATGAAGGAATCCTTGTGACAACCCAAACAAGCCATTGAAGGAAATCATACTTTGATGGATCTCACACTCAACATGGATCATGAGTTGGAATTCTCTTTATTACACCTCAAGGAGATAGTATATTGACATAGTCAAGATTGAAGAGCCTTGTCGGGCTATCAATCAAGCAATAAAAACCACAACACAATGCAATAGGAAACAACCTTCCTTTATTGTATTCAACATAGTACAAATTACATTTAGAATTTAGTTACAAATCCTTTCCACTGAGACAAGATTGAATTATCCAATTACAATCCAATAAATCATTCCCTTCTTCATGAATGATACCCCCTCTGATTCACCTACTTTCTCTCCCTACTACACACTCCCCTAGGACAAAACAATTCCAATCCATTTTTGCTTGATGAAATAGTCTCCCAACAATTAACTGTCAAGCACACAAACTATAAAAACCAATAGTCTTCAACTCCATCCCATTGGATTTTCAAAGGGTGTTCACCCAAGGTTCCTTTGATACGAGGATGTCCCTCTGACATAAGTTCCAAGTCACCACTACGTCACCCCCACTGGCCAACCATCACAACTATCAGACCATCGAGGAGACTCAGAGTAGAGTCCCTCCGACAAAGCTAAGTCTCTTCGATGAGCTTCCTTCATGTTCCATTGATCCATTGAAGAGACTCAAGATAGAGTCCCTTTGATGAGGGTAAGTCCTTCTGATAACAACTTTCCCACTCACGCATCATAGACATATCTCCCATCGGGCTATTGAGGAGACTATGTTCAGAGTCCCTCTAAAGTAGAAAGGTCTCACCGATGATGCACAATCTTCACATCAGACTATCGAAGGGATGCCATTTGAAGTCCCACCGATGAAAAAGAAACATTGGACATGGGGCTAGGGCTTACAAAATGAACTCAAATGCATATGTAAAACATAAAAAAATTGACAAAAAAATATGATCAAGTACACATTTATGCAGATAGCTTGAGAGCCCAAGATGCTCCTACATCATATATACAAATCATATAAGATTTCCTTTCCTTGTACTAATAATATAGTAGAGTACAAAGCATTGATCATTGGATTGAGAATGGAAGTTGAATGAAAAATAAAGTAATTACAGTGACTCACAACTAGTAATCTGACAAGTGAATAATGAATACCTGACCAAGGATGATAAATTGCTTCCTTACAAAATAATGGTAGATAGTTTCAAGAAGTATTTCCTAGTCATTCTCTTTGAACAAATACCAAGAATCAATAACAGAGTTTTTGATGCTATAGTTGCTATTGGTTCTCTTCTGGACATGCCACAAAATAGTCATAAATGTGAGTTTCTTGTCGAGCAATTACTTGTTCCCACATTTGATGTCCTAGAATTTGAACTTGTGTGTGATGTTATTGGTCTTGACTCACCTTGGTATCAAGATATCTACACTTATCTTCAACATGGAACCATACCCCTTAACCTTACTAGAAATTAAAATAAAACCTTTATATGATCACTAGTAGAATTTGATAAGTAAATGACTATGTGACTAAAATTTTTAGTCACATGACTAACACTAGTAGAATTTGGCAAATATATGACAACATGACTATAAATTTTTAGTCACAAAAACTAAAGATGACTAAATAAATGACTATTCTAATCATCATAAGTGACTAATTTGATTGTGGGGTAAAAATCACAACTAAATAATTAGTCACACATTAAAATTATACAATATGATATGAAAGTAGATAATTAAAAAAAATCGAATTAAAGGAGTGGATTGTATTATAATATAATATAATAATAATATATTATATTACAATATAATATAATATAATATATTATATTAAAATATAATATATTATAATATAATATGATATTATATAATATCTATTATAATATATATATTATATAATATTATATAATAATATAATATAATATTTATATTATATGATATTATATTATATTATTATATATTAATATTATATTTATTAATATTATAATACTATATTTGTATTATATAATAATATAATATTATATTATATTTAATATTATATAATATATAATATATATTGTATAATATAATATTATATTATAATATAATATGGTATTATACTATAATGTAATATAATATTATGTTATATTATATTTAATATATTATAATATAATATGCTATTATATTTATATTATATTGTTAATATTATAATATTATATTGTTATATAATATTATGTTATAGCCCATATTTAATATTATGGTATATTTAGTCATATTTGTTGTGCAAAAGTGAAATTTATGCATTAGGAGTTTATTAATTTTCAATTCCATTTTGAAATCTTTTTTTAATGGGAAAATAAGTCTTAAAGCGCGGGAAAATTGGGTGAGCAAATCTTGGCCGTAATATTCATTTTAATAAACATACTATAGAATGCTCGTCGAAACCTTATTTCAGGTTGCAACTCGCCAAATTGGAGAAGTGAAAGGTCGATTCCAACAAGGTAGTGAACATGGTGACCAAAATCAAAAAACGTGTTGACACATGCAACAAAAAAAGAGGTTTATTATTTCATTAGAATCATGCAGGATTGCAAGGTGAAATGGGGTGACTCAAGAAAGAGGCATTGGCTGGAGCGAATAATGTATTTCTATAAAATTCATTTTACTTCATTTTGCTTTTCTTTTTTTTCCCTAGTTTTTTTCTTTGTTCTTGTTTACAATGGTAAGCATTGGTGAGGTGACCATCCTATCACTTAGTTATGTGGGGTAAAGGTAGTCGTAATGTTAAAACCTAAATGTGCTCTTTATTAGGATCTTGGCTGCAATTTTCATTTTAATAAACATGCTCTAGAAAAACCTTGTCAAAACCTTATTTTCAAGCTGCAACTCGCCAAATTGGAGAAGTGAAAGGTGAATACCAACGAGGAAGAGTTTAGAGGATCCAAAACTAATAACGGCAAGAAAGCCGTGGATTTGCATGGGGATTAAATAATTGGACTTCTACCCTTCTTGTGTTTATGTATACACCTGTTACTAAAGAAGGTGCAAAGGGAGAGCCACAGTATGCCATGACAAACTATGTTAGAGTAGGTATCTGTAAATGTAGATTTCTAGTTGGCATAATTCATATTTCTCTCGACAAGAAAATATTTGTATGGAGTAAGGGGAGGGAGAATTGAATAGAAAAATAAGGCTTTTATTTTTTATTTTTTATTACTAGGTTCTTGAAGCTTATGCCTGGTCAGTATGATTGCTTCGCTTGCATACTCAGTGTCAAGTTGGCAGCAAGTTTTACTTATTTTTGTAATGTTACCATTTCTTATTCTCACGAGTAGGTAATTATTCTTGGGTTAATGCATTGGAAACTTAGTTGTGAAGTCATTATTTGGTAACTAAGTTACATTGTGCAAATGGTTTTATGCCATGAAAATGAGAACTATTTTTTAATTATTTAGTTGTAAGAGTCTTTTAATTATTTCTAAGGACTCTTGGATGTTTTTTGTTTATGTATGTGCAACCTTTGAAATGATACTATGCTTAGCATCAAATTTAGGATCACACTACTAATGCTATTTTCATCTCCTCTCTGGTCACAACTTTTCCTTGTGTCACAAATCTACAAGTTGTTGGAGATCTTATTGATGGTAAGACAATCAAAAGTACTGGGACATAATTTAGAGGGAGTTAAGGACCAAGAAACTTTGAATGGATACGAGAATAAAAATACTTTGGGTATGTGTTATGGTAATTAATTTTTATTTGGCAGTTGTTTTTTGTTTAAATTTTTAAAAGTATAGGCAATCTTTTCTGGAGAAGAAAGCTCGTATGCATTGTAATGGATAAAGTTTTGAGTAAAAATCTAGTCAAATTTTCAATTAGTGTAATGTGGAGAAAGCTTTGGGAGATGATTTATAGTTCTTGTTCAACTTAAATTAGTTTTACATAAATCCTACAACTAAGCTTTACATGGTTATAAATTTTTTGTAGCCTTAACAATTTAATTTCTTCTACCTGTTTTATTTAATCAACCAATACAACATTTACAAATGGTATTATAGATTTTAAATAGTTTTATAGGTTAGATTTTTCTATAACCATTATCTTCCATTTATACATTGGGTTGATAGATAAGTAGTGCATTTTTTAGAGCATAATTTTAATACCATTTATAAGTTTTATTCCTTGTGGTTAAATTAATAAAAGTGTGGTTAAATTGATAAGTTGTTGGTATTTTTACTTTTATTCAATTCTTCACAATGGATGTAGTGTACTATTTATTCCCTCAACCAAATTGATATGTTATAAAAGGATCACATAGAGGGAGGGTTGTGCATAGCTACATCTTCTTTCTATCTCAATGCTTCAACCAATTGTTTGGTAATATTTGTCTTATCTCAAAAAGCTTCATCTCTTTCCTTTATGAGTTCTTATTTTTCCATCAATATTTTATTTGAGACTACCCTCAAGTGAATTAATAAAGATTCCAAATTTTATTTTGCAGTTTCAACTGCCTTCCTACTTTTCCTTTCAGTTTCAAGCTCCAAAATAGCCTCTATAAGGCTCTTTGGATGACCTTGTGAAGAATTTTTAGGCAACATAACCGGTGTGGTAATGGATTGCCTAGCATCATAATACATTTGGTTATTAATGGTGGAGATAAAAATTTCAAATCCAAATGAAACTTTAAAGAAAAGAAATTCATTGATAGAGAGTGATTTTCTATTTTTATGCCTTTTTGAAATCTTCAATAAATGATTTAAAATAATTAGTGAGATAAGTTGCCAGGGAGGAACATCATTTATATGTTTTGATTTGCTAGTGAGGTTGTTGTCACTGAGACATTGAATGTAACTAGTGAGGTTTTGATTTGCCAGTGAAGCTTAATGAAGTAAATTTTCAAGCACTTTAGTCTTCATTTCATGGTGCTTCTCTCAAAATTTGAATATCTATGATACTTGAATTTTATATGCATAAATTTGTGAGAATTAATTAATTTAGATTTGATTTTTAACTTGAATAATTGATTTTCTCAAATAAATGACTACCATGACTAAAATAAATGACTACCATGAGTAAAATAAATGACTATCATGACTAAATAAATGACTACAATGACTAAATAAATGACTACCATGACTAAAATAAATTACTACCATGACTAGATAAATGAATACAATGACTAAATAAATGACTACTATGACTAAAATAAATGATTACAATGACTAAATAAATGTATATAATGACTAAATAAATTATGACCATGACTAAAATAAATGATTACAATGACTAAATAAATGACTACCATGACTAAATAAATGACCAGTTAACAACAATCAATGAATAAATTAATGAATAAATATACTACCAAATTGATCAATCAAAACAACCAATAAATGACTAAAATTGGTTTAGTCATAAATTCGGTCGCATTATAAATGATCAGAAATAAACTACTAATGGTCATGTGACCAAGCTAATGGTCATGTGACTAATTTTTAGTAGTTTTTTTAGTCATTTATTGCTATTTTTCTACTAGTGGATGAACCACATGCTTTACTATCCTTGGTGATACATTATACCAATGGATTCTTGATGGGACATTTCTTAGATGTATTAACCCTGAAGAGGCATTAACCACCTTGTAGGTAGTACATGAAGGTGTTTGTGAGTTGCATTCTAGTGGACCTAACCTAGTCAAGAAACTACCAAGGATTGAATACTACTAGCCTACCATGGAGTAGGAAGGTAATAAGTTTGCTAGGAAATGTCTTCAATGTAAACAAAATAGTGATATTATTCATGCATCAACACATGAGTTACACCCAATCACTACACCATGACCCTTTTCATAGTAGGGACTCAACCTCATAGGCAAGATATCCCCTACCTCATCAAACAAACATAAATTCATTATAACTACCATGAAGTACTTTACGAAGTGGATAGAAGTCACACCCTTAACCTATATCATACACAAGGAAATAGTTAAGTTCATTCTAAACTATTCAGTTTTTCGCTATGATATACCTCAAACCATTGTCACTAACAATGGAACTCCATTTAAGAATCAAGATGTCTATTAAATTTGTATGAAGCTCCATATCCAAAATCATTTTTCCACCCCATATTACCTCCAGGGAAATGGCTAGGTAGAAGTGCCAAATAAAACTATCCTTAAAATTCTTAAGAAGCTAATTAATGATGTTTACTATGACTAGCACCTCCAACAAAATCTAGCTTTTTGGGCCTAATGAACCAGCATCCGTACACCCACTAGTCCTACCCTTTTTTCCCTCATATACAAAATTGAAGTTGTCTTGCTTATAGAGGTCCAAATTCCTTCCTTAAGGGTATCTTTGCATAATATTGTCAAAAATAAAAAATATCAAGTATCCAGATCCCATGAGCTTGAGTTGTTAGATGAAAGAAATTTGAGTGCTCTAAACCATCTCCAGGCATATCAAAACCATCTCAAGCGTAGCTATAATATGAGAATAAAGAATAGGAACTTCCAAGTGGGTGATCTAGTCTTTAAGGAAAATCAAAAGATTTGAGTTAATTAAGAGGGTAAATGGAAAATTTGAACTGAATTGGTTGGGACCCTTTGTGATCACTACAAATTATGGTTTGGGTGCATATTAATTGGATACCATTAAACGTGAACCTTTGGTAGAAATTATCAATAGTAGCCATCTTAATAAATTCAAAAAACTTAGCCTACTGGAATATCCTAGAAAAAAATCAAAAGAGAGAAAAATATCAAAAACAATAAAGAGAAATAAATCATCCTTTTAGTGGAAACTACTTTTTTGGTGCTTCTAGGACATGCACCATGGTGAAAACCTAGACAATAGGTGTCACATATGAATAAGCTCCACCTCATTATATATCAAATCTTCTCTCCATCTCATCCATCCATTATCATAATCACACTTTTATCCATTCAATCCATCCATTCCATAATAAATGTCCATCCAACCATGGCTCAATCACTTGTAAAGTGTCTAACCTCATCACACTATCACTTTTGTCCATCTGCATCATCTCAATTATCCCTAATAAATGTAATGATAAACCTAACTAGGGTCATCCTCTTGAACTTTGTAGAAAAATTGAATCCTTGTTCATATCCCAAGTCTTGTATAATCTTGAAAAATCTAAACATATTGAAATATCCTAAAAATCCAAAACATCCAAATATCCTGAAAAATCCAAAACATCCAAATATCCTAAAAATCCAAAACATCCATTTAATATCCTAAAACTCAAAAAAAATCCAAATAATCTAAAAAATCCAAAACCTCCAAATATTCTTGAAAAAACCCCAAAAACATTCATAAAATGTCAAAAACGTCAAAAAACATTATTAGCCATCCAAGTATGAACTAATAGCCCAGTCCAATAATTGAACTACAAAGAATTTGCACAATTACATAGATAAGGCCATCATATATGAACCCTCGAGGAATTAGTCAGTCCCCTTAGATTCTCTTTGCTAGGTTTAAATATCTTCAAAACACCAAAACCATCAAAATATCTTCAAAATACCAAAAACAAGCTCAAATAACCTCAAAAAAGTGCAATTTAAAAAAAAAAACCTTAAAAAAACCATCTTCGTCATTTCCCATCCTCAATAAATTACCCTTCCATAATAAATTTATCATTTCCCTCACCCTTTGAAAACACATTCAAACCAAACATAGAAACTATTGAACTCTAAAACACTCAAGCAAAAATTGCAAAAAATTGATAATTATCTAATAAAACAACTCCTAAATATCAATTGCCTATTAATCATCATCATCATCCTAACATGAGCCTTAATGGATACGTCATTCCTACAATGGGGATCATCAACGGATAACATTGGTAGACTACAAACATCTTTGCCAAGTGATATGGTAGCTTTGTTCATTTGTTTTGATCTTTGATTTTGATTTATCTTATTGTCTAATTTCAACAATCTCTTGAGGATGTCTTCAAAAATATTTAGAGAGGAAGGAATGGGGCATGATCATTTATCTTGTGTGTCATTTTTGGTGGATATTCTTGTGATACGACCATGGAAAATACTTGCCTTGTGTGTGTGGAAGTCATTTTCTGCAACATAAAGTGGCCTTGCATGTTAGGTTCTTCATACCTCTTTGTGCACTAGCCTAACATGATTTGAACTTCTAAACCATACACTCATAACAAGGTTTTTGTATGTTTGATATGAACATGAATAATCCTCTTGTTTGTAGAGTCAAAGTCCATGCAATAGATACAAAATCGCTTTGGTTCTTCATACTTCGGTGCATTGTGTCTATTTTCTACATCAATAAGGATTGGAAATGACTTAGTTTTCCCTAAAAAAATAAAAAGCATACTCATCACATTTTTCATACATCATCAAATATTAGATCACTACCATTCATAACAAATGGATTTTCAACAAATTGGATCAACATCATCTATTCTTCTATGATTTGATCTCTCTAACTATTCTTCAGGCATCAATCCTTTGCATCCTACTTTCATAACATCATTAGTATTACATGCATCCTGCATCCACAAATTGGTTAGGTATGCATCCATCCATCACATATCATATATCATGCATCATCATATCATGTAATTTCCATACAACATGCATGTCATCAAATATAAAAAAAGTACAAAAATAATCATATATGCATACCATCCATAACATTGTAAGGAAGCTAAGGTAGAAAAAAAACTTCCTACACTAATCTTGAGAGGAGAATAATGTAAAACTTTTACATATCTTTAACAGTTACAAAAATTTAAACAAAAATAAACACAAATATCATGCATACCATAACACGTGATTTATGTGGGAAAATTTTTGTGAGAGAAAAACTCTACGCTCCAAAATTTTTCCCCAACATATTATTCAAAAATCACAAAGATTAAAATATACTTCTGAGCAAGCTTCTCATAGGAGTATCACCAACCAGAGATCCAAAGGAAACAAGACTACTATCATAATCTCATAATATATCACAATACACAACCATAATACAATGCCCTCATAAAATAAGGTTGCCTTCTAGGGAAAGTTAAGTTGATAAAATATTGGTTGTCAGATATGAGACATAATGATGAATGGTCCAGATTTACAATAATAAAATAAAAATAAAATTTTCCTTTCAAGGGTGTTGACCTCAAGCCCCCGCCAAGACATTGTACCCCTAGACCCCAATTGGGGGGATGATCCCCCTAAACCCCTTGTGGGAGGAGACCCCCCAGCACCCCTCATCATTGTCGAATGAAAATGACCTTATGTATCAACAATAACTTATGTAATTGCAAGGTTGATAAACATTTTCTCTACAAACATAACATCACATCCTACATCATAAATCATGCATCATCATAATCTCATAATCATCAATGCATCCATATCATAATCATAATCATATACATAATATAGAAGCATGAACATCATGTACAACATCAGTAGGAAGTATACACATTAGTAGACACATCAAAATCATGTCATCTCATATCATAAAAAATGTAATTTTCATACATCATCAACTATAACATGTGATACATAATAAATAAATATATCTGAGGCTCAAAGGTTGATGAATGTATATAGATCATAAAAAAATCATGTCTACATCAAAAGTACATCAAAATACACATCAATATATGAGTGAATGTCTGTCCAGTCCTATGTTCCTCTCCATCAAGAGGAGGCTGGTTAGGAGGTGGTCTCATAACCTATTTCTCATCTCGATGTCTTGGAGAACTTTGAGTATGATCATTGTGTTGAGGTTACTTATGTGGATGTAGCATAAATATTTGTGTATGATGTGAGGACTAACTAACATAACCACTCTCTAATCTATTGGACTTTTCCCCTATGATGGTGCTCCAAGCTGCAAACTTTGGCTTCCTCCGCTCTCACAGGCCATCCACCTCATGAAGATTCTTGTAGTAGGTGATATCTTGTATCAAGTTCTCTCGCCCCCTCAAGTATCTATCCATAGAGATCATACTATCTTGAGATATCTCTAATTTTGATCTATGTCCCTACTCAGAATCTCTTTTTGTAATGGTTGTATTTCTCACTATGGGTTTGATTCCTCTTAGTCTTAATCTAAGCTATCTATCCCTCAACTACCTGCTGACAAGCACTCTTTGTATCCCTCTCTACATCTTGAGCATATTTTTCCATGAGAGCATGGTCCCTCTCTGCTTTGAATCCATCACACTCTTGATGATCTTGATCTCTCTCAATCAATATTATAGTCAATATTGCATCAATTCCCCCATCACCATCCCTCATAGCCTCGTGCTTCTAATATTGTTGCTACTAATTAGGCTATGGAGGTACCTCTTGCTCCTACCTCTACTATTGATCTTGTTTGGGAGGATCATGTTGTCTAACCTATACAAGCTATTGGTGCTCCACAATTGCTCCCTACCTTTGCCTGACCTCCTTGCTAGGCCCTACTCCATCCCTCCTCCATCGATCCCCAACAACTCCTGGTACACCAACTCCTAGAGGAAGAGTAAACCTAAGTGGTTGCCGGAGTCCACAAATTATCATAATATTGGGTAGTCCCTAGATCATCAAGACCACCTACCCATCCCCCATGCTAAGGGTGTTGGAATCGAGGAACATTGAGAGGGTGAATTAGTGTTCAAAAATTTAACTTTCAATTTAGATCATAAACCATTCACAACATTTAAACTGAAATAGACATGTAAGCACATTAAAGAAACAATCAAAACACCAAGATTTTTATGTGGAAACCCTATTAGGGGAAAAACCATGGTGGAGATTAATCCATAATTTATATACTCTGTTAAAAGTATGAAGAAAAGGATATGCACATGCATTCAAGCACATTTTCTAGAGCTCACTGCTCAAAATAAGAAAGGATCATTGCCTTACAAAATGTTTGTGATTACAATAAAAGATTTAACTAAGAAGATAGCATCTACAAATGCCTGGTTCAATTCTGGTGAAGCTCATGAATCAAATTCTGGACCTTTTGTTAGACTCTGCACTTCGCTCTGCTCTTTCACCAAATCCTCTTATGAATTAGCAAAATTCACTCAACTGATCTTTTGATATTCGCACATACATCTACTCTGCTCTACACACATTCATACCCTACGCATACATACATAATGAATTTCCCGAACTTGCATATATATCTACCAGCAAGAATTCAATTGCTATATGTCGGCTTGAAATAAAATACAAAATATTCTCCACATGTTGGCTCAAATCATGAGCAATCTTTAATGCGCACCCACACAAGTCAGCCAAACCATAGTTGGGACCCAAAACAAAATTCGCGAACATAAAAACATTTAAACAACTACTCCTTATACATCTGTGACACGCTACATTCATTAAGTCAACCACAATGAGGAAATAAATAGAAAATCATTCTACCGGATCTCAAAGCTCGTACACCGATTAATGTAACATCACAAATCTTGACAATGAGATAAAATATATGCTTAACAACCTATCTCGGGGATCCACAACTCAAAAAGATGATCCGGTGAAGCATACAGATTGACATATTACCTGGATACCCTGTTCTTCTTGCTTTCTGCTGGTAATACTTTGTTCTTTACTTTATCTGTCGGTATGAATAAATTTTGATCTACGGACTAGGATAATGACTTTAGTTGCCATCAATGACAACATTAGAAGCCATAAAAATTCTCCCCAAGCCATATGCCAACAATCTCCCCCTTTGGCATTGATGGCAACACTTAGTGAAAAATGACTAAGTGTCGGAACCAAAACTCAAAATTTCAAAACACAACAAAACACTGCCCCCCCTTAGAATGTAAAGAAATTTTTAACTACTCTCCTCCCCCTTTGACATC
>VDFB02000002.1:172435798-172505073 GCA_007258455.2 Sequoia sempervirens
AAAAACTAAAAAAGACATAAATTAAAATTTGTGACATTACTAAACTCCTTTATTTCTATATCAATTACTCTTATTAAACCTATAAATTAAAAGTTATTTAATGCCCAAAAATGAAAAATTAAAAAATTATTTACAAAGAAAAAACAACAATTAAATATTTAAAAGGTTAAAATTTTAAGTAAATTCTAAATCTATTCCATCTTTAGGACATTTGATAATTTATTAAGTGATTAAGAAAAGTTTTAGAGTTGAAATTTGCATTTAATTAATAAAGCCAATTTTATTTTTATTTTTAAAAATTATTTTATTTCTTCTTTAAAATTAAAAAGAAAATATTCAAGCAAAGTATAAGAATTATTCAATTAAATTATAAACAAGAAAAGTATAAGAATTATTCAATTAAATTATAAATAATCCTAAATTTATAGAAATCAAAAGCAAAAAATGAAAAGTTAAGGAATTAAATCGATTTAGAAATGTGTACAAAATTTACATTTAAGGAAGACCAATTTATTTGAGTTGATTGAGATAATATAGTGAGTTAATATGCCAATTTGTAATATTTAAAAATAAAATATACTCCAAAAAATATGTATAAAGCAACAACATTAAGCTAAGAACAATACAAAGCTAGAAATGACACAAAGATAAAAGAAAAAAGGTTAAAAATTTGAAAATTGAAGAGAATGTTAAAGGTAAAAGCTTGGAAATGCAACAACCCCAAAAAGGTCAAAAAGCAGGTGAGGGATGGCACCAAAAACACGGAGTGGAAAAGGCATCAAGGGGTAGGAGTGGAAAGGATTTTTTGGTGGGTAAGCGTTGCCATGAGAAACTGAGATTCTAGCCAACGTCACAGTTTAGGTTGGAGGGGTGATGGTTTATTTCAATGGCCTCTTTGAGTTTCCTCTTAAGGAAATTTTCCTCCTTGAAGAGGATTTGAGTATCTTCTAAGGGGACGTGGTGCTTAGTCATAAAAGAATGCTCTACTAGGGTTGATTTTTTGATATGTTCATGTCTAATATCAACATAGGGCTCCTTGATCCTAGAGCCAATAAATCAGCCTGTTTCACCAATGTATGGTGTTCCACAAGAGCATGTGACTTTGTAAACACCAACACAATTGAAAAGGTTTAGGGGGTCTTTAGGAGAGGGGATGTGGTGTTTGAGGGTGTGAATGGGTTTAAAGGTGCAACACAATCCCCTTTTTTGAAGAATCTTGGAAATTTTAAAGGAGAGGCCCTCAATGAAGGGGAGAGCGGCAATAGGATGATTAACGGGGAAAGGAAACACAGAGAGCCTTTCCTCATTGATCATCATATTGCCACTCTCCCCTTCATTGAGGCACTCTCCTATAAGATTTCCAAGATTCTTCAAAAAAGGGGATTGTGCTATACCTTCAAACCCATTTTCACCTCAAACACCACATCCCCTCTCCTAAAGACCTCCTAAACCTTCACAACTGTGCTAGTGTTTGCAAAGTCACATGCTCTTGTAAAACACCAAACATTGGTGAAATGGGTCAATCTATTGGCACTAGGATCAAGGAGCACTATGTTGATATTAGACATGAACGGATCCCAAAATCATCCCTAGCAAAGCATTCTTATGTGATTAAGCACCACATCCCCTTAGAAGATACTCAAATCTTCGTCAAGGAGGAAAATTTGCTTAAGAGGAAACTTAAAGAGGTCATTGAAATAAACCATCGCCTCAGCTTTGAAGCTGGTGGCTGGAATCGGTTTCTCGTAACGACCTGCTGCCTGCAAAGTCGCTCACGCGATGCCTTTCACTCGTCAGACACAGTGTATCACGGCGACCTTTGAACTGCGTTGGCAAGCTTTGCCGCTGACATTCTCTTCAATTTTCAGGTACAACCTTTTCTTTTATCTTTGTGTCATTCGACTTTGTTCTTAACTTAATGTTTGTTGCTTTATCCTGTTTTAATTATCTTATTTTTAAACTCTGAAATTTTCATATTAACTCGCTATATCTAATCCCAACTCAAATAAATGATCTTCCCCTTTATAAATTGTACATTTCGTCGGTTTAATTCCTTAACTTTTCATTTTTTGCTTTTGATTTTTATAAGTTTAGGATTATTTATAATTTAATTGAATAATTCTTACACTTTTCTTTAAGATTTTCTCTTTAATTTTAAAGAAGAAATAAAATACTTTTTAAAAATAAAAATAAAATTGGCTTTATTAATTAAATGTACTTAAATTTTCTTTGCTATGTCAACTCTAAAATTTTTCTTAATCACTTAATAAATTATCAAATGTCCTAAAGATAAAATAGTTTTAGAATTTACTTAAAATTTTAACTTTTTAAATATTTAATTGTTGTTTTTCTTTGTAAATAATTTTTTTATTTTTTCATTTTTGGGCATTAAATAACTTTTAATTTAGAGGTTAATAAGAGTAATTAATATACAAATAAATGAGTTTAGTAATATCACAATTTTTTAATAATTTAAAATTTAATTTTTTGTGTTTTTTAGTTTTTCCAATCCCTCTCAGTTTCCACTCCCTTTCTACCACTACTTACTCTTTTTATCCTGCCAAGTCTACTAACAATTTCACAATTATCTTCTCTTGTCTTGCTCTCCTAATGATGGATCGTGAATTTTGATTTGAAACGTTGAGAGAAAAAAAATCACATAGTCAAATCCAAAAGTTTCTTGCTTTATGATAGTAATTATTGAAGACAAGTGCTTTATAAGCAAAACCAGAGAAATAAATATGAAAGCTACTATTAGGGTTTGCATGCAACTTGTTGGAAACCTTCTTCACTTCCTTAGCTCTTGTGCACACTTGAATGAAGTCGGTTTTATCAAAAGGAACTAAATATGCCTCACAACAACCCTAGTTGCTCCACACTAAATGCATTTGACACTTAGCAGTTTTATGGTCTATGATATCACAAAGATCCATAATCCTTCAGGACACTTCCACAAAAGGTGTATTTTCTCCAAAATCACGACCAACTAAATTCATATCACTATTTATCGTTACGTTGAAGACTTTAGCATCTCATGCATTTCAAGGGTTTGAAAAGATCTACAATTGCAACTCCCCTTGAGTCAGTATTCTCTCTTTAGTTATCGAAGGAATCATCTGCACCATGTTGAGGTACAAAATTCATTCTTCACTTCACATTCTTCCTTCTTTTTCCAATCTTTGTTCATCTCCTTCTTTTGCAAACTAATGGTAGGCTTCTTTTAAGGAGAAAAATATCTTACATTATTTCCCTTTTAGAATCTTGCAATGTGTCCTAGTTTATTGCAATTGTAGTAGATAATACTAACCTACAAAGAAAAATTGCTTCTTCTCATTTTAGATCTACAATCACCAGTCCTATGACCAAACTTGTTGCATGTGTAGCAATAACCATAGAAGGATTAAGATGCCATAGCATTATTTTTTCTTATTATTTTACTTTTGCATTCATCAGCCTTGTGAACAAATTTGTTGCAAGCATAACACTGACCATGAAATGATTGAGTTTTCATATTATTGTACCTTGAAGGCCTAAAGGAGTTTTGACTCATCTTGCTTCTGCCCTCAACTGTCTTATGACCAAACTTATTACATGCATAGCAGTTGATGAGTCTGATCAATGGATAGTTTTCTCTTCTTTATTTCATATCTTTTAAACACTTTAAGTTGTTTATTTCATATGCATTCCTGAACTTATATCCATTTTATATCCTTTATGCAATCTAAACTAGAGCTTGATGAGTGGTAATATGATTACAATATGTTGATATTTGCATCATGAATGTGTATGAATTTCAATTTAAATCTGTGTTTAATTCATGATTGTTAACAGTATGTATGCTTTGGATGAGAACTAAGTCCTTGTAGCCAGAATAGCAACCCACAACAATTGGAGAACTCAACCCATGACCAAAGGATTTCAGGCCAATAACAAGGGAGATTCCAAAACGACTGGGCATGTGACAGTTGCAGAAATTGTTGAAGGCGATCATTGGAGTGATAGATTGGGAGTCATCAGAGCATTCAATAAGATGATAGAAGGACGAAGGATTTTGTGATAAATAAGGAAACTGCCATGACTATTTGTGTAGAGCACATCTCTTCCATGTCGTTAAAGCAGAGTTGCAAACCTAGTTGTCTTCTTCCATTTGTTTTAGTTATAGTTTTTATTGCAAAGACTTTGTCTTTCTCTATTCTGAAGGAGAGTGGACACTTTCATTTAATTTTAGTTTTTAGTCCTTATGCAAATAAACCTCCTCCCAAACCTATATAGTTGGATCAGTGGTTGAGGAGTAGATCTAGTTAGAGATACATGTGTTTTTAATACTTTCCAGTATTGTTTTCTAGCAGACAATCTTTTTTTTTTGTTTGACAAAAGTGGCAAGCCACTATAATATATTAATATATATATAATTACAAAAGTTGGTTCAGGCGAGCATACCGGCAGGAAAGAACCAAGAAGAAAACCTCTGGTTGTAGCTCAAATAGATACAAAATTGATACAAAATCCTCCCAATTATTGGGATCTATCAAAATCCTACTAATTTATTTAAGTAATAAGGGCCCATTTTCTGATTTTACATCAACATTAAAACAATATTTTTAAATTTTTAGCCCACCAAAAGTTTAACTACTACAAACATAACATTATTGATGGATAAAACCATCCTTGATCCCGAATTAAAGAAAAAGTAACCCCAAAAAATGAAACTGAAATGAAACAGTTAATTATTCCTCCATTTGTTCACCTCCCTACACGAAGTTTTCATCCCGAGCTTCTGGAGTGTCATGTAATCCCAAGTCATTTGCAAAAAAATTGAATCCCATTATTGGCTCCTCAATCCTCTTTTCCCTTGGCAGAAACCTTGCATTATAATTTTGATGTTCCTGAACAGCAGGGATAGGTACACTTTGCCTTGGCAACATTTCCTCTTTAATTGCAACTGACGCAGGCAAAATTTCTTCAATCTTCAGATTATCAGGAGGAATGATATGCAGATTGGGTTTATGCTCATGCAGGAGGGAAATAGCATAGTATTTTTCTTTAAAATCAAATTCCATGGTTGGGCAGAGGCGCCCGCAATTCTTCCTTAATGCTTTCAACAAAACACTATCATTTCTGTATTGCAGAGCTGTTCTAACCGCTTCAAAAATTTCATCAAAACCCTGCCTATTTTTGATATATTCCCTTGGAAATACACTCCCTATGTACCCATTCCCAGAGAAAAAATTATATCTTTGAGCTGCTTTTAACAAAGCATGTTTATCAACTAACTGGGGTTTAACAAACTTTACCACAATTTGTTCGAGCTTTGCTAGAGATTGAAAGAAATCCAGAGTGTTCGATAGAAACACTGAAAGTACCTGTGAAGGATATATTATCCGCCTAGCTCACGGGATAACAACTTCCACACCTAGAATCAACCTTATTGCCTCCACCTTAGGACATGACACATCAAAGATTAAATTCAGGTCCTCATGAGAGAGATGCTCCTCAAACGGATGCTCCCACTCTTTTACTAGACAAGGCACCCTAAAATTCCACAGTCTTCCCAACATTTTAATGTTTCTTTGCACACAAATAACTTGGCTCTTGATTCTCCAGAAACCTCCTAAGAAAATGACAATGTATTTGGATAAAAAGAGCCAAATATGTCCGCTATTTAAAGGCAGACTAAACTTGTTAATTGCTTCCATATCAAACATGGCCAAAAATTCGACAAGATTTCTGCCTCCATTTGGCTCATGCGAAGTCATTTCTCCTGTAGAGTTATTAAATTTTCACACTAGATGAAGGAATATAAGTACCTTCAAATAAACTTCGCATTAGGGAAAATAAAAGAGATGAACAAGTGTCTAACTAGAAGGGCTCGTGGCAATTCCATGTCATGTCCTTCATCTGAAAAATCTGAGCTTAGTTGATGTCAATCTCGGTATTTCTTTGCAATGTCGAGAATCATTTCACATTAATCCTGCTAGCCATGTTAAGAGGTAACACGAAACTGGAGATAATGCAATCATTGTATGTTAATTCTTGCTCATCAAGGTATATAGCTTAATGTATGAAGATCATATGACATCTTGAAATGTGCAAAGTACATTTACCATCGATACAAGCATTCATGATTTAAGACAAAAAGAATATAACACCCAGATTGTGGTTAGAAGTGCATCTAAAGAGACTTAATTACCCATAAGCAACAGTGCTACTTAAAAGTCCCCTATTTTGAAGTACTAATAAATGAATCCTAAACAAATTAGATTACCCTATTTTCCCTTGTGACCCTCATGAGGTGTTAGTCCTTCATGCGAGTTCATTTCATTCAATTAAATGACTACCTTTAGCCTCTTGATTTATCAGATCAATCAAATGAGGAAAAACACTTAACTGGCTTATGTCATGTAAAACCTTAATCTTCATAGCCTCACTACCCAAATTTGCAAGAAAATTAGTTACTTAATTTCCTTCTCTGTAAGTGTGAGAGATTATGGAGGTGCTGAGTTTATCTAGCAGTGTCCATGCTTTAAGTAAAATATATCTTAAATTCCAATTTTGAACCTTTCTTTCTCTGCATGCATTTATAACTATCATTAAGTCACCTTCTATATGAAGATTTGAAATCCCCATCTGTGATGCCAATTCCAATCCCAATAATAATGCTTGTGCTTCTACATAATTATTCATGCCTTGTTTTAAATGGATTGAAGAAGCCGCCAAAACATATCCTAATGAATTTATGATGCAAATGCCTACCCCTGACTATCTTGATTCCCCTTTAGACGCCCCATCAAAATTTAATTTAACAAAACCCTCTTGAGGCGGGATCCATTTGACTAAGCTTCTATCAACTTTAGTGATGTTATTTTTGAGCAGACTGCCATCAAATGGTAATTTAACACCCTTCCAATTCATCAAAATAAAGTTGTTCCAGATTGTGAATAATAAATTTGTCAATTTCTCTTTATGAACACATGTATTGACCCCTTTGGATAATGCTTTTTCAATTTTTAATATTGATAGCTCAACTAAATATTTTTTTATGAAGATTCTCATGTTTCTTTCCCACCAGATGTTCCAGACGACAATCACTGGGATAATATGCCAAATACTTGTGAAGAAAGAGGTTTGATATAATAATGGCCAACTTTGAAAGAGGTACCAAAGCGTGTTTGGAAGGGGATTATAGAGATCTAACTTATTTTTAATAAAATTCCAGCACTGATTAGCAAAATTACACTGCAATAGCAAATGATTAGTTGTTTCAAACTCTTCTTCACATAGCGAGCACTTGAATGGATTTGCAATCTTCAGTTTGACCGAGCGATCACTTGTTAGGATTATTTTCTGTAAGGCAAGCCACACAAAGCTTCCCGCTTTTGGTAATACTTTGTTGTTCCAACAGAAAGAGAATGCACATTGGGGTTGTGAACTATATTTGGCTTGGCTTAGAACTGCATATCCTTCCTTCACAAAATATGATCTAATTTTTTAGGCCACCCATATTATTTTGTCTGGTTTTGCGGATAAATACACTATTCTTTCCTTCATAGTATTATAGAAAAGATCAGATTGTTGCAGATTAACAAGACTACTTGGAGGAATTTTCCACATTACTTTCCCAGTAAAAGAACTCGATGACTACACATAGTCCAATAAGTTTTCACCCCAAGCTTGAGATAGGATTATTCTTACCTCATGTAAGTCCTAATTTTTTGACAGTGGTGGTTTTCCATTCCACGAGTCTACCCAAAACTTTACACTTTTCCCATCATTTACCTCCCAAAATGAAAAATTCATAATGAGGTTCCTGCTATTTAGAATAAAATTCCAAATAGCAGAACCCTTTGGAGGATCTGACACTATTAAGATTCTTGTTGGATTTTCATTGTCTAAATATTTGGCTTGCATTATTTTGGACCATTTAGCCTCTGGAGTAGAATAGATTTTCCATGCCAATTTGGCCCGAAAAGCTTTATTTCTCCATGAGAGATTTTGTACTCCAGTCCCCCCTTGTTTTTTGCCTCTTGCCAGGATTTCTAGAGAAATTAGGGGTACTTTTTTTTGCTCATCAATGTTACCTTTCCAGAGAAAAGATCTTATTATCTTTTCAATTTCTTTAATTACAGATGCATGAACTTTAAGAACTAGGAAATAGTTTAAAATTGATGCTAAAACTGATTTGATGAGAAGAATTCTCCCTAACAGTGATAACCACCTAGCTTTCCATATTAAAATTCTTGCCTTAAGTCTATTAATTACCTTATCCCAATAATGAGCTTTGTTTGAACCTTTAAAGAAAGGGATCCCTAAGTAGGTACAAGGCAATTCCGCTTCTTGAAATCCCAAGATCTTCACTATTTTCTTCTTCAGGTCATCAAGAGTATTTAAAATATAGATCTTGGACTTTGCAGAATTAATTTTTTGTCTGGATGCTAATGAATATTTGTCCAGAACCTCTTTGACCTGTTTAGCTTCCAATAGTGTTGATTTTTTGAACAGAAGAGTATCGTCGACAAAGAGAGAGTGAGTGACTGACATACTTGAACTTGCTATCTGCACTCCTTGCCATAGGTGTTGATCATGCTTGAGTAAAATGAAGATCTACTTAAGGTTTCTGCCATAATAACGAAGAGAAACGGTGAGAGTGGATCTCCTTGTCTAACCCCTTGTGTAACACTGAAAAAGCCTGTTGGATTTCCATTTATGATGATTGAAAATTTGGCACTGGATGAACAAGACATTACCCACCTTCGTCATTGAGAGCAAAACCCAAAATTTGACAAAACATTATTAAGAAACTTCCAATCTACCTTATCATAAGCTTTCATCATGTCTAACTTCACGATGAAAGAGGGCATCTTTGGCATTGATATTGTGTGCAACACTTCATGTGGAACAATTTCTCCTTCATATGTCTCCCTTCCAAGGAAAAAACCTCCTTGCTCCTAAGAAATAATCCTTGGTATGAGTGGCTACAATCTGAGGTACCCAAAGAAGCTCAAAATTGCAATATTGGTTACATTAAATTGCCTAAACATGGATCCATTTCTTCTAGACTCTTCAAGTTCCCAAAGAAGCTCAAAACACAAAAACTCCCAACATTTAAAAAAAATAAGGTCGTGAATCCATCAGGACCAAGAGCCTTATCAGGTGGGAGGGAGAAAACTACATATTTTATCTCTTCCATGGTGAAAGGTCTCATGAGCAGGTTATTGTCTTTGTTACTGATAAGGCATGGAATTGTGTTCAATAATTCTTGTTCAACGTTGATTCTATTGGCATCTGTGCTTGGCAGAGCATATAGTAGTTCTGAGAAAAACTTAACACCTTCCTTATTAATGTCCTCTTCCTTTGAAATCCAATTTCCTGTGGACAACTCCTGAATTGACTAAATTGATTTTGCTACCTTTTTTATTTGTGTAGAAGCATGAAAAAAATTTGTATTACGGTCTCCCTCTTTTAGCCATAATTCTCGGGACTTTTGTCTCCAAAAGACCTCTTCTCGTGCACATAACTCCTCCCATTCCTCTTGAAGCCTCTTTTGTTTGTCATAAAGATCAACATCTAGGCCATTTTGAATTATATTCTCATGGACTGTTGTTAGTTCTTTGAACACTATATCTTTCTGTTGAAAGATATTTTTGAAAACTTGCTTGTTCCAGATTCTTATTTGCTGGTTTACAAAATTCAATTTTCTATGAAATTGAAACATCTTGGTACCTTGTTCATATGGAGCATTGACCCACCATTGCTTCAAAAGATCCATGAACTGAGGATTCTTGAACCACATACTTTCAAATTTAAAAGAATATTTTTCTCTTGGAATAGTTATGTTTGATATGTCCAGATAGATTGCATAATGATCCGATCTAGGATATGGAAAAATTTATGAATTTAGATTATGCGAAGAAGAAAGCTAGTTAGGAGACACCAAAAACTTGTCTAATCTTTCAGCTATTTGAAGGAATCCTTTCCTTTTATTGGCCCAGGTGTATTTTCCTGTAACTGGTTGAATATCCCTTAAAGTATTAGATGCTATAAACAGACTAAAATTTGACATCACCTTTGGTAGGGGACTTATTCCTCCACTTTTTTCTTGCAGAGATGTTATTGCATTAAAATCCCCTGCTAACACAATTTTCTTGCTATGGATCAAACCTACTTTCCTTGTAATTTCGTCCCAAAGGTTCTTTTTATCCAAAGTAGAAGTAGGGTCGTAGACATTTATAAGCTAGAAGTGCAGACCAAATTTTGTAACCTCTACAAGCTGCCAGTAATTCTCATTTTTATGAGATTGGACAACTACCGAATTTGGATTCAACAAGATGACTAGACCTCCTGACACCCCTTTAGCTAGCGAATGTGTTTATTCCCATTTGGTCCATTTCTTTATTGAGGATTCAAATGCATCTACTGAATTCTTTGTTTCCTGAAGAAGAAAAATGTCTGCTCCACAAGCATCTATTATTGTTGAGGATGATTTGGAAGCATATTCCTCACATGAAGGATGCAATGATATAAATGCTCATGATGTCACTTGTCCATAGGTGAAGGAACAAATTGTAGATGATGCATACCAGGAATGTAATTTGGGTCTGGTATCAATGGAGCATGTTAACTATGTGAGTGATGAGGAATTTGAAGATAAAAATGTGTGTGTTCAGCATGTTGATCCTAAGCATAAGGAAAAATATGATAAAGATGTTGATGAAATGTTGCTCATGATTGTCTATATGAAGCAAATATGGAAATGTCAGCTACGCATGAAGAGGATGATGATGTACTCATGGATGACATAAGGGTTTCACTATTGAATGATCAAAATGTACATCATGACAAGCACATGGATCTTGAATCAATATCATTACCAATTGATAATATTGAAAGGCTTGCTAATTTATTTGACAATGAATTTTCAGAATATGAGTCAAAGATGTTAACCAATGATGATGTGAATGAAATTGAGAATCTATTTGTATGTTATTCTAGTGATTGTAATGATTTTGAATATAATGATGATATGGAAGATTTAGACCTTCATGTTGAGGAGGTAGAGGCTTCTATGACAACAATGAAGGTGTGGCAAAACCCCTTATATGATGAACCCTTGTCAGTATGTGAGATGATAATGGCGATCCCTACTGGTGTAGGAACAATCCACTTTTTGTTGAAAATTCTAATGAGTTCTTTGCAAGTATTACTTGTAAATATCAAGGATATGGTATAAATGAGACAACAAGTAATGAAGGTCAAGCTGACACTAAGGCTTTTAACTCTATCCTTGAGGAAGGTAACTCTGTTTCAACAATTAGCCAGTCACATGAAAGATGCAGTGGTACAAGTATTTGTGAAGTCATTTGCCCACAAGTGAATGAGCAAAATGTATCTGACGATTACCAAGGGTGTAACTTAGATGTGTTGATAATTAAATGTGAAAATTGTTCACATGGTGCAAAATTTGAAAATGAAGATGTCATTATCCATGATAACAGTACTAAATACAGTGCTAGTATTCAGGGAGAAAAAGATGAATATACTCATTTTCTTATGGTACTTGGTTGTGTGCTTGAAATAGTGGTTGAATTGTCAGCCACACATATGCAAGAGGATGATATCCATATTGACAAAGGAGGAAACCTCTTCTTGAATGATCAATTGATGCATCCAGATGGGTACATCGGCCCTGAAGCAACATTGTTACATATTGATGAAAAGAAATAATTTGATGAGTCTTCAGATTATGTTGACATTGTAAGATTGTTTGATTCATGTGGAGGGGAACCTAGGGGTGCAAATAACATGAAGCATGATGTTAATCAATATGAATGTGCACTTGAATTATTTACAAATACCCTCATCTTTTGGACCTTATCATGGAATTTCTTCCATCTAATGAGGATAACACTCATGTCAAGTATAATGAAGGTATTGTTGGATATGAACATGAACCTTTTCTCTTTGATACTTTAAAAGCTTGGCCCTGTATATAGTGGAGTGTCTATGAAGGATTTCAATTTGATGAACAAATTGAATGTGATGCTACAACTCATGATCAAGTGGAATATGAATGTTTTATCTTTCCAGTTCAATTAGATGAGCCTATGGTGCAATAGGTTGATGAACAGGGCAGTTTCATAGCAAGTGGAATTAATGATGTCAATCATGGTGATGTTGGTTGCCCAAAAATGCATAATGCACATGTTGATCCTTTGATATCAAAGTAGGATAAGGTATTTGATAGAGGAAATAATTGCTTCTAAGTTTTGGGGGGCCATTAGGCCTCCAATTTGGAGAATGAAGCCTAAGAAAGTTTAATAGAAGGCTTTTGGGGTTGGAAATGAGAGCTACATTTTGTATCCCTATAATCGATGCTCTTGGTTTGTTGTTCTTGGCCCTAGTTTTGTGCCTTTCTAATGGTCTACTTCTACCCGAGATTCTAGATTCTTGCTATGCCTACAAGAGGCATACATCCCCAGTTAGAGCCACTAGTGGAACCCTAAAATTTCATTGTCCCACTGGTTCCATGGTCAAGCCTGTAATTGATTATTTTTTGTTGTCACTAGGGTTTAGGGTTTTTTTGGTCTCCATTCAATTATACCCTTAATCCTCCTATCAGATTATGTTTCCTCATTGACCAGCTACATCAGGTAATCGGTTGCCTAAGTGGCATTTTATGGTCCTCGTTGTCATTGTTTTAATCGACCCCAACACTTTGGTCACCCATCGAGCCTAGGAGGTCCCCTTTTAAAAATAACTTATTCCCACATGCTTTTTAGCATCACTTAAGTCTACCACTAGCGGTTCATCGCTCATCGCATGTTCCTTTGAAGCCACCCACGTCCATCTCGTGACAAGTGATACACTTTCCTTCCTACCACCCCAGGTTCATCGCCCACCGCATGTTGCATTCTTAACACCGAAAGATAACCTCTGATGAGCGATGCGGTTAAGTTTTTAACCCATTACTGGCCTTACCACTATTGCTGATTGTCTTGTGCATTCTAAAAGGGAACCCATGACCGTCGATGGGTGGAATTTCTCCCCATCGCGCGGGCTCAGTCTATCGCGTGTTGAGATCGCTAGATGAAAAGTGAATGAGAGATGAGTGATAGGTTTTAAATCTTAGGCTGGGATCCTCCCACGATCAAAATGAACGGTAGATATCTCATCGTTGGCTTCTTAGCCATTGCTTGATGAGGTCCCAAAGCAAAACTGGAAGACATGATGAGCGATATGATTTGGTTTTTGGCCAAGATCTTCCCGTGATCAGGACCGACAACAGGCAAGTTGATCATTATGGAGTTTGGATACAAATGGGTACGTGGCAGTTTTAAAGCACCTCATCGTTGTTTCTAAGTACGGGCATAAAAGCAAGTGGCGATCCTTAATGGGCCTCGTTGATTGAGTTTTAAATCTTGAACAATTGACGACCAGGATCCAACATGCAATGATTGATTTTCTACTCGCTCAAGTGAACCAGGTTGGTCATTAAATGCAACTTGCCTCTAATTCCCTTGTTTAATGAGGATTTCCTATAGTTTGTTTGATCATTCACAAATTATCAAGGCACAAAAATAATTGCTACAGGTATTGGAGGAGCGAATTTTTGTGAGTGGAGATTCTCTGAAGGTTTTGGCTAGTGTTTTTCCTTCAAGATAGGCTCTGGTTAGTGTTTTACTCTAGGAAAATGAGTGAGCCAAGTACTCTTGCCACACTAGTTCAAAAATCTAGGAGGTTGAATATGCAGGAACCATTTGCATATGTTTCTAAAGCCAAACCTAGTACAACAAAAATTCCAACTGTTCCAAAAGGCAAGAGGAGTATTTGAAAGAAGGTTGAGAAAATTACTATCAGGAGTACTTACAATTTGAGAAATAGGACTATTTCAGTATAATTAGTCAAGTTTAAAGGAAAAGGGCTTGTTGAGTTTGTGAAAGAATTAATGAGGTCGAGTAAGGGTCCTCGGGTCTGTTCAGGGAAGCCTAGTGTTCCCGTTGTGATTTTTGATAGTTCTTCAAGTGAGGAAGGAGTCAACCCTGATTTTGGCCATTGTCCTATTTCCCTTGTACCTTATGATGATTCAAATGATGAGGTGATTGTTGCAACTCCAATTTTTTTCATGAAACCAGGTGAGGGTGTCTACTCAGCTACTAACAAGGCTAGGTAGCACCTATGTTCTCCTATTGAATGGTGTGCGGTTTTTGGACTTTTGTGGTGTTTCGACCTTCCTGTGGTTGGTTCATTGGTTTGCATTGTTGGTACTAATGGTGACTTCCCTGACGTTGGTGAACGTGTTAATTTTGTTAACAACTCTTTTGGAAGGCTTATGTGTGCTTCTTCAACCAATTGCTTGGTGCTCTTTTTGCTCTTTTTGCTTTCCCATGGTAAATGAATGATTAAATATAACGGTTCGGGAACTGACCCAAATGAAATGAAATTAATTTTGAAATGATTATGACATGTAACTATAATGAGCCTGATGCTTATTTCTCACTTCATCTATAAAAGGGATTTCAAGGCTCAGTACAGGGGTCAAAATTTTGAGTCTAGAATAGTCTGGGTAGAATTTAAGTGTAGAAAACAAATGTAATGCAAAAGGCTTGATGAATCTTCTAGTTAATCATCTCGGGTATAGGTTTTATATGTAATAGTCTTAAATTGTTCTACATGAATGACTGATATCGAAACAAATTTAAATTCTAAAGCATGTACTCTCCTTTGTACACTTTTATAAATTATAAATGAAATTATCAAGGATCTTTTCATTTGTCATCAATGGTTTAATTGAATGTATGACTATGTTTCTTTTCTTTAGCTCAAAGGGTTAATTAAATGCTTAAGGGGAGTCATAGGTTTGTAATAATTTACAAAGGATTCGATAAGAATTCATGTCTTGGATATTGTGAGATTTTGTATTGCAAGGCATTACAAAAATAGTCCATCTACTTCATAATAAAATAATTTGTGTATTACTGGGTATTTCATATTTGACTCCATTTACCTGATTGATGAGGCACTGGCCTGTTTATCAAGAATTCATGCAATCAAATGAATTAGTAATATGCCTAGCCATAGATTCAAAATAAGAACAATACTTATTAAAATCATGTCAATTCTAAAATGTAAGTTTGAGATACATCCTCGTTCCTGGAAAATGGACAATTATTTACTCAAAGATCAGCCCAAATCCTTAGTGAAACTTGTTTATTTTCTTGTAGTAGGAACCCATATGTGAAGAAGTGTTCTCCATTTTAACAAATTAGAATGAACATAATTGGGAAATACCCTCCTCGGTTCCACAAAACCTAAAGTGTAGGAGTAAAGACCTCATAATTATTTACTCGTTGTGTTGGCCACTAGCCTAGGATGTCTTGAATATAAGGATTGGCTATCCTTTAGAGAATTTTGGGGTTCAGTTAGAAAAAACACCAACACAGCCAAAGGATACAAACTAGCTAGCAATTATGCCACCTTCCTACTCACATGCAACAACTCAACTGATTAACTGTCAAATTTGCAACACATAATAGTCCATAATCTCCTAATGGATGAGTCGACCTCTTTATGAGAGACAACATGACTCTTTTACTAAGTCAAGGGACACCAAAGAAAAGCTATAGGTTTCCTAATTAGTTTTCAAGTCAACTAACCTCTCATATTTTTGCCAACACTTCATTGACTAAGTTTAAAATTTACCCAAATAATGAACCTGTACATGGCACAGGTTTTAGATTTCTTATTTTCTTCACTAACTTCAAACTTGGCACCACATATTCACAACTTAGCACCCCAAAAGATAGTGCTGCAAAGACTTATTCTTATTTGCTAGAATATGCATTTTATCTCATTGCAATGTATAAACTATTTTTCTCCTTTCATGTGTGGTAAATAAGTCTGTATTTGACTTAGTCTTCACTTGCTTTATGTACAATTTGATCACAACAATAAAAACACTACAGTTCTATATTTATGTGTTATACTTCACTATATTCATTTGTATTTAAATGTGTTAGCAACAATGTTAACTTATGCACTTTCCATAATACATATGCAATGTTTTATAATATGTGCTAAGATAGATACTATGCGCCATCAATATATAACTTAGGCATTATATATACATATATAATATATATACTATTAGTATATATAACCCACACAATACATATATATATATATATATATATATATATATATATATATATCATCACATTCACTTGATTATTAAAATGCATCTATTGCCAATAGATATAAGCATGTATTAAATAATCATATATATATATGTATGTATATTAGTATATATGTATATACATCCTTACAAACGTACTATATACATACATATATATATGTATATTATTTATTATATATAAATTATTATTTAGATTATCAAATATAAACACATATATGCACATACTCATTGAATGATGTCTATACATGAAGTGTGTATATATATACATGTCACTTTTATACAATCAATACTCCCACACATATGGGTTACCCGTTCATGAGCATGCACAGGTACATCTACCTATGTATACTCATGCACACATATGCTCACATGTATGAGATATCATGGACATGCACATATATGCACATATACATTTTATGTATATACTTCATCGACCAACATATTCCAATAAGAACACACGAATAAGAACTCTCACCCGATATAAAGACTTAATCATATAACCCTAGTCAAAATACTCATAGAACAAGATCATAAACCAATACAAGACTTTCACAACCAAGATAGAAGGTTACTTAATATTCACCCAAATTGACTTGACTCAACTTAGACCAACTAGGGTGTGAGTGTGTGTATGCTCAGCTTGGTTCATCAGGGTTACCAAACCAAGTTCTTCTCCAGAGTGATACTCTCCCTCTCTTTCGGAGGTTCGATCCTATTCTTACATCTAGCTTAGTACATCATAACAGTAGTTAGTTGATAACAATACAATCATATGCATCATATATTTCATTTTCATAATCATTATATAATATAAACTTGAATTAAACATTCATTCATCATATTCCATCAAGATTCATATGCAAAACACAATCATAAATATATATATTAAAACATTTTTAACCCATCAAGGTAAAAGTAAATAGGTAATAACACAACGGGGTGCAACACACAAAGCTTGTACCCTTGTATACAAACACTATGTTCAATGAAGATACTCTTAAATATCTTATTCTCTAATTTTGTTTTCCTCTCTTTGGGCACATGAGCATATGCTTCACTACAAACAACATGAAGATGTATTAAAGAGTTTATATCAACTAAGCCTTCATAGGAATCTTATCTACAAGAGTTGGTGTGGAAGACCCACTAATCAAATAAGAATTCATAGTAATCACTTCTAACCAAAATAAATTGTTCCAAAATATCTCCACTAAACATACTCCTAGCCATCTCCATCAACATCATGTTGATTCTCTTGACAACTCCATTTTGTTGAGGGCTATGTGGAGTTGTCTGATATTTTTCTATCTCATGATACTTATAGAATCAATGAAAATATGTTAAATAAAACACCACCATTTTTAGTTTTCAAAACTTTAATCTTTCTACATATTTTATTTTCTATAAGAGCCTTAAACTCTTTAAAAAAATTAAGGCTTTATGTTTACCTCTAAGGAAATACACCCACATTCTTCTAGAGCAATCATCTATGAAAGATACATAATACAAAAGTTTTGAAATTGAAGAAACATTTACATGACCAAAACATTAGAACGAATTAGATTTGACACCTCCAAATATTTTTGAGAACTCGAGTAAAATTCAATGGGGTTTTATTTTCCATGTATATATGTTCAAAAAAATCAAAATCAAGAGCATTATCAGTAAAAACCTCAACAATAGTTTTATTTTTAAGGTCCTTAGATATTTTTCAACTATGTGGTCTATTCTTTCATGTCATTACATTTCCTTCTTTTCATCAACTTGTTATCTAAAGCAAGATCACCCCTAAGTACCTAAAAAGCCTAATTTTCAAGATGCAACACTCATGTTTGTTGTTGGTTTCAATGGTGAGAGTGTAGAATCTACATATCTCTTCATTACAAGAACAAAGTAACTATTGGAATAAAATTTGAATACATATAAATGAAACAAAGTGCATACATGGACACCCTTAGCAAACACCATAGATCCTTCTACACCATCATATACCCTCCACTAAAAAATAACTTACACACTTGCATCACTAAGCTTGTTAATTGAAAGTAGGTTTAATGCTAAACCAATAATTTGTATTATACTATCGATTCCCTTGATAGTTCCATTGGGGAATCATATCAAGACTCTTCCATGGCCAACAATATTCAAGTGATTTTGGTACTCCTTTCCACAATCATATTTTTCATATTTTGAAAACCAACCCTAATGGGAGGTCATGTGGAAAGAAACATCATAATATATAAACCAAAAACCTTCTAAAGCATGTGTTTCCATGGTTGTGACAAAGAATCACCATCATCCTAAGATGAATTTTTAGACTCAATATCAAATCAATTTTCTTTTCTTTTTCTCCTCCTTCTAGTCTATTTTGAATTGCCTAGGCTTGTCACAATTCTGAAAATTTTCCTTGCTCTTATCAAGAGATTTGAATCTAGACTTATCTCACTTATTATCCTTCTTATTTAATTTATCTTTCTATTTTCCATGAACATATAGGTCCTCCTTAGTAGATTTGGAAGATTTCTTACGTATCTCTTTATAAAGTAACGATGTCACTATCTCCTCTAATTTGAATTTGGTGGTAGTTTTCTTGATGTCCCTAACAATATGGTCCCATGAATTTGGAAAAGAAAATAAATTCATGCAACAATCATTCTCCTCCACATTCACTCCAATAGAAGGCATCCAAGTGTTTAGCCACATAACAAATATTATGTATCCTAAGGGAATATAACTTCTTTCCTAGAAAATATTATTTTCTAGGGATTTTCGTAATCAATTTGACTTAGCTTTATCCAAAGAGCCATAACACTTTTTTTTATGGAAATTCAACAATATAGAGTTTACTAAATAAAACTTGTTGAGACCCTTCACTTTTCTATCCATGTTTCCCTAGTCTTCTTGTGACATGGTAGCAAATTTGAATTTAGATAGATCTTTATACATAAGTATATCCATATTGATCTTTCAAAGCTCAAAGTTTGTGCTTGAGAACTTCTCAATTTTTTCCCTTGATGTGCTTGCCATTTTTTGTTGCAACAAAATCATTTTTAATTCAAATCCCTCTCAATCCAAGATTAGAACAAAAATCCCTTGTCCCTGACATCTAGAATTTTAAATGATCAAGATTTGATACCAAATGAAAGAAAATAGAGGTGTAAAATATGCTTCTTACAATAATCCATGAGAGGAGATATGTGCAAAAATTAAATTAGTCATATAGTTACAAGGAAATAAGCACAAATGAAATATACCATAACACAATGAAAAATTCCACACTCCAAAGCAACTAAATTTATTATTTATTTTACACTACATTTGTATAATCTAAGACTTTAGACGAGCATCACCAACAAGAGATTTGGAGTAATTTTGACAACATACTAGTACCTTAAAAACTCCCTATATATGCTTTCATCTCAAGCACCGAATAAAGAGGAAAAGTAATACATGAAACCATCAAATGGTAATTAGGAAACCATGAGTTGAAACTACCAAATAATGTGGCACCGAAATCCCTAGTTAAAAATCCAACACCCTAATCCCAAGATGTTTCTACAAACTAAAAACAACACATTCATTCCACTTGTCATTAGTTCGTCATAATTTATTCACCAACTTGGGCACTCAATTTTGACTCCAATATCTCTATTGAAAGATTCATTATGACATGGCATAACATGTGTCATAAGTTGGTTAATTTTAACTCTATCTTATAGCTCATATATGTTCTTACATTTTCAATGTGAGAGACCCAACTTCTAGAGGTCATATGTTTGATTTGGGAAGCCAACTAATCTTTTTTCTTAAATTGTAAAGCTTGAAGATTATATCCCAAGCATCAAGGAATTGATGTTGACTTATCTAAACCAAATTAGGGAAAAAATGAACTCTATAAGCCAAAAATTGAGCTTTTATGTTTTATAGCCAAAAAAAAATATTTTTTGTATTCTTACATTAAAATGCAAGGTTGAGACAACTTTCCTAAAATTTATTGGATGAATAAATTTAATAATTTTTTTGAGATTTTGTAAAATTTAGTCAATATTGTAAAAGAATTCAGTACTTAGAATCATATGATTCATTCACTATTTTTACTTCAAACATTAAATATATGTGACAAAGAGGTTGGGAAGCTTCTAGCTAGCTTATCTCTCATTGTTGTTTTAGTGCATATCAATAGAGGGCTTGGGTAGGAGGCTATTCACATCATCTTGTGTATGGTTCCTTCTTGAGTATGGACCACATTGGATTTCATAACAAACTTGGAGTTTGAAGTGTACTGTAAATCATTTTTGATTGATTGTTGAATGATACCGTAGTTCAAAACTTTGAAAGTTGGTGTTTCTAAAAAGAAAAATTCTTAGAGTATATTAGTATCTCATGCTTGTATATGTACACTTTACATTGATCTTTCATTTTAATATTTATTGATATGTAAATGAAATGACTTGTGACACTATTTTAATAAGGTTGCTTGTATATCTTTACATTATATATTTTTAATGAGGCCGCTAGATGTGAACTATTTTCAAATATGATCTATTCCCTTTTTTGTATTCAGGTGATTATGCTCACCACCAAGGGGAAAATCATAACAATGGATAGAGTGGGCCTTTGACTCTCATATAATTGAATTCTTATCTAACCTCCTACCAACTTACTAGTTTAAACAATCCTCCTAAGGATAAAGAATCATGGGTTACTCAAGCTAAACAAAGACACCAAAAATAGATATATAATCTCCAACTTCTGAATTGGATTAATTTGCTCTCCTAGGTAAATGGACAAAATTTAGTAGTTCATTTTAATGGTAATACATCAACCCTTGATATACTCATAGGGATCCTCTACAAAGACAACCATAATTTGTTCTTGAGAACATAATTTAAATACATAGAAATTCAAGTCTCCATGATTACATTAGGATGACTAGATCTTGTGTGCATACACATCAATTCACATTGATTGGATGAAAACAACAACTCACTATTGTGGATGTACCAAGAGTTGGCCTAGGGGATTCTCTTTCTCTCTTTTTGTTTTTGTTTTTTTTTTTAAAAGTAGCAAGTGGATAATGGGTGGAAGAAATTTCATAGAACAAGTCAAGGAAATCTAGGGATGTGGATGAGGGTGACTCAAGGAGTGTTCTGTGAAGCAAAGTGTTAAAAAGTATTTTGAATTGATTGACTTGATTGTTTACATTGTTTCAAATAGATGTTTTCAAGTAATTATTTTTGAGTCTTTATGTTTTTTTTTTTGTTTTAACATGAGATAAGTCTAGTCTAATAAAAAAATGTATCTAATTATTTTTCAATTGTTTTTACTTATATTTTCAATGATTTAACTATTCTAATAATTAATTAAGTTAAAAATAGTGTTTCTTTTACTCCTTATTGAATTAATTAAGTAATCAACCTCACTAATTAATCATGCATACCTAATTAATTTAAGAGTAAATAAAATATTTTTTTTTAAAAAAAATGTAATTTTTAAATAAATGAAAATAAATTAATTAATAAAATAACAAAAACCACATTAAATAAATTAGGTTGTTCTAATTGATTTAGTATAATTATGTAACGTCAAAAATTGTTATCCTTGACAATTTCACACTATGTTTTGCTCCCCTTTAATAATTGGACCTAATTAAACCCCTATTTTCCTAAATTATGCATTTCATGGCCTAATTTGGAGGAACCTCACATAATGTAACAATATTCAATACACCTCCTAAACCAATGTTTAGTAACAAGATCACGAACCCACTTTTCAACGCATCATCGACATCTTAGACTCCAGGTCCACAAACTACAAATCCATTTTCATATACATTTCAGCCTACGGGTCCACAATCAACCAATCCATTTTCTAGTTCATCACAAACTGCAAAACCACAAATCCATACTACATCAGCAAATCAAAACACCACAAGCCAAAATCTATATGTTAAAACACAAATGTACCTCTGATTCAGTTGGGAACCTTTTTCAGGTCAAGTCAAAACATAAATTCACAACCACCTCAACAAAAAATCAATTGAAATTTCGCATTCACATCAAATTTTCAACATTTAAATCAACCTCCATTGCAACATCACTTCAACACATTCAACACAAACACCCATGCTTTTGCATCAACTATGAATTATCAACACACTAATCCGTTTGTGAACACTGCACAAACTCAAACAAACATAAATGCATTACCATCACCTATGGAGACTTTAGCATAGCAAATACAAACCTTGCAACAAAAAATATCCACCATGCAAGTAATAGGAAAAAAGAAGACCTTCTCCATTGAGGATTTGTGTCCTTATCCTTTTGATCGGAGTACATACATGTCGCCCTTTCCTCAACACTTTAACATACCAAACTTCAACAAATACAAGGGAAAGGGAGACCCTATCAGGTATGTATGAGAGTTTCACACCTCTTGTGTGGATGTTGCATATGAACATACATAATTGGTGTGACTTTTCCCATGAAGTCTCGCAGGACAAGCACTTGATTGGTTTGCACATCTACCTATCGGTATAAGGACATGGAGCGAATTAGCTGGCAAGTTTGTCACATGCTTCTCCTACAATATTGAAATTCATATAACCATATTAAAATTGTGTCAAACTAAACAAAAAGAAGGAGAATCATTTGCATCTTTCCTCCAAAGATGGAGGAGTAAGGCAAGCAAATGCTCATGTCAAATACTTGAAAAATAGTTGGTACACATTTTTGTGGAGAATCTTAATTCTGAGTTAATGTACTAACTCCAAATTTACTATTGCAATACATTTGAGGTCATTGAGAAAGGTGTTTCCATTGAGAAGTCTCTTGTTGCAAAAGGATTAGTCAAAAATTTTAGAGAAAATCAAAATAACTTGAATACTTCTAGTGACAAAAGAAAATTCTGGTCTATAAATAAGAATGTCACGAATGATGGGGTGGTAGACACAAAAGTAATAAACAAAGGTCGCCTTTCCATTAGTCTTAAGGGACCCTCTACATTGAACAATGGCCCTCAACTACAAAATCATTAACAATCAACAAACGTAGTCCAAAACAATCCATGATGATGAGGTCCTCAAAGGACATCCTCAAAGAAGAACATACACACCCCTCGGGGAACCCATTGAGTCATTTTTGAAGAAACCGTTGCAATTAAATGTCATCCAACTCCCAAAAGTCAAGCATTATGAACCAGGACCCTTGAAACTAGCCTAGTGGAATGATAATGATTTTTGTGAGTACCATAGAACAAAAGGACATAAGACCTCATAATGCTTCAAACTCAAAAACATGAATCAAGATCTTATCAACCAAGGTGACATATCCATAGAGAATTCACAAGAGTCCTCAAATACTAATCATACCATTTTTAAAGATCCCCTATAGAATCATGGGTTGGGAAAAGCTTCCAATTTAGGAACTAATGCAAAGGACCAAGCCAATTATACATGTGTAGCTCATGAAAATACTGTGAACGATATCCAATCATCTGATAATAATATATCCACAATAACCATCAAGAACAAAAGTCTTGAATGTGCAGTTACTACCTAAGGATCGAAGGTGACTTTGTGAGGAGCCCCTTCTAAGTCCCAACTGACACACGAGTACAACCTTTTAGATCATCTAGGGAAAGCCCCTACTCAGGTGTCGATTCTCAAGTTGTTGTGCATCTCTCATGAGCATAAGGAAATCCTAAATAAATCATTACAAAATTCTTTTGTTCCAATCGACCTAAATGTAAATTAGTTTTAGTCCATGGTAGGGTTATTAGCTACCACCCATCACATAATATTCACAAAGCATGATTGTATTTTGCAAAAGCCTAATCACAACGAACCTTTACATCTTGAAGTATACATCAATAAACATAAAATCGAATGAGTTCTGATAGATGGTGGAGTTGGGCTAAACATTTGTACTTTAAAATTGGTTACTACCATGGGATTCTCTAAGGCTTGTATAGACGAGTCAAAAAGGATTGTGATACAAGGATATGATGATATAGAATTCTCTTCCAAGGGTGTTATCTTCCTTCCAATTAGAGTGGGTCTTTCTATACAATATATAGTGTTTCAGGTTCTAGACCTGGACTTTCCTTATAACCTTCTAGTTGGATGCCCATGGATTCATGCCATGAAGGTCGTTCCTTCAACCTATCTCCAATGTCTAAATTTTCTATATAATGGAATAAATATTTTTATTTCTGATGATCCTGACCCATTCCAATACTACAACTTTAATGGTACCCCTAAACATCAAGTTCCTAGTCATAGGGAAGGCTCGCCTTCCACCTCCTGATCACACTATATTGACAATTCTTCCTTATCAAAAGCCTCAACTTTACCCGAGACATACCTTGAAAGCAAGGTCCACGTCCAGTACAATGGGTGTGGAGAATACAATATAGAAAACTTCTTCTACATAAGAAAGATACTAGATGCACCTAAACACTATGGCAAACCACGTCATATCAAGAAGGATCCTAAATTAACAATTTAGTATCACCCTCCTATGATCTTCACCAAGTAGGGCAAGTTAGGAAAAGAATGTATCGATGAAGACCTCTCCAAATGGATTTATAGAGATGAAGAGGATGAGATACATGTTGAATTATCTATTAACAAGTGGCAAAGGCTTTGACATCATGAAACAAAAAGGATATGATGGTCAGAGTGGCCTTGGATTGCAGAAACAATGGATGACTAAACCTATACTAATGAGAAAAAAGTTGAGAAACAAAGGGATGGGGTATCAACCACTGAAAGTGAACGCTCCAAGTACCAAGGTATCTTCGAAGAAAGACACTAACACTTCTAAATTTGTCAAGACTTCTAGGAATAGTATCGAACTCGAATCCCCTATTGATCAAACTACTAAAGGCCAAGTCTGGATAGATTCCTCAATATTTATCGTTTCTTCTTCATCCTTAATCTTGGATAACAATGATGATAACATACCATTAGTCCATCCCCAATTAATCGATTGGGACCAACAAGGTCCACCAAGCTTGTACATTTTTGAAATTGATAAAGCAATCGCTGAGTTCATGGGACCGAGAGAAGGTACTCCTAATGGGGATCATAAGGTTGGTTTCACTATAGACCTTGACACTACTACATAATTTGGGGACTTTGTCCCACCTTCCAGTTGCAAAATGGAAAAAAAAGGAAAACAAGTCTTTAGGTAAAAATCGAAAGACACTTTTAGCATAGAAAAAGACAAGATAAAGGATGTATCCAAAGGTGAAAACCTCTTTGAGGCACCAAAGGGTGGAAGGCTGGACCTACTTCCCATGATTTGAGAGAAATCCCCACTATTGGTGGAGAATTCAAAAGAATTCAACATCAAAACACCAAAGAATCCAAAGATCATACACTTCACAACATCCTTGATGGATATCGAAAATCCTATTTTCACCAAAATTTTCACTTAATGACACATCAACTTCACATGGTCTTATGCAAATATTCCAAGACTGGGCCCTAAGTTAGTCCTCCTGTTGGACTCAAGGAACACTGAGAGGGAGGGTGAATCAGTGTTCTACAAAATTTTAACTTCAATTCGGATCATAAACCATTCACAACATTTAAACTAAAATAGACATGTAAGCACATTAAAGAAACAATCAAAATACCATAACACCAATATTTTTACATGGAAACCCTATTAGGGAAAAAACCACGGTGGAGATTAATCCATAATTTATATACTCTGTTAAAAGTATGAAGAAAAGGGAATGCACATGCATTCAAGCACACTTCCTAGAGCTCACTGCTCAAAATAAGAAAGGCTCATTGCCTTACAAAATGTTTGTGATTACAATAAAAGATTGAACTAAGAAGATAGCATCTACAAATGCCTGGTTTCAGTTCTGGTGAAGCTCATGAATCAAATTCTAGACGTTTTGTTAGACTTTGCACTTCGCTCTACTCTTTCACCAAATCCTCTTCTACACCAGCAAAATCCACTCGACTGATCTTTTGATATTTGCACATACATCTACTCTTCTCTACACACATTCATACCCTACACATACATACATAATGAATTGCTCGAACTTGCATATATATCCACCAACAAGAATTCAATTGCTATATGTCGGCTTCAAATAAAATACAAAATATTCTCGACATGTTGGCTCAAATCATGAGCAATCTTTAATGCGCACCCACACAAGTCAGCCAAACCATAGTTGGGACCCAAAACAAAATTCTCGAACATAAAAACATTTAAACAACTACCCCTTATACATCCACAACACGCTACATTCATTAAGTCGGCCACAATGAGGAAATAAATAGAAAATAATTCTACCGAATCTCCAAGCTCATACACTGATTAATGCAACATCACAAATCTTGACAATGAGATAAAATATATGCTTAAAAACCTATCTCGGGGATCCACAACTCAAAAAGATGATCTAGTGAAGCATACAGATCGACATATTACTTGGATACCCTGTTCTTCGTGCTTTCTGTTGGTAATACTTTGTTCTTTACTTTATCTGCCAGTATGAATAAATTTTGATCTGCGAACTGGGATAATGACTTCAGTTGCCATCAATGACAACATTAGAAGCCATAAACAATCTCCCCAAGCCATATTCCAACAATCTCCCCCTTTGGCATTGATGGCAACACTTAGTGAAAAATGACTAAGTGTTGGAACCAAAACTCAAAAATTCAAAACAAAACAAAACATTGCTCCTCCTTAGAATGTCAAGGCATTTTTCACTGCATTCTCTCCCCCTTTGACATCAATGAAAAAACTTTACTGCTCTCTCTCCTTTTGCTAAAATTTTCACTGCACTCTCTCCCCCTTTGATTATGCAAAAAAAATGATCAAAATTTGAAGAATTACAACTGCTGAACAAATCAAAAAATTATTTTATACTTATCTTTCATCTTCGGAAGAAATTTCTTCCAAGAATCTACTGCAATCCCAATAATTATTATCAAACTGTTGTTTTATGATGTCATGTTGATGATCTGGATGAGGGATTCCAGAATAGTAATCACTTCTTCCAACTTCTCTCCTTTCCTCAAAACCTCAATTAGCTACTCCAATCTGCATTCAGTTTGATCCTTCACTTTCCAAAAAGTTTCCATAAGAGTGTTTCTCGCAAAGTGAACCTTTGCATGCTCAGTCTGCAACTCCTGAATCCTTTTCTTGATTGCACCATCCTGATCCTGAACCATATTGTAATCCTGACCAATTTTATTTAGCTCACTTTCAATTTTCTCCAGCTTATCTTTGTATTTACCAACCACATGAGGCCACCGAAGAAAATAATTGTAGATGTTATTTGTTGAGTTTATGCACTGCCTTAACACATTCATTCTCCTTTTCAATTTTGGTAAGGGATAGCCTGAACTGCTCCTTCAAATGTAGAATTATTTCTTCCTCTTTTTGTTCCTGAGGCTCAGAGGCCATAGCCTCCCTGATACATTCAATCAACTCTTCAGGAAGTACATTATGCAAACTTTCCAACTCAATGTTATTATGCACAAAATAACTACCTAGAGTGCTTTCAATCAGGTCCTGCTCATATGAGGGTCCATCTAACCATATGTCAACAATCTTTTGCATTCCATCTTCCTCCTGAACAATCTGCAATATCTTTGTTTTGACTAAAGCACCTTCTTCATTTTCTTCTGCTATTATCACATCTGGTTCGACTGATTCTGGTTCATCCCTTGGATTGTACTCATTAGAATCTTCATCTGGTATAGCCACAATTATCTATTCTTTGCCTTTTCCTTCAGATTTTGGAGACTTGTGTGTCAGAGGAATATCATTAGCAAACTCTAGAGCCCTTTTCTACTTCCTTTACATTTTACCAGAAGAGGATCCAACTTCAAGTTCTTTTTCCGGAAAGGAAATGCTAGTTTCTCCAAACTTTCCTAGCAACTCTCTAAAGAAATTTGCATAAACTTGCTCACAATTTTCCAGAGTATTGAAATGTTCAAAAATTTGCTTACAAACCGGTTCATTTTCCTTCCATACCACATTATCATGTTGAGACAAGCAATTTAGAAAGTACATCATGATACATATGATCAAAGTACCAAACTTGAAGGGGTAATATACATCCTTTGTTAATTGCACATTCTCCATCAATTGATCTTTTAGCAAACTGCGCAGGTCAAAGTCTTGATCCTCCATTATCATTTTGTGAGAAATGTAAACTGCACCTGTCGAGGTTGCACCTTTCCTGTTTCTGAAGAAAATTTTATATGAAATCCCATGTGCAATGTACCTTGTTATCGGATCTTTGATTGTCGAAATTATCAGAGCCCTTTGATCTCCTGCTACTCTAGTTAGGGTTTCGACTTCAATGTTCTAAATCAACTTCTTTTTCATAATATCCCCAACATTACACAATCCAATTAAATTTTTGATCACCTCTTTTGAAATGTGATAGGGTTTATCCAGAGTGAGAGTGTCCTCATTCAATTTGTTCAAGATAAACCTAACAACTTCTGCGTTGTCAAAATAAGGAAATTTATTCCAAATGTCCAAACTTCTACGTTTCACATCTTCAAGCCACTTCAATTCATCGGTCGGAAACATATTTCTTCCATCCCTGATCTTCCTACTACTATATTAATCCAAACTCATGATTCCTTTGATTTGATTCATTTTACTTTCCGTACTGAACAAGGTTTTTCTACCGAGTACAAAATTAAAAATTCTACGAGCAACTGAAATACCTGATGAATTTTTTGCCAAATTGACTTGACTCCTTTGAAATTCTGCTGCAAAGGATTTCATTCTATTCTTCTTCAATGCAAGATGATAAATGAGGATTCCAAATGTCCTTTTATAACCTGCACACCTAACCCTTTTAGCCGCATTAAATATTTTTCCCTAGGAGTTCTAGTTACTCTGTTTTCTCAAACAACAAGAGAAGAATTCATCTACAGACCTTCTAGATCTCAAATTCCTGCACAAATGATAATGGAAACATTTGAAGACTGATGGCACAACTACTAAAAATTTCCTGCATTCTAGTACCAACTACTGACAGGGGGACAAAGGATTTTCTTGAAAAACTCCCCCTAGGCCAATGGCCTAAGATCAATTTCTGGAGGAATTACCGAAGGCTGCTTCCGGTATGGGCTTATCAGATTCACTCTTCTTTATCCATGTTTTCTTCATCTAATCTCTTATCTCTTCCACAACCACTTTTCCTTTTCCTTTGTCATCTTTCTGTGAAATTCTTCCTTTGTATACTGGACCTCTTCTATCCATGTTTTTGTTCCTGCAGAATCTTGCAATGTGACCAAATCTGTTGCAAATGTAACACACCAGATTTCTTTGTCTAAACCATTCATTTCATTGATTTCCCCTTGATCTACATTGATTAGCAATATGCCCAAATCTTCCACAGATATAGTATTTAACATTCCTTACACTGACAGACATACTTTTGCATTCAATTGACTTATGACCAAACTTATCACAACTAAAACACTGATCGAGAAATGATGGAGTGCTTGAATTTATTTTACTTCTACACTGAGAAGCCTATGACCAAATTTATTACAAGCAAAGCAGTAACCATTAAACTTCTGAGCATTGGGTTGTCTTACCGGATATCTTTTTCCTTTGTTCATTTGAATTTTCTATCTGGAATCCTTATGTTCAGATCTGAAGCTTTCTTCCTTCTCATATCCAAGACCTCGCTTATCATTTGCACCCTTTTGTCCTTTAGTCAGCTCATCAAGCTTAGCATAATTGATCCTAAACTTTTTCCTTGTGTTCATTTGCAGTAGTGATTTCATCTCTTAGAGTAACTATCTATCTTTCAAGCTCTTGTTCATTATTTCTGGATTGTTGCAGTTCAATATCCAACTGAATGAATCCACTATTAACTTTGTTGCATTCTTCAGATTTTTCTTTTAAGGACTGGGCCAAATTTTCCTCATTCTTCTTCCTTTCTTCAATCTCCTTAGTTAGCTTCATCGCCACAGATTCCATGTCAAGCTTTAGAGTAGCATTGTCCCTAGCAAGCTTTTCACATTCTTCAGTTATCTCTTTTAATGTCTAATTCAGGTGAACATCTTCCAAGCTTTTGTTTTCTTTTTGCTTCAACTGATCACAAATTTCCTTCCTCTTTTCTCTTGACTCATTGATTTTATCCTTCAATGATTGAATGAATTTTCCAGAATCCATAAAATTTTCTTTTAATTCCTTGACTTTTGCTTTAGACTGATCAAGATCATCAAGTGTCGCCATAAGTCGTTGTTAAAGACCACCAAATTCCATTGAGTTTCAAGATCCACCTCAAGCTGTTAAACTTTCTAAAGAGGAATCTACTCTGATACCAATTGTTGGACTCAAGGAACACTGAGAGGGGGGGTGAATCAATGTTTCACAAAATTTTAACTTCAATTCAGATCATAAACCATTCACCGCATTTAAACTAAAATAGACATGCAAGCACATTAAAGAAACAATCAAAACACCATAACACCAAGATTTTTACGTGGAAACCCTGTTAGGGAAAAAACCACGATGGAGATTAATCCATAATTTATATACTCTTTTAAAAGTATGAAGAAAAGGGAATGCACATGCATTTAGGCACACTGCCTAGAGCTCACTTCCTTACAAAATGTTTGTGATTACAATAAAAGATTGAACTGAGAAGATAGCATCTACAAATGCCTGGTTTCAGTTCCGGTGAAGCTCATGAATCAAATTTTGGACCTTTTTTCAAACTCTGCACTTCACTCTGCTCTTTCACCAAATCCTCTTCTGCACCAGCAAAATTCACTCAATTGATCTTTTGATATTCACACATACATCTACTTTGCTCTACACACATTCATACCCTACGCATACATACATAATGAATTGCCCGAACTTGCATATATATCCACCAACAAGAATTCAATTGCTATATGTTGGCTTCAAATAAAATACAAAATATTCTCCACATGTCAGCTCAAATGATGAGAAATCTTTAATGCGCACCCACACAAGTTGGCCAAACCATAGCTAGGACCCAAAACAAAATTCTCAAACATAGAAACATTTAAACAACTACTCGTTATACATCCACGACACGCTACATTCATTAAGTCGGCCACAATGAGGAAATAAATAGAAAATCATTCTATCGGATCTCCAAGCTCGTACACCAATTAATGCAACATCACAAATCTTGACAATGAGATAAAATATATGCTTAACAACCTATCCCGGGGATCCACAACTCAAAAAGATGATTCGGTGAAGCATACAGATTGACATATTACCCGGATACCCTGTTCTCCCTGCTTTCTACCGGTAATACTCTGTTCTTTACTTTATCTACCGATATGAATAAATTATGATCTGCAGATTGGGATAATGACTTTAGTTTCCATCAATGGCAACACTAGAAGCCATAAACAATCTCCCCAAGACATATTCCAACACCTCCACCATTTATCTCTACTTCAAAATGTAAAACCTTTCAAGCAAAAGTTGAGGAAGATGCACCCACAAATCGCCTTACTAGTCAAAGTTGAATTAAAGAAATTGTTAGATGTTGGGTTCATAAGACCAATAGACTATGCAAAATGGATTTTGAATCCAGTACCAATCATGAAGCCAATTAGGGGTATACACATTTGCATTGACTTTATGGATTTGAATAAGGCTTGTCTCAAAGATGATTTTCCTTTACCAAACATAAACATGATTGTAGATCTCACATCAAAATATGAAATGCTATCACTAATGGATGGCTTCTTTGGTTACAACCAAATAAAATTTTCACCTAAAGATCAACATAAGACAACCTTTACTTGTCCATTGGGCACCTAATATTATAATTCCATGCCCTTTGGCCTTAAAAACATTGGAGCTACCTATTAGATGGCTATGACTATGATCTCTCATGATATGATGCACACACTGATGGAAGACTATGTTGATGACCTAGTGGAAAATTTCCTCACAAGGGATAGTCACCTAGTAGTGCTTGACAAAATCTTTACTATATTGGAACAATACAAGGTTAGATTAAACTTGAAAATATGTGTCTTTGGAGTAACTTACAGGAAGCTCCTTGGATACATAGTTTTGCATAGAGGCATAGAGGTTGATCCTGCAAAGGTGAAATCCATCATAAACATGTCATTTCCTTCCAATCTAACACAACTTAGAAGTATACAAGATAAACTATAATCAATCCATAGGTTTATAGTGTAGTTGGTAGACAAGTGCCACCCATTTCAATATCTCCTTTGCAAGGAGGTCCCATTTAAATGAATTGATTCTTGTTAGAAAGCTTTCCGAAAAATCAAAGACTACATATTATCACCATTAGTGTTGATGTTTCCCAATGATGGGAAACCACTCATCTTGTATGTATTAGCCACATCATCCACACTAGGAGCTCTTTTGGCACAAAATGATGAAGATGGAAAAGAAAGAGCAATATATTACATCAGTCATACCCTTGTGGGATATAAACTCAACTATACTCCCATCGAGTGGGCATGTCTTGTTGTTTTTACAACACATAAACTAAGGCATTACATGTTGAATCTATAGACTAGGCTAATATAAAAGATTGATCCTCTAAAGTAATTACTTAATAAAGATACACTAACATGCAGATTAGCAAAATGGGTAATGCTCCTCAGTGAGTTTGAGATAGAGTATGTGGAAAGAAAATCAATCAAGGGATAGGTCATCACCGATCAGTTAGTAGATGCTCCTACACGGGAATTTCAACCTCTCATATCAAAGTTCCTTGATGAAGCAATATTCACACTGGATGAATCTACAATATGGAAGTTGTACTTTGGAAAATCCTACATGCACCATGGTTCAAGAGTTGGTGTCTTGTTTATCACATGAAAAGGGGACACAATCCCTAAGTCTTATAGGATAGCATTCTCATGCACAAACAACATTGTTGAATGTGAAGCCTTGCTAATAGGTCTTAGGGAAGCTATAAGATGGAAGATCAAAAACCTGCATGTCTATGGTGATTCATAGTTGGTTTTCTGACAAGTCAATGAGTATGAGACAAAGGATGACAAACTAGTGCCATACAAGAAAATGGTTTGCAACCTTAAGGAGTACTTTGATATCATCTTATTTACACATATTCCAAGGGTTCAAAATAAAGAATCTGATGCAATGGCTACCTTTGGATATCTCTTATATATACCAAACAATGTGCATCAATGTGAGTTCTTAGTGGAACAAATTTTAATCCCCGCATTCAATGTCCCTGAATCTGAGCTCATGCATGAGATTGTTGGTCCTAATTCCCCCTGGTATAAATACCTATATGATTACCTTCATGATCAAATCCTCCCTCCTGACTTGTCGAATAACCAAAGAAAAACCTTTACTAGATGAGTTGTTAAATATGTTATCACCGCCAATACCCTATATCACCATAGTTTAGATAGTTCCCTTCTTCGATGTCTTAACATGGAAGAATCAAAATTGGCTTCATAAGAGGTACACGAAGGTATATACGGAGCTCACTCTAGTGTTCCTACCCTAGCAAAAAATGTTATGTGCACAAGATACTATTGGCCAACAATGGAACGTGACTCCTACCACTTTATAAAAAATCTAAACAATGTCAAATTCATGGTGATCTAGTACACGCACCAGCATAGGGTATTCATTTAGTTACATCACCTAGGCCCTTCTCTCAAAGGGGACTTGACCTTGTAAGAAAGATCCACCCTGCATCTATTAATGGACACAAATTTATAATTATACTGAATACTTTACTAAATTGATTGAAGCCATTCCGATGACATACATCACCAGTAAACAAATCTCAAAATTCATACTAAACTACATCATATGCCAACATGGTGTACCCTTGTCTATAGTCACAGATAATGGGTGTCCCTTTAAGAACCAATTCGTTCGAGAATTATGTGAAAATTACCATATCAAACTGTATAAGAGCAAATTTGCACCCTAGGCGCAATTCCCCTTTTTTCTTTTACACACTTTAGAAAACCAAAGTCAGAGGCTTAAATTTACTTAAGCTTGTTGTTGGCAGTCCATGTGGAGACTATTTTATGTGTCGATGGAGGCGTTTCTATCAGGGATTCCCACACAGCGCACAGATGTCTGTGTGGTGCACTTATGTCGCTGGCAGATTCCTGCAGCTGAGCCAGTAGAGGCATTACTCTTCCCATTGGCAGCGAAGTTGTAACGCCTCCTTTGGCCACCTGACTCGAATATGGTCATTTTCTTCCTCATTCCTTCATATTCAGTCTTTGAAATTGCATTAAGAGGTTGGAAGAAATCTACACCACATCAAGCTCTCATACTTGCACTCTCACAAGCCCACTTTCACTCACTTCCAAGCATTCCAAGCATTCCATTTCAGCAATATCACACTCCATCACTTCAGTAGAGCACGTTTGGGACCACACCATTGCAGTAGAGGCTTGAGTTCCTCTCATTTCTCCCCCAAGTAGCCTTGAGTGCTCTTGGTGGAGGTGGTAAGCTTCCCTCTCCTCTCCTCTATCACTTGGTTGAGTAGCATAGTATTGTTTTGTAGTGTGTATGGGCTCTTTACTTTATTACTTCTTTATCTCATTTATTTGGCTATCCGTGGAGGTGGAAACACCTAAATGGGGGTCTGACTGAGGCAGGCCCCTATACAACCACCCAACATTCTCTCTCTTGTTGTGTGTAGGTGTGTGAGCTCTCGAAGGATCAGCTGGCGAATGAGTTCATTGGTGAGATTCTCCTCATTCTCATCACTTTCATCTATTTGCTTTATAACATTAGAGAATACTTAATCTATTTGGTTATATCATTCTGGCCTTTTAGTTAAATAGCTAGACTGTTAGTCGTTTTGGTGTGTTCAACCTTGTCTCAATGGTTGTTTGACCGTACGGACTACAACACGCTTTTGAGACACCAGCGCACCGCGCTATCATCCAAAGTCTGCGCTGACATCCTCGGGCAGAGAGCTCCCTGAGGTGCAGAGTTGGACCTAAAAACTAACTTTCCCAGCCTACCTTAAAATTCAGGATAGATGAATGGTCACAGGGTTCTATAATCCTCATCATTCTCATCCCCATACCCTAAACACTACACTTAGCTAAGGTAAGTTAGGGAAACCTCTCGCATCTTGACCCTTCGTGACCTGGGGTCTTGCACGCAGTGGTCCCCCTCTCTTACATTTTTGGTGAACCTGATGTGAACCATTCTTGCGATACTAACAGTCCCTTTCCTCGTACTCTAGGAGTGTTGTAGGTGTGAGTGTTGTAAGGTTGTCGCCTTGCAACCCAACCTGCGACCCCTAGTTGATGTAGTTGGAAGGTTCCAAAGGTATTGCATGACGAAACCTTAATTGGGTCACCATCTTATCCAATAACCTTTGGGGATTTTGTGAAGGCGTTGTCTAGTGTGTGTAATAGCCTCCTTTTTGCATCAACTCATCCCCTCTACACAGCCTGTGGATAGTAGTGTTGGCATAACCTTTAGTTCACAGGACTTGTCGATGGGCTTCAACAGGGAACCATCTCCTCTTTACATTCCTGCATGAATCAATGGGAACATCATAGTCAGTGTTCTCGTTGACCCGACATCACAAGTGAATATAATAACAGAGGAGATTATCCTAATTAAATTTTTACATAAGGATGGATATGATGCTCCCGTGAGTTTCATTCACATGCATGATGGGCTTTTTGTACCCCCCTTGGGTAGTATTGTCCTATCAGTCTTAGTCGGGCCTAAGTCCATAAACTTCTTGTTTGATATCATCCCTAGGTCTGAACTCTTCCATGTGAAGTTGGGTATCCCTTAGTTGGTAGTGATGAAAGTGGTACCCTCTGTCGTGCATAAATTTTTAAAATTTATCCATGGAGGTTCCATGCATGTGATCCACGACATCGGTTATCGACCGCCGGTTGCACGTGGTAGCTACTCCTTGGATCACCCTTGGCCTGTGTCCATGCATCCCCTTCCGCCTAGGACAGACCTTTTTCATAAGACATATTAGAACTATAAGAAAGGACGTATGAGGCCGAAGGTGAGGTATCCTCCCTCACCCTATGTTATTTCACATAGGGCTTGTTTGAAGGTTACCAGCCAAGCCGCTAAGGTTCAGAAGAGGAAAGAAGAGAAGCGGTCTTGTGATCCTCCTTCTTCTTCTTCCGCTGCCCAGTCGGACACTTCTTCTTGCTTAGCCGTGGTACCATCAGGTTCTACTCCTCATTTGCAGGAGAACCCTTCGGTGCCCGCTTGGTGAAAGCCTAAGTGTCCCACATTTGAGATTCCTATTTTGCTGACGGAGCCTAGACCCGTTCGGTTTGAGAGGAAGAAGATCCTTCAAGGAGAGTCTTCCTTGTCTCGACTGTCATGGCCCCCTACTGCTCCTGCTCCTAAGGTAGCGAGCGGAAAGAGGCCCATTGCCAAGGCTCTTGAGTTGACTCCTCCTACACTCCTCAACTTGCTCCCCCTACTCCCATACAAGAACCCATTGCTCCACCCGAAATGGCTATCGTGGGCGTTCCTATGGTCAAGCAGGAACCTCCCATCCCTTCGCAAGCTCTGGAATCTAACTCCAAGAGTCGTAGAAACCTCCTTGCACGTGAGCACAAGCTCTAGCGAAAGGCTCTCCTAGCCGAGCAGGCTACCTCGCAACAGAAGGAGGAAGGAATGATCGCTCCTATTTCAAGACCTCTTGCAACATCTTCTTCCCCCTTCCTTTTGTTTCCCTTTAGTTTGATTTTCTCTTGGATTCTGTTGTGAGCACAAACGCGCCTAACCCTAAATGGGTACAGGTGTTTATCGCTCCTTTAGTGAAGCCACCTTTGTTGATGTTCGTCCCAGATATTCAGCCCTTCCCTAAGCCTATGGACATGGTTAACACTTCGGTCGTGTCTGTTGCGGTTTTATCCTCCTCTTCCTCTGCACCCCTAGCTTCATCTGTGGGGAGTTCATCCCCTTCAACGAAGAAAGAGGCAGAGGTTGGACCTTTGGGCATTGAATGACATAAGAGGAGTTCGCCTTCTTCACAAGGTGGCCCCATGATGACTTGTCATGTCCTTGTGATAGAACCAGTCTCGGCTTCCCCTGAGTTTGTAACTGCTCCTGAATCATTCGGAAATCCTAGTGGTGGACCTCAGGCATAGCCTATACAATCCACTGAGAATAAGCATGATGCTCCCGCGGGATACATGTTTGATTCCATGGATGAAGTCTCGGCCTTGTCGGTGATCTTCGCAAAGTCGCTAGCCTTGACTCTACAAGAGCTTGGCAGAGAGGACCTTGAGGGGCCCTCTTCCTTGGCCCTTATTGCAGGTGGTCTGTACACCCCTCCTCTTAACATTCCACCCTTGTAGGCTTGTCCTCCTTCCCCTTATGAGGATCTAGATTCGGAAGTGGACGACCTCTTGGATGATCAGTGTTAGGAGGAGGTCCCCTTTTCTTGATCTTGTGTGTGTGTTTTGTGATGTGTTCCCCCATATCCGTGCTATGTGTGCCTAGATGACCCTCGTCACCCCTGTTGGTGCTTGGATACAGGTGTGGTTTTTGTGTTGTAAACCTTCTTCTATTTGTGCCATCATTCTTCCATGTTTATGATTGATTTTCGATAAATTGGGGACGATGCAAAGCGTTGGGGGTATTTAGGCTTCCCTTCCATGTTGACCCATTTTTTAATTTTGACTTTGTTTTCTGTGCATTCTTCTTGATCTGGTTGGGGATTGATGATATTTTGCCTTGCATTGTGGTTACCTATTATTATATGAGCTCGGACAGATCTGACCCCGCTAAACCAGATCCCCCTGTGCCCTTTGTATTTTCCTTTTCTCTTTTTCTTTTCCTTTATCTTTCTCTCTTCTTTGCTTGAGTTGTCCCTCCTATGTGTGACAACATTCTTTAACACTTCAATTTTCAAAAAATGAATTCACTATCAACAAATCTTTTCTTGAAAGTCCTTACAACATATCCTCCTTAGGATTGCATTCTCAATTTGGAATCCTAACGGAACATGTTTCCTTCATCAAGGGTTCGTAAAGAAAGGACTTGAAGACCTTCCTCTGAAGTGGGAACTGATTTTACTTCCCCTTGCGTGGGGGAATGACCTTCGTTTCAAATTCCTTGATGAAGTGAAAATCTTTCGAAAGGATTCCTTGATGACGAATCACTCTAAGGAAAATAGTTGCATTTGAATTGCATGTCCCTTGAGCGGACCCCCCTTCTTCTTCACGACAGGTTCCCTAGGGACTCTTTCCTCAAAATCCTTTATGATGAATGGACCTTTTCACGTCTAGCCTGGGGGTAGCCCGACTAGGCTCATTCCATTTTCCTTTTCACGTCTAGCTTGGGGGCAGCTCGACTAGGCTCATTCCATTTTCCCTTTCGCGTCTAGCTTGGGGGCAGCCTGACTAGACTTTACTATTCAAATAGTGCGTCCCTTGAGTGGACCCCTCTCCTTTTGAAGGGTTCCCGAGGGACCCCTTTGAAAGTTTTTCATTCTGCATGACCGGCCGCTTTTAGACATGCTCTATCTGCGGGTAGAAATGTCACCGCTTTAGACACACTCTATCTATGGGTAGACATGTCACCACTTTAGACACGCTCTATTTGCGGGTAGACGTGTCGCCACTTTAGACACACTCTATCTATGGGTAGACATGTCGCCGCTTTAGACACACTCTAGCTATGGGTAGATGTGTCACTGCTTCAGACATGCTCTATTTGCTGGTAGACATGTCGTTGCTTTTGACATGTTCTATATGTGGGTAGACATGTCGCCGCTTCTTGAATCTGTGGAGTCCACTTCCTTGGGGCTTCCTCCATGCGAGAGATCTTGGGGGTTGCCTCCTTGTAGGTCCACAGGCCTATAAGACACTTTGTTCCACCTTCATAGTTTCGAGCAGCTATGAATTCCTTCGCGTCTCCTACACCTTCAGGTACGCCTTACTGAGTACTGCTTCCTTGACGGTTCAGGTATACTTTTCTAACCCTACTCTCTTCTTGATCTACTTTACCGAGCACTTATTGGTACTCGTGCTCACTAAAGTGGGGGAAAAATGTATAAGAGTGAATTTGCACCCTAGGCGCAATTCCCCTTTTTTCCTTTATACACTTTAGAAAACCAAAGTCGAAGGCTTAAATTTACTTGAGCTCAATGTTTACAGTCCACATGGAGCCTATTTTGTGTGTCAGTGGAGGCGTTTTTGTCAGGACGCTCACGCTGTGCGCAAACGTCCGCACAACGCGCTTATGTCCCTAGTAGATTCCTGCGGCTAAGCCGGCAGAGGCGTTACTCTTCCCATTGGTAGCGAAGTTGTAATGCCTCCTTCGGCCACCCAACCCAAATAAGGTCATTTTCTTCCTCATTCCTTCATATTCAGTCTTTGAACTTGCATTAAGAGGTTGGAAGAAATCTACACCACATCAAGCTCTCATACTTGCACTCTCACAAGCCCACTTTCACTCACTTCCAAGCATTCCAAGCATTCCATTGTAGCAACATCACACTCCATCACTTTGGTAGAGCACGTTTGGGACCATGCCATTGCAATAGAGGCTTGAGTTCCTCTCATTTCTCCCTCAAGCAACCTTGAGTGCTCTTGGTGGAGTTGGTAAGCTTCCCTCTCCTCTCCTCTATCACTTGGTTGAGTGGCATAGTATTGTTTTGTAGTGCTTATTTGCTCTTTACTTTATTACTTCTTTATCTCGTTTCTTTGGTTGTCCATAGAGGTGGAAACACCTAAACGGGGGTCTGAATGAGGCAGGCCCCTATACAACCACCCAACATTCTCTCTCTTGTTGTGTGTAGGTGTGTGAGCTCTCAAAGGATCAGCTGGCGAACGAGTTCATTGGTGAGATTCTCCTCATTCTCATCACTCTCGTCTATTTTCTTTATAACATTAGAGAATACTTAATCTATTTGGTTATATCATTCTGGCCTTTTAGTTAAATTGCTAGGTTGTTAGTCATTTTGGTGTGTTCAACCTTGTCTCGGTTGTCTAACCGTACAGACTAGAACCTTGTCTCGGCTGTTGTCTAACCATACAGACTAGAACCTTGTCTCGGTTGTTGTCTAACTATATAGACTAAGCATGCTTTCGAGACGCTAGCGCGTTGTGCTTTTGAGACGCTAGCGCATCATGCTTTCGAGACGCTAGCACGCCGCGCTTTCGAGATGTTAGCGCGTCGTGCCATTGTCCAAATTATGTGTTGACATCCTTGGGCAGAGAGCTCCCTGACATGCAGAGTTGGACCTAAAAATTGACTTGCCTAGCCTACCTTAAAACTTGGGATAAATGAATGGTCGTAGGGTTCTATAATCCTCATCATTCTCATCACCATACCCTAAACACTACACTTAGCTGAGGTGAGGGAAGCCTCTCGCATCTTGACCCTCCGTGATCTAGGGTCTTGCACACGATGGTCCCCCTCTCTTACACAAACATCACTTTTCCAATCTGTATTATCCCTAGGGTAATGGTCAAGAAGAGGCATCAAATAAAACCATTATAAAGATCTTGAAAAAGACTATCAATGACACTAGCTGAGACTAGCATATTCAGCTAAATATAGTCTTATGGTCTTACCGTATGGGAATTTGTTCTCCTACAAGTGCTACACCTTATTCCCTTGTCTTTGGTTCCAAATCTATCCCTTTGATTGAGGTCGAGTTACCATCATTGAGAGATTCTATGCAACATTTCATCGATGATGAAGATTATCGAATTTCTAGGTTACATGAGCTAGAACTGTTACATGAAAGAAGACAAAATGCATTAGTCCATCTTCAAGCATATCAAAATTGTCTCTGACATAGATATAACAAAAGATTCAAATTTTGACATTTTGACATCAGCGATCTAATCCTAAAAGAGAACCCCAAGAATCAACTGAAGCAAGAAAATCTGGGAAAGTTTGAACCTAACTAGTTGGGTCCCTACATCATTATTGTAGCATATGGATCCAGTACTTATCAATTAGCTACTCCTAAAGGTGAACCACTACCTGATCCTATCAATTTAGCATACACCTTTGCAAGTACTATACATGACTTTTGAAGATCTCAAAAAATCAAAAAATTAAAAAAATAGAAAAAAAAAAGAGAAATAATTTGTCCTATAGTGAAAATCATTTTGGTGGTGCATTGGATGAGTACCATGGTGAAAATATGGAAAATAGGAACCATGTGTAGTCAGTTACTACTTTACCATCTATCACTACTCTATTAAATTTCGTCCATAAAAACTTGTGCATAGGCTCCTTCATAATAATTTTTTTCTCACCCCTTCTCGTGGCTTGAGAATGATTAACATTTAGCATCAACTTCTTATCATATTCGTCCCTTTCATAATAATTGGTCTTGTACCTGACTGGGGGCAATACCCGACCTAGATTTTCACATGAGATATTAGACATGGTATCAGAGGAAATTATCACAAGACAGTACAAAAACATCCAAACATTCTCAAAAATCCAAAAACATTCAAATATTCCTTCAAAAATCCAAAATAGTCATAAAATTTCAAAAAATTCAAAAATAGCATTGGCCATCTAGCATGTACTAATGTGAGTTCAAATAATTGAACTATGTAGCCTCTGTGTGGATCATGTAGGCAAGGCTATCATTAATGAGCCCCCAAGGCCTAGGTTTATCCCTTAGGATCTGTCATAAAATTTTCATCCATCACAATCCATATTCCATAATAAAACTATTCCTTGTAAAAAATTGACATGTTGGACACAAATGGATAATCTTATAGAAACTGAGCTTAACAATCAAAAATGAACTATCAAACTAGCCTGCAAGCTGGCCGATCAATTGCTTACATATCTCAATAAAATCTACCTATCTTTATCAACTATTAGTTGTCTTATACAGGTTGTTACATCCTCAAACAGACCAAGTTTCCTATATGAGGCATCTCATTCCTAACACAAGATGTGATCCTTACAATCCTATCAAAACACACATCAGTGGATAAGAAGATCTAAATTATTGTTCACTCATTTGGTCTAGTTAGTCTTATCATTTTATCTGATTTATCTTATGTCATGGTCTTATGCTACTGGAGGATATCTACAAGTGATTAGAGGAGCAATGATGGATCATTACATCTTTTTTATTGATGTTTTCTTGCAGTTTGTCTTGATAGTATGACTGGGGCAACTAAGTTACTTGTGTGTGATTGAGGTTCCATTTGGCATAATCAAAATATCCTATGCAATTGAAAGGTCAACTAATGCTTTTTTGCATCAAGATTAACATGCTCTATGGTTACTTCCTCACATATTCCAACAAGGTTCTATTGATACTAGTCTAAATCTGGGCACTCCTTTTCTAATGTGTTTGAATCTTTGACAAATGGATACTAAAATCACCAAGTTTTGTCTCAACTTGGTGTAGATTATATCCACTTATCTATTTATTATAATCTTTAGGCAAACGAAAACAAAATCTGCCTTCAAAATTCATGCTTAGGTGTGCATACATATGCTTGTCCCATAATAAATTACTCAATGATGATAAAAACAACACTACTGAAAGATCAAATATTATCAATCATACATCAATATAGATTTGGATGGACAATCCATCTAACCTTTCTTCACTCCATACTAATTATTTGTTCTCACTAACATTTCTTCTATCAGACCTTGTAGTCATCTTGGTGGCATGCTATGACACACAAAAACAAGTGCATTAGTTGTATCATCCTACATCCATAATCATGTTAGAACATCATATATCATATGCATATAGGCCATGTATATTGCATAAAAGTACAAAAAAATAGATAGTAGTGCATCACATGCTAGAATCATAGAAAACATGGCATAACACATCATAAACATATAATTTCACCATGCATATAGATCATATAAGCATAATAAAACCTATAATAGATCATAAGCATTAGATATCCATACATCATGTCATTCAATAATCATAAATTAATATCATGTGCATCTATCCATACATTAGTAGAATCATAAATTAATATCATGTGCATCCATCCATACATCAATAGAAGAATACATTGATAAATCCATAATACACATCATATAGGAAACATTAGATAAAATAGAATGCATAACATATATAGTAACACATAGAAACATGCATATATCACATAACACATCATATAGCCACCTCCAAAAAAGATGCATCTCATATATATATCAAAAAAGTGTCATAGTACAAAATCGAGAGACTATAAAAAATGGACCTCACAGGCTCGATAAAAATACATGTCTATATACAAAAATATAGCTATCTGAAACTACCTCTATCCTCTGATGGTGAGTGTCCTAGTGAAGGCATGTCCTACCTTTGTCTTGATCCAGATGGTCCTATCGCATATCTGTGTGGATGAAGGGGTGGTCAATCATACGGTGACCTCCTTGGTCCTGAGACTCCCCCACTACTCTAAGACCGCGTGAGTGAGATCTACTTTGTGATTTGTTATTTGTGTAACTAGGATCTCTTTGTGAATCCAACATAACACCCTCATACATTACCATATAGTACTATGTGGCTCGATCAGCCTGGTACAACTATCATCCAAGATCTAACATGGGCCCACTAATAGTCTCAATAAAATAAAGTGATGGATGCTTTGTCCTCTACACTCTAATAACTGTCATACCCCTCTCAGTAGTCAATTGAGCCACTTTTCCATGTCCCCTATCCTCTTCCTCCTCCTCCAAGATGTCTTAGATGGTCTCCCTGACTGGAACATCATGCAATCCCTCATCAATGGTCATGTCTTGGTTGACCTCCTCCTCCTTAATGTCTACATCAACCTCTACCTCTACCTCCACTTCCACCTCCATCTCCTACTCTCCCTACACCTCCTCCTCCCGTCGAGGAGCATCCTCCACCCTAACCTCCTCCTCCTATTGAGGAGCATCCTCCACCCTACCCTCCTCCTCCATCTCCTCCCTGATGGGTGACAGATGTCTATGAATAATAGTTAGAGGTAGACCTCTACCTCTCCCTCTATCACCACCACCCCATCATCACATCACCTCACCCTCTACCTCATCTGACATCATCACCTCTACCTAATCCCCTCCCCCGCAATCATCCTTGCGGACCTCTCCCAAGCCTCTCAACTGGTGCTAGAAAATCTAGGTCTATGAGCGGTACTGGCCTATGTCAAGCCCACCATGCATCATAATAAGGAATAGTACTTGCATTAGCCACCTCTCTTGGTGCACCCCACTAAACGAGATGCAATTGATCAAACTATTGAATGTTACCTGAGGGATAATCATCGACCCCCACTACGATACCTCTCGAGCTAATCTCATGAAATCAGCTACCTCGACAGGCTCCCCTTGTCTCTCACCAAATTTCCTCAACACACACTTTGATAGTTACCTCTCAATGATATGTTGGCTCTATATAGTCTGGCCAATCAAATATCTAGTCTACTTGCAATAGGGAAGATGCTCAGAATTTTCCTCCTAGGCCACACACTATTTGTATGGCCTCCAGTTAAATCCATCTAGTATCCCACATCTCCCATATGTGTCTAATAGCATGTCTCTAATATCCCACATATCCCATATGTGTCTAGTTAATTGCTCCTCCATACATTTACACATAGGGCAACCTCGATGGAAGGTCTCTATCTATCACGGGTCTAAAAATGGTGATGTTCTCCCATGCCCATACCATCAAAAGTGTTGTGTCGCAACCAATAGAGAAAGAGCCTCTATAGGCAACATCATGAAGGTAAAATATAGCATAGACAACATACAAGGGCCCCATGTATAGATAGTACCCTCCTACATCATTATAGCTAACATTTGGCCCCACCCAACTAGAAACTTGTGGCCTCGTCTGTTTGGAACTATAATACCTTCTATCACACTACATACCATAATGATCAATCAATCATAGCAATCTACCAAGGTGTCCCATTGAATTTTTTACTCCACATTGAGGTCCTCTCTCTTGAATGACCTCTACATAACAGCTAACCCAAAGTCTGGGTCATATACTACCCTCTCGCCATGGATTAGGTCCTTAGGATGTGTCATACATCTTCCAAGATCATTGTAGCCTCCCTAGTCGGCAAGTGGAAAGAACTGGTCTCAAAGTGCCATCTCTCTGCCAGTGCAATCAATAGCACTCGATTAGCCCATATCTCAAGCATGAAAGTCACATAATATAAATCAAGCACATTCAAAGTGTTCATATATGTATCATCCAAGTGGTCATACAATGTAAATGAAGAGGGATGTCTCTCTCGAGTGTAGATCGGTATAAGCCTTGCATGCACTCAAACAACACATTACATCAATTAGGACACCTAAACAAACCTATTTGACCTTTTACACTTTGAAAGTCATGTCAGAAAATGAGCCAAATTTTCCCATGGTCAAATGTGTAACAAATTTTAATAGATGCAACTTATAATAACACATGTGGCTTACAACACAATTGTGAGTTATCTAAACAATTATGGTGCACTTTCAAACAGATGCATCACACATTTACAATTGTGATGCTATTTACACTTGCGAGCCATTTGCAAATGCGGCTCCATAGGACAAATGCGGGGCACAACCTTACAGTTGTGGTGAACATGATGATACATGTGGTGCAGAAACTACATCACATTTGTTTGGCCATTTTTGACCCCTAAAATATACAGAAAAATGAAAAAAAAAAAATCAAAGAAAAAAATGGATATGTACCATGGTGCCCGATCCCTTAGGCCGCCTATAGATCCGCATGTGATAGCCTCAATGAAAACTCACTGGAATTGGTGCCATAGCATCACTAATCTAATCAAGCCTCACACTCCAAACTACTCAAATTTCTAAAAACAAAATGCACAAATGAGGATTTTGGACCCCATAGGACCTATTTATAAACCTTAGGTGGCATTGTGGACCCCCCTTATAACTAGGTGCATCAACCTTGACTTTCAAACACTAATACAGACACCTATAATGACCTAAAATCAATATTTTTGCTTCCAGCACACTTAAAACTATCAAATTAGCTTGTCAAAACAATTTCCCAATTTTTTTGGAATTTTTCAAAAAATTGCAAAATTTATCGAGGGGGCACCATGTTATCCCGCCATCATCAGAGCAATATTGGGGTAACTCTTGAACATGAATTTTTGAATTTTCTTTGACACAACACTATAAAAATGCATTGTATCAAAGAGGGGAAAATGTAGATACCCAAAATTATCGTAGCCTACGACTAGTATTTTAACAATAATTATCATCATTCCCTAATAATTAAATAATGTCCAATTATTCAATTATTTTCTAATGTCATATTTCCACTATTAGTTAAATGACTTTATGTTATTTAATTGATTCACTTTATCATTAATCCTTCTAATTTTTTAAATAAATCTTATTTATTTAATTATGTCTTTGTCTTTATTCTATCTTGATTAATTAAATAAATCCTATTTATTTAATTATGCCTTTAATTATTGTATTCCTCTAATTTAATTAAATAATTATAATTAGTTATTTAATTAACATTCACCCAGTTTCTAAAATTAAATAATTACGTTAATTATTTAATTATCCCCTTTCTAAGTTAAATAATTACTTTAATTATTTAATTCTCCACATTCACACTTCTTAAACTAATTAATTTAATTATTTAATTATCTTATATTCTCTCAACATTACCCTCTCATCAACAATAAATACAACATTTTATTTATTTATCTAATTCCCACTTACACATTCCTCAAATAATTAATTCATTAAGTTAATTATTATGTCATGCATTTCGACCTTGTTCTTAAGGAACACTCTCTTTCAATCAACTAGATAATCAATTCCACTTCTCTCAATCAAATCAATTCACTCCCACTTAGTGTGAGTTAACAAAGCAATAAAATCTCTCAACTCTTCAATCAATTCTCCATGCAAATAGTTAACTAAAATACAGTCAGTTAACTCGTTCATCAACTCCTCTGAAGGATTCTTGGCTCTTGATCTTGATCATCCACCTCTTAATCCTGTTCATCTATTCGAATCAACAAATTCTATATAATCAACCCTCATATCTCTTTGATGGCTAACCACGAACTTTGGTATTTTGCATACATTGATCTCATTCACACATTTGAGCTTGAAGCAAAGAAGTGCATACATAACTAAGATCAAAGCAAGGAAAATAAGAACAATGGAGTTAAATCATGTTATCACGATGAAGGTAATTGCAATGCTTTACTAATCCATTTCTTTGTGTTGATTGTACTCCATTGGTTGATTTGGATTGTGTTTAGTTTTGAATTGTAGTTTTTGTGGTTACTATGTTAGTTCATTACCTATTATGATTAATCTCAATTTTCCATTCCACAGTATGTATCATTGTTTTTTCTCTAAATTTTTACATTATGTAAAAAGACAATAAAAAGAGTAGAATAGTTCAAAAAAACATTTTCAACAAAATAGTACTTGAGGAAATTTCATTTCATTACAACAAATTTTCAACAAGATTTTTGTAGATTATATTCTATATGCTTATATAGATTAGAGTTTACAATTTTTTTCTAGTTAGATTTTATTTTGAGCATAAGCATTCTCTATTCATTTAAAAATATAACATGGAATATGACATTTAAAACCCTTTTGTAGACAATCTTGAACATCACCCTAGTTGATATGATAATTAATAGCTTAAATTGCAATACCTAATAACACCTAGTCACTTTTTAGTGTAGTTGTTGGGGATTGTGTGTTCTTACACTAGGTGTTATTAGGAATTCAAAAAGTTAATCTTCTAAAGAAATCAAGTAAGTCCTCTTTCTTCTGCATGGTCAGAAAAAGAGGACCTCGCAAAATGTTACCAAAACCCCCAACCACAAACATTAGAAAATGAAAACAAAGCTCACAACAAACAAAAATGACAAGAAGTCTTAGTTGAAAAAAAATTCTAACAACAACTAGTCATTTGAGACCCTCCTAAGATTTCAAATCAAAAACTTGAGGAAAAAACACCTAATCCAATCCAACCAATATCATGAATAACAATAACAAAGAAGTGAATAATGGAGGAGATTCAAGGAGGGTAGAAATAACCATAAGTCCTTTATTGAATTTATGACTATAAAATTGATAACCATAATTGAAGTTTTTCCCTTCTAACCTGAAGGATTCAACAATATGATGGTTCATAGGATTAATCATTGGATCAATTAACTCTTGGTGAGAAATAGACATAATATTTTTAGACAAATATCAAGATTACTATTAGGTTAGTGATAGGAAGGAGGAATTCTTCCACCTTAAATAGAAATAGGTAAAATTATGTTTTTAAAGGGGCTAGAAGAGGACTTCTAATAAACTCTTAGTTTGATGGGTAAGGGAGACATAGCCAAATTGGAGCTTGATGAGACATATACACTCTATAGAAAGTACACCCAAACTAGAGGAGGGATTATTAAATATAATGATGAGAGGAACAAACAAGATAGGGCAGCCAAGGGAGGAAATTGCAAACTTAAAAACTAATATCCTTGTTCAACCAAATACCATTCTTGATGGGATACAAGCTAAAAATATAAACATAGAGACACTTTCCATTTATTGCCCCAAATGCCAAAATAAACACTTCTTTTTTTAGTTCCCTCTAGAAAAATAAGTTTTCCAACTTTGTGATAAAAACCATAAAACTAAATTGTTCCAAACAATTAAAAAATTTAAGAATTTTTTTTCTTCAATAGAGGAAGAAGTCAATTACATGGGACAACCACCTACAAATAATGTCTCTTGTGGTCAAATTTCAAATCCCTCTTAGTGTCCTCAACTTTCTTAGAACAATAATCAATGGAGTGTACCTTGGTCTCAATATTAAGGCTTGTAGAAATGGGGGTCATACTCTTGGGAACCCCCATGTGTATGAATCAGTAATGGTCAAATCCATAATGGGATAACCCACCACAACAATCAAGGTTCCCTCCTAAATCCACCCATAATGGAACCCTCACATAACTAATTTTATCAAGTATATTGTATCATGCAAAATTAGCAAACAACCTCTTCTTCCACTACCATAGATTCAACAACAGTCTAATCAAGTTACTCAACCTTCACTACCAACCCAATCGGTCGCTAACCCTAAAAAACAACTAACAAAACACACTATTTTTTTCAACTAAATAGGATAATATGGATGGAATTAATGCTATACATTATAGAGCTATTCAACTTAGGTATAAAAAAATGTTACATCAACAAACCAGTGATAACTTTAAGAAACCCCCCTCACAAAGATATAAAATCTTGGAAAATCTTTCATTTTTTTAGGAAAAAATATTAATTTTTATTGGTGAATCTTTCTTTTTTTTTGAAAAAAAATATTAATTTTATTGGCGATCTTTTACATCACTAAAATTTTATAGAAAATTTTGGAAAATATTGAAAAATAATAGGAAAATACATTAATTATGATGGTGAATCCATCCAATCTAAAAATAATGCTCATGGAAAAGTAGACGCCCGAGAATGGAAATTATTGATGGGTTTAAGGGGTAGACTATAATATTTACTTGCCACCAATTTTTTAAAATATAATATAATGGTCAGCATTGTATTCTACAAGGTAAAACTTACCCACGATCTATAATTCTCATGGGGTTCAAAATTTCTTTTAGATCACTGATCTAACGACCCTCATTGTACTCTACGAGTTAAAATATACCCACAATCTATAATACTCATGAGACCCAAAATTATGGGCCCCATGAGCATTACAGATCATGGGTACATTTTACCTCATGGAATACAAGGGTCATTAGATTATATCATAAATCAATGGTGGAAACTAAAGATTAGAAATATGGTCCTAAAGAAACTAATAATTTTTTATTATAGGAAAAAAAAAGTTTTGAAGGGTCCCCAAAACCCTTTACAAGATAAGCCACTACTTCATCATATAATCAAAAATAGGACAAGCAACCAAAAAACAACAAACAAACAACCAAAAAAGGCACAAAAAATATAACCAAACTAAAGATTTTTCAGAATGTTCGCAGCTTCAAGATCACTGTCAATAATCTTCCAATTAGCATTCATCACTTCCACCACTTCATCAGTAGGAATACCAGTCTTTGCATTAAGCTTGGTCTTATTGGGAGTATGAGCAAAAGGACTAGTGTCTTTAGTAGTATTAAGCTATATACCACCCTCAACCGCCAAGTCTTTGGTACCAAAACTATCACCCAGCCATTTCCTTTCCTTCTTGTTCAAAAGACACAAAACCTGTAGCCTCATTACACATGGCATGTCCGCTAACCTCCACACCCTTATCTAACTTTCCTTCTAAAATAACAAACTTTTGCTCATAATAATTATTCATTTTGATCACTTCATCAGCAACCATCTTGAGAGTATCAAAGATATGATTGACTTCAGCCCAAACCTTATCAATTTGAGCCTGCATAGTCAGCTCCTTAGAAGAGGAGACCTCATCAGCATTAGTGCAAGCTACTCTAACCCTAACATTAGTAGAATTCATCTCATGAAACACCCACTTAAAAAGCTTAAACAAAGAAATGGAGTGTTCCTTAACAAGGCCAAGATAATCCGGCATAATGTCCCTCCTAAAATTAAAACCATGTTTATCAATAGCATACTCTGCATCATATTCCTCATTGGACGAAGCATTTTGTAAAATTTCCTTCCCTTTCTGAGTAGAACCCACCACCCCTTCATCCACATTCTACTCCAACACCTGGATCTCCATAACAGGCACACTTCCACCAAACCCCTGTTGCACATCCCTCTCTAAAATCCCTGGAGAGCTAGTCCTCTACTAAACCTTTTTGTTTTGCACATTAAGAATAGGGGAAACCGCCAGCTGGCCCTTATTGATCTTGAACTTCTTGCTCAAAAAATCCCTCACAGGCCCCTTCACCTTCTTACTAGTAGAACCCTTCCTAGGAATAGAATTTTGGCTGGGCCACTTGACCTCACCCTCAACACTCGTGTCATACACATCATTAATTGAAGAAACCGAGAAAAGAGCCTTATTTCTTTTCATTCCAACATGCTTTCTCTTATTACCCCCCACTTCCTTCAAAACTTTCAACTTTTGGGAGGACTTTACAATCTCAACCTCAACACCTAACTCCACAACTTTGGAGGGAGCTTTTGAATGAGGCTTTTTCCTCTTCTTACCCTCAGAATCAACAATAGACTTTGTATCACCTTCCAGAGAAGCCTCTGAACCAAGGGAGTAGTCCTCATCCTCAAAACCAATAACATATTCAAGATTTTTCTTTTTACTATCAACATAGGGTTGATTTGGGAGGATAAACACCTTAACATAATCCATTATCAACACAATAAGACCTTCATGGAGGATAGGGTTCTTAGGGTTTCGTCTGTGATCCCTAATGCCATTTTCTAGCAAAACCAAGAGGTAATATGGAAACAACACTTGCTTTTTATGTCTAAAATGGTTCAATAAAATAAAATGGTGCCTTGAAATAACATAAAAGTGGCCATCCAAAGTAAAGTACCTCATTATCTCCTCTACAACATCTCTCCAAATTTCCTTGAGAGAAGAACACAGATATCCACCACATTTTGTTGGTTCTAACTTCCTTTGCTCATTGTGTTTGAAGAAAACATACATTGCTGGACCAGACTCATTCTTGTCTCTATAAAATTTCATCCCATCCATCAGCATACCAGTAATCTCTACAATTAATTCCTTAGTTATTGCAACTTCCTTGCCCCCAAAATCCAACATGCTGTTATGCCAAGCCTCTAGAAAATCTTGGGATTTATTCTTATCGAACCCATGCAGCCCCTCCAAGTACAGAGTAACTCCCCCACTTCCAAAATCTCCCATGGCCTCTCATTAGCTTTGATAGAGTCACAAGATTTGGGCTCCAATATTTTTGGCTTCCACCCATGGTAGCAAAATGCAAAAATCCCAGATATACTATTGGTGAATTAATAAAGATTTCTACTATAATTTATAAAATTTAGGCGAATCTAAGTTAATCATGTATCGAATATTGTGGTGAATCTTTGAGTTAAATTTTTTAATAAAATAAATTCTTTGGCAATTTAAGTAAGACTGTAATAATTTTTTGTAAAAATTTGGCGATTCAAGTCACATTATAGCTCAAACTATTAGCCAATTTTGGATTTCCCAAATTTCAACTATTAGCCAATTGGTGAATATTAGCCACTAAAAAAATCACAGCAACCAACTAAATTGTTGAAATAATAGGTGGAGAAGAAGAAATACTCTCATATAAAATTGATTTTGTGGAATGGAATGATAAACAACCAACTTGAAACCTCATAAAATACTCGTCAAAGAGGTTGACTCTCGAACTACTCTAGAATTATCTTCCAAAGTTACTTGAGAAGCTCCTCCCAAAAAATCTAGAGCCACCTTCCAGAGCTCATCACTTTTGGAGCTTCTTTGAAGAAACCTTTTTGGAGCTTCTTTAAAGTAAAATATTTTTTGGAGCTTCTTTGAAAAAACCTTCTTGTAATCCTCTAGAACATCACACTAGAAATTCCACAATGCCCTCTCTTGAATCTTCTCCAAAAATTTACTCTAAAATGGAAAAAGAAAATGCTTTCAAACAAGATCCTTATCTGAAGAGGCTTACGAGATTCAATCTATACTACCCTCTAGAACTTGTCACTCTTAACAAGACCCAAATTTTGTTTGAAATAAAATAGTTCAACATCAAAGTTCCATTACTTCAAGAAATAAAATAGATACTTTATCTTAGCCAAAATTTTAAATAGTTGTGAATAAAAACACTAGAGAGAAAGAAGAAGTGGATTAACACTATCCAAATTGATGGATACCTATTTGACCTCCTCTTAGGAAAATTTCTCACACCATTGTATAGTGATCTTGGTAGCCCTATATATATAGTATCTATCGATAGAATTGAAATTCCTAATGCCCTTGTAGATTTGGGAGTTGTTATAAATTTTATGACAGTTAATGTGATGGAAATGATGTCATTAACAAATTTCTAGTCTACAAGAACTATTTTTCATATGAAAAATTAATTTGTTGACATACCAAAAGAATTTTTAGAGAATTTTCTTGTTATGGTAGGAACCTAGTAATACCCTATTTATTTTTATATCATCCAATCTCAAACTCCAAAAGAGTTATCAATTAATACTAGGAAGACCTTACTTAGCCACATTTTCACCTTGATAGATACTAGATCAGGAGGAATGACCATTTCTAATGGTTTGAACAACAAATAATTGTGATTCTATCCTTCTACCCAACTATCTATAAATAAGTTCAAGAAAATACAGGTATATGAACAAATTGGTATCAACAAACAAGAAAATTGTGTCTCTCTAGCAATATTTGTAATCAAATAGCATAATAATGAAATAGAGGATGAGTTATAACTCAAAAATTCACCAAATGTAGATGATGATAAAGATAGATATAAACTACATGTTTCAAAGCCGCATCCAAACAAGCATTGTAGAATTTTTCCAAAATAAAAAATAAAAAATTCCTCTCAACATTTCATTATCCTCTGATACATAATTTCAGGAATTGAGAATTTCTTGAAGTATGTCACTACCTTCCACATGATGCAACATCACTATTACCCTCTTAATATTTTGATGAGTGAAACTTACACTATCACCTCTAATCAACATTAAAAATAAAATATCGTGGTACTATTGAGAAAAACTCTATACATCAATAGTTGTCTTACAAAACAATAAGAACTTTAGTTATTCAATATTATGATAAACTATCCTAAAGTATTCACTTGGGATTATAAAGACGTGAGATAAATTCATCCAAAAAATTGCATACATCACATTTACATTGAAAAACTACAATGAAGGATTATAAAGTATTTATATTAGTTTTCTAACCACAATGAAGGCTTAATCTTGCACTTGAGGAAATAATCAAGACAACGATTGAAAAACTACTACAAGTAGGATTTATTTACCAATCTCTAATATCCAATGGGTTTCACCCTTGGTGGTTGTTCCAAAGAAAGAAGGAAAGTGGATATTCTATGTGGATTATAGAGAACTCAATAAAGCGACCTACAAAGACTATTTTCCTCTACTATTTATTGATCAAGTCCTAGATAATCTAGCTTGAAAGACCTACTTCTCATTCTTGGATGGGTTTAGTGGATATAACCAAATTTAAGTGGCCTTAGAAGATTAGGATAAGACTACTTTTACATGCCTGTGGGGATTCTTTTCTTATTGAATTCTTCCCTTTGTATTATGTAATGCTCCTACTATATTTTAGAGAGCATTATTGGCTATCTTTGATGAGTTAGTGAATAATTGCGTAGAAGTTTACATGGATGACTTCTTAGTGCACGATAACACTTTTGAAAGCACATTGTAGAATCTACACAAATTCCTTCAATTATGTTTAAAGCATTAGTTATCCCTCAACCATGAAAAATATTTTATTATTATCCAATAGGAAACTATTTTGCAACATCACATCTCAACATAAGGCATAAGGTCAATCCTAAGGAATCAAGGTAATTCAAAGGTTGTAAGTCCCAAATACACAAATACATGTATAAAATTTTCTTGGACATGTTGGATATTACCACAGGTTCATAGAAAACTACAATGAAATTGTGGCACTTATGTTTTCTTTACTTCATAGAGATGTTGAGTTCTCTTGGACTCTAGAATTCCAAAACTCATTTGAAACCATTAAGGAAAAATTATCAGTTGCCCCAGTATTGCATGAAACCAACTAATCTTTACCATTTTACATTTGCACCAATGTATCAAATGACACCATTATCATAGTCCTTGGTCAAGAAGATAAAAATGGAGGGAAGCATGCCATTTATTTCATCAAAAAAAATTTGGCTCCCTTAATAGTTCATAGCTATTGTGCATGCACTCAATAAATTTTTCCATTACATGACAAATTATAAGGTAGCCATATTCACAAACAATTCATCTATAAAATACCTAATGAATTAACCTATTGTAAGTGTATGGATAATTAAATGGATGTTACTTCTCGAGGAATTCAATATAACAAACATAGACAAACCTAAAAAGTTTAATGTAGAAGTGAGATTTTTGTCTAGAATAAAACATGAAAAAGGATTGGAACCAGTTAAATATGTGTTTTTATATGAGTAGTTACTTGCTATATTTGTGCATACCCATGGTTTGTTGATGTAGCCAACTATTTGGCCATAGGAGCATTCCCTCCAAACTTTTACGTAAAACAAAGAAATAGATTGGTTAGATAAAACATGAATTTTAAATATTTTGATGATTTTCTCTTTAAATGTGGGTTTGATCTATTTTACGCAAGTGGACCAGAGCCAATAGAACCTATAGTATAATGAGATCTTATCATGATGATCCCTCAAGATTACATTATATACAAAAATTACTTCCCACAATATCATAAATGATGGATATTACTAGAAATTAATGCATAAAAATGTTAAAAGATATATTTGAGAGTGTGATGTGTGTCAAAGAAAAGGAGGAACAAAAACATCTAATGAAATACCTCTCCAAACTCAAGTGGTTGGAACCATTTGAAATATGGGGAATAGACTTTATATAGCCCATCAATCCACCATCTTAGTGAAAGGAGTACATACTTGTGTGCATAGACTATGAAATTCAAGTATTCAAAACAATAAGAGAAGAACAAGTATCATATTTCCTTTATAATAGGATATTCTTAATATTTGAAGCATCGAGATCTATTGTGATAGATCAAGGACCCTAATTCATATTAAATTTCATTTTTACCTTCATTGATCATTTCCAAGTAAGCCATAAAAAATCATCGCCCTACCATCCTTAATCAAATTTTTAGGTAGAAGTGACTAACCGAGACCTAGAAAATATTCTCACAAAAATTAGTTTCAACCAAAAAGAAATTGCATGAAGTTGTCTAGGAATAAAACACTTCTTGGAAATCAACTATAGGATTTTCACTATATGAACTAGTTTTTGGAAAGAAAACTATTCTTCCAATTGATTTTGAGCTCCATACATTGAGGAAAACTATGGATGTGGATTTAAATTTGAACATGGCTTAATGAGAGTGCACACTATAATTGAATGAGTTAGATGAATTGTGATTCATTAGACTAAACTAATGCAACATCAAAAGCAAATTATTACATGATCATCCTATCAAGGAAAATAGATCTCATCAAGGTGATTGGGAATTATTATTTGAATCTAGATACAAATACGTTAAAGGAAAGCTTTGAAACTATTGGTTAGGACCTTATGAGGTGGCCGAGGTATTTGATATTGGATTTATGCATTTAAGTCAATTGACAATGACACATGAACACTTCTAGTAAATGGTCATAGACTATTCTTATACTAGAAACCAACAATAAATTAGGAGTTCATCCAAACTATTAAAGGATAGACCGATCCTTATTGTGTAGAGGGAGTATTCCCTTTTCCTAGAAAATCATAAGTATCCTTTAGTTGTGAACCAAAAAAATATTTTGTATATATACATGTGTATAATGTCTCTTATGCAGTTTATGTTTCTTTTATAGTTTATATTTTTTCCATAGTTTATAATTTTTCTATAGTTTATGATTCTTTTGTAGTTTATATTTCTTCTACAGTGTATATTTATTTTGTAGTTTTTGTTTCTTCCATAGTTTTTTAACCTTATGTAGTTTATCTATCTGTTGCAATTTAAGTTTCTTCTATAATTTATGTTTCTTGTATAGTTTATATTTTCTTCCATATTCTATGTTTCTTTTGTAGTTTATGCTTCTTCCATATTTTATGTTTGTCCATAGTCTATGTTTCTTTCATAGTTTATGTTTCTTCTATATTTTATGTTTCTTTCATAATATATGTTTCTTCTATAGTTTACATTTTTGTAGTTTATGTTTCTTCCATATTTTGTGTTTCTTTTGTAGTGTATGTTTCTTCTATAGTGTATGTTTCTTCCATAATTTATATTTTTTCCATAGTCTATGTTTCTTTCATAGTTTTTGGTTCTTCTGTAGTCTATGTTTCTTTTTTAGTTTATATTTCTTTTGTAGTTCATGTTTCCTTCGGAAGCATCCTTTCAAAAATGCTACTAAAGATGGTTTGTGTTCGTTTGGAAGCATCCTTTCAACAATTCTCTAGAAGATTGTTTATGTTCCCTCTAGGAGAATCCTCTCAATGATTCTCTAGAAGATAGTTTGTGTTTCCTCTAGAAGCATCCTTTCAACGATACTCTAGAGGTTGTTTGCATTTCTTTGAAAGCATTATCTCAATGATGCTCCTTAAGTTCACTCATGTTTCTCCAAGAGTATCCTCTCAATGATGCTCCAGAAGATATTTCATGTTTCCTCCAAAATAATCCTTTCAATGATGCTTTGGAAGATAGTTTTGTTTAATCTATAAATATCCTTTCAAAAAAATTCTAGAATATTATGTGTTTCCTTCAAAAGAATCATTTCAACAATGCTCCAGAAGATAGTTTTTGTTTCCTCCAAAAGCATCCTTTCAATGATGTTCTAGAAGATCATTTGTATTTCCTTTGGAAGCATCCTTTTAAAAATGCTTTGGAGGGTTGTTCATGTTTCTCCAAAAGAATCCTCTCAACAATGCTCTAGAAGCATGCTCATATTTCTCTAGAAGCATATTCTCAATGATGCTCCAAAATCTTGCTCATGTTCCTCTAAAAGTGCCCCTTCAAAGAGGCTCAAGAAAAATTATTGCACTCTTCAAAGCATGATAATTCCAAATATAATAAAAATATTTTTGAAGCTATATTTTTGATATATCGAAAAAAGCACATGTCACAACCTTCAAAATTCTAGCCATGACTAGCAAATAAACAATCCTCTTTGCACTTATGGAAAATAGTAAAAGGAATTGATGTTGAAAGTATCAAATCCTTAACACACAAAATATGAGTTACCACAAAAGGGTGGAATGTAAATACATATATTAATTAGGAATGTAATGATTGTTATATAATCAATTAGTTAAGCATGATTTTTTCCTTCCAAAATAATGATCCATTTGTAAGATTGTGTCACATTTCCCCAACTTGTGTATGATAAATATGACAATAATAATTCACATGAATCATCATTATTATACCAAATAACACCAATTACTCACCTCATTATCTAATCAAACCAAACCTCTACTCAAGCTTGCCTTGAATATTTTGTCTACATTAAAATCTAGAAAACTACATAGAACCCTTTCCCCAATTGTCTCAACACTTTGACAAAACAAATTATGGGTGTAAAAAGGAAGTTAGAACTAGATTCCTTAGAAAATATACTTTATGATTAGGATTCAATAGACATTTTTTGAGCTACAATATGGTTATAATTTTAACAAAAAATTGAGGGATATCATTTGTAACTTGTTGAATAATTCATCAATAATTACTCAAAAGGCTCCACTAGAGTGTCTGAAAGAAATTTTAAGGTAAGTCTCAAACTTATTATGCAAGTTTCTATAGTTTATACTAAAGGAATTGATCTTCATGGTGAAAAACAATTAACTTACCAAGAAAGCTAGCTAATTTCACCAAGGGGAAGACCTTCCCTAGCTAATAACTATTAAACAAGTTGAGAATAAAGACATTAATCCGGATACAATTCTTGCACCCTAGAAGTATATCATAGCCTAGACAATGAATTATTTCACCTATGAGGAACTATTCAATGTAGTTGATCCGACATTTAGAATTGTTGACCCACATATGCCATGGTGCAAAAATATTAGTCCTAAGATTCAATTTACCCGTGTATTTATATGAGTCTTTGAAAAGTATGATAGACATATATAAAAATGGAACTAGGAACTTAAAATATCATGGTTTGATTATGTTATTTTTCAAGTATCAAAGTTTGAAGAATTAAAAAATAGATAAGTGGACAAGGTTTCTACAAACCTTTGAGAACAAAAGGAAAATTTTAGAAACTGGGGGACCTTCTGGAGCTACGCCTACAAATGCCCCCTCAAAATCTAAATCAAAAGACTACAGAAGATTTAGCATTAATCAAATAGGTAAGAAGGTTTTGAAACCCCAATTCAACCAACCACAGAGGAATAGCTCCAAAAATAGGCAACCTAGGGAAACCTTGGTTTTCAATAAAAATAGAAATAATCTCCTTGGGTGATGAGAAAGAAGCAAGGGAAAAAAGAGAAAAAGAAACCAAGGTCAAAAAATAAGCAAGAAGTCTGCCTCCTCCCTTCAAAGGAGCAAGCACTAAAAGTCTAAGCCAACTGATGGGATCAAACAATGTACAAAGCATGAAATCCCTATAGAATAAACCCTACGAGAAACATCTACTATAAAACCTCCTAAGGAGCATGACTCCCCAATCAATGAGATACCAACACATGAGGATAGCCATATTTTAAGAGGAAATAGAGCTTGAAGCTCCTCTACAAAGGAGTCCAACTAAAGTAAAAATCCCAGACAACTTTGCTAGAGGAAGAAGAAAGGATTTTGAAAGAAACCCAATTTTCACTATAGTTATCAAAGGTGGAACAAATAGCATTTGAACAAAGGAAAAATATTGAAAAAAATTATGCATGTAGAAAAAGAGGGAAATTTTGTATTTAAAAATTCAACTAGAGAAGCCACACGAGATATTCAATGAACATCCTAAAAAATATTTGAACATTTTTTCAAAAAAAGGAAGATGAAAATTTGAAAGAAGTTACCATCTTGTAGGGTAAATTCAAACAACTAGAGGATGCCAAAATTGAAGCCTACAAGTTAGGAGAATTGTTCCTCACATATAGGCAACCCTCTAGAGTGTATAATATGTTTCTAGAGAACAAATATTATGCATTCACTCTATGGATATTCCAGATTAGGAGGGAATATAACCCAAAACTACAAGGGGAGGATTTGAGATATCCTACAAATGAAAGCTCTTAAGAATCTCCTGAAATTTGTCTCATGGCCCCAATGACCAATAATTTATGTAAGCATTTACAATTTTGGCTCCTAAGAAATAAGACGTGTGAATTTTCACACATAATTTACTATTGAATGGTTATTGAATTTTTCACTATTTTTGAGTGGGTGAAGTACAAGTTAGGTCATTCATTTCTACAATAAGAAACCAAGTATTCTAGCAATATAGGGAAAAATAATATCATAAGATAGAAGAGACTAATTGGTTTTTAATGAGGCGTCGATTTTATAAGCCACACGCATTTCAAAAGAACTTTGAGAGGATATTACAATATCCTATCATGGCTAAAAAATATACCAACAGTCTAAAATTGTGTTATGAAGCCTTTACAAATGTCTCCTAGCTTGCCAAAGGCAACCTTTGTAGTCTATGAAGATAGATATAAAACCTTACCCATTCAACTTCATAAGAGAGAAATAATATCTGTAGGAAATATTATGTGGCCCTTTTGGAGGGACAAGAAAGTTACATAATTGATGGAAAAATAAAGGGAAAAATGGATAGGGATGAAATATAGACCTCCCCTTATTCTCCAACAAGTCACACCACTAAATGTTAGTGGTGAACAATTTGAATGGGAATTTAATAAATGGAAAGAAAATGTAGAATGTGCAAGAGGCTGCATAATTAGCCCTCAAGAGATGGATCCTTTAGTACACTTGGTTTATGATATTAGTAAATTTTGAGGAAGAATCTAATAAGAGAGAGGAAAACATACCATATCATCAAGCAAAGGAGGAAGCAAGAGTACATGATTAATCATAGGTCGGTAAGAGTGATGAGGTACAAACATTCACCTCAACATTAGGAAAAAAATTAGCCCTTTCTTGACCAATTATAACCTTACATAAATTTTTTCATGCTTAAAATAATACGATTATATTATCAATTATTTGCAATCTTAATTGATATTAATGTATAAATACTTGTTATTTTTCTGTGTTAATATTTTTTTTTTATTATGATGATTAGGTAGGAAGTAGTGATTTTGTTAAAATAGAACAATAAGTAATGATCAAGAAATGAATCTTTGAAGGCTCCAAAATACCACATCTATAGAAGCTTTGGAAGGCTACTACTTTGGAAGCTCCAAAACTTTCACAACTAATCCAAAATTTATGCAAGCTAAAGTTACTACATGAAGAATTCTAAAGGAAGACATCTCCTTTCCATAGAAACCAAAGATAAAATGTCATGTGACTACTAATCCTATAGAATATAATAAAGGAGGAGGACTCTTGTTCAATAATGATTTCCTCTAAAGTTAAATTATTTCATTTAATACAACTCAAATTGTATTTATAAATTTCTATAACAAACTTTTAATAGCATTAGTGCATGTTGTCATGATGTCATGATTTAAGAATTACATTGTAGTATAAGCATCTTTCATGATGTTCAATAAAAAGACATGATAAAAATACTAATACCTCTTGATGCATGAATTAAAATAGAATCTCTTTGTTTAGTTGTATATAACATTTTCCTCTTTGAATATGTATTGTTGCACTTTGATTAGTGGTTGTAAGAGTTAAAAAATTTGAACTTTTGTCAAGCTAGACACTCAAATGAGTGATTGGAATGTATGGTAGAGATAAGTAGTTCAGTTGCATTGCATTCATGTTTGATTAATTTTGTTTGTATCATTTATAACCTATAAATTCAATTTATGTATTGTTTTCTATGTTACGTGTTGTATGTTTATGTGACAGGAAAATATTATATTTTGTAGATACAAAAATTTGTATTGTCTATTAAGTTCTTCTGCATATGTTGTGATGTGAAAATATTAATTTTTTAAGCTAAAGAAGTTTGTATCGCTATTGTGTTTCTCTAAGGTTTTACATTCTTTAGAAAGATAAGAAAAAAAGTAGAGTAGTTCAAAAAAAAAAAATTAAAAAAAATAGTATTTAAGGAAATTTACTTCATTATATCAGAGTTTCAACAAGCTTGATGAGCATGTGCGAGAAGTTGGGTCCACAAAATGTTCAAAAAGTGGAAGTGTGTTTCCCAACTTTTAGCATTTGTCACAGTTGAACTAAAAATTTGAAGTGCTTACACATTGAATGTTTGAAAAGTTCAGTAATATGAAATTTAGTATTTTGAATCTAGTTTCCAAATATGTAATTTATTTTAATACCCAATTGATAAAAATTATTTTTTAATAGGCATGTATAAAAAACACTTTTTAAAAGACTTTTTTAGGACCATACAATGCACATGTACGGACACCATAATTTGACCTAAAAAAGTATTTTTCTAATTCCTTTTGGGGAAAGATGTGTAACAAACTAAAGATTGATGAGGATTTTTTTATAATTTTTTTCTAAATATATTTTTTTATTAATTTTTTATTGGCCCTAATTGTCGTTGTTGAAAACCCTCTTGTACGGACACCATAATTTGATCTAAACTAATCTTTTTTTGAATTTTTTATTGTGTAGAGAATTGTTTGTAGATTGATGTCATATAATTTTTTTACAAAAACATTAACAAATTAGAAGTTATTAAAAAAATAAAAAAGACTGACATTTTGAGTTTATTAACTAGTTTCCCTAGAAATTAATTAAAAAATAGAAAACATAATCCAATCATAAAAAAAATACATATTTGAGAACTAGACAACATGATCTATAATGGGTTTTAATTTCATAAACCAATTATGAAAAGAAAAAAAAACATGTTAACTATATTGCTAAAGTCAATTATTTCTCATGGCATTGTCTTAGTCTTTTAGTTGCAGGTCCAAGGCTAATGGTTGGGTTACCAAGCCTTTCCTAAGTCCAAAACTAAATCAAAAAATGGGTTGGGATTTCAATTTTTTTAAAACGGGTACCTGGTTTAAAATGGGTACCCATTCTATTTTTAGAACATATACCCATTTTAGAATAGGTACTCATTCTATTTTTAGAACGGATTTTCATTTTAAAGTAGGTATTTCTTCTATTTTTAGAACAAGTACCCATTTAGGAATGGGATCTTGATCTAAAGCTCGGGTTATCATTCTTATTAGCTTTTTTTTCCAAAGCTTCCCCTCTTCATGGACCCAACTTCTTGCACTTACCCTTTCCATGATTATATTCTATATATTTTTGTAGATTAGAGTTTACAAATGTTTTTTAGTTAGAGTTCCTTTTGAGCAAAAGCATTCTCTTTTTATTTTAAAATCTAGCATTGGAATAGGACATTTGAAACCCTTTTGCAAACATCCTCACACACCACCCTATTCAATACAATAATTAATTAATTAAAGTGTGAGACCTAACAATACCTCATCACATAACAAATCTTCACCTAAGGGGAAAGAAAATCTTGATAGGGAGAAAAGATTAAATGTATGTGAAAATTAAAGCTCAATCATGGTTTCACTAGCTCAAGTTAGTAATCAGATACAGATGAGGCTCGCATTACCACTTAATATCTATAAATAAGTGATGAAGGGGACTCCCCTTACAAATCTGAAATCAACCACACACAAAGAGATTTGCAAGATGGCTACAATATGCCATAACATTTCAGATTTAAAGAAAGAAAATCAGCAACATTCTTATTTGCTTAAATCATAAAATGATTACATCAAACTAAAGCTCATGGGCTTCCTTAAACTTTGGGCTTCATACATACAAAAATTTGCAACATAACGTCTTCAACATTCTAGCATCATTCCAACAACATCTAGGTATGCAAGCACAACTTCTCCAAAATCCCTCCTCTAGATGAAACAAAATCAATATATAAAGAATGTGTGAGGATAAAACCATTGTTGGTTACCAAAACAACTTGTCAATATCACCACGAAATCCAATGCCCCACTTTGAGAAGAATAAAATATAAAATATAAAATTATTCATTGCAAATATGACCCACATATGGGCGCCTAGCTCTTGACCAATGATCTTTACCAACTATGACACCTTCAATGATTCTTGGCGGCTCCAATGGCTCCAAATACAAACATGCATCAACATGCAAAGCTTGTGGCACAAACATGCAATGCATGCGTAGCATGCACTTGAACATGCAAGAACATGCACCCCAAGTGGTCCCCACCAAGAATGGGACGCCCAAGAGGGGTATTTTCCCATTTTTTTCTTAGAAATATTTATAAATGCATAATTCCCACCAAAATTACAATTACAATTTCACCACAAGGGAAATTACAAAGTAGCAAATCAAAATATTTATTATTTTAACCCTTAAGCCCTTATTGAAAATAAACAAAAATAAAATAGCAATATTTTTGGTGATGCAAGATTACTAGTACCCCTAGATGCTCATGTATCAATAAGAGATAAAGTAGCTTTAATAATGTTATTGTGCATACATGAATTAATTAATATTGCATTTAATATTTTTAGTGTTTTCCACTACCTATATTTGTTCTTGAGCAACCATGTCAAAATAAAAGAGGGATACTCAACCTCATCTTGACACTAGGAATTACCTCTCCAATTTAGAAAGAGAAATTATGATGCCTTAACACCTATGTAGGATAAGCCTCCTAGAATTCTAAGAAGCATTAGAACTTTAAGGAAAGGGAAGTTTTTAGATCTTGTCCTCTTTTTTGATATCGGATACAATACCTTTGACCTTGTTCTATAAAAGGCCACAATTTTTTTTTGAGAAGGTGCACATGTACGAATTCTAAAATGGATCTACTTTGGAGAAAACTAGACTTTTGGAATCAAAATTTAGAGCTCTACCCTAGCTCAATACATGGTGCCCTAAGTGCACCCTTGCCTACATTTGGTTCAAGTTGTGTAGAATGCTACGACCCCAAGGCTAGGGTAGCTCGAGGGAAGAATATCCAAATGATCATTAACATCGATAATATTAATAAAATGCTACAAAAAGTGTACATGGTATTCACTACAATTTGAAAAGAACTTGGGACACTCAGAAAAACTAGCTCAATTTCTTGAATAATGAGCTTGGTTTGGACAAAGAGAATACAAAGTTGTTGGCCCTTTCTATTAGTTTCAATTCAAAAATAATTTTTTGGATGTCTACTTGATTAGCCTTTGTTTTTTATAGGGATGGTCCCAATTTGGTAGAATACTTCCAATTAGGAGCCCTCCACAAGTGAATACTATCACATAAAACTAAATCTTCTTATATGACTTCATAGATTTCATAGCCAACACCATGCATTTAAGCCTCTTCAATATATATTGGTTATTTAGGTACTCTTCTTTTCTAGTGCACCTACTAACGTATCAAAATGTACAATTATATAAGGATTCATGCAATTAAATATCATAGATGAATCTTTGATCCTCAAAATATTGTTCTAATCTCTTCATGGAATCGCATGCCCTCCCAAAACTCAAATTACTACGTGTTTGTGGAGAATTTCCTCGCCCCTATCAACTTGAATTATGATGAAATGACTCAACTAAGAAAATGACAAGGATTGATGACAAACAAGATCCCCTATAACTTATACTTTAGGCAACATTATACAATGATCTAGCTCCATAAATTTAAAAACAAATATTTTTGACTTACCAAATATGTCACTAACATAGTTTTGGCAATTGAGTTTTCTTGTTGAATTAGTAGCATAGATTTTTGTATGGCATGGGCATTATTTCTCATTTTCTTTTATGGGAATCATAGCTAAAAAAAATGGCATAGAATGACTCCTCACCTTGAAATTAAAAGACATTTGGCTAGAGCTTATAGATGACTATTGGATATATGACCTAAATGGTTTTATGACCAGTTGAACTAAAAATCTCAAGGAAAAAAGTAACTACATCCATTAGAGCCAACCAAACATTGAAACAATGAAGCATTCTACTAGAGATCTCCCTAATCTCTATGTGGAAATTTATGAACTCACTACAAAGCCTCTCCTTTCCATGGGAAATTTTTTACATGGTTGTTCACACATACAACCCTAACAAGATTATGATGCATGGCCTTCATAATTCCTTCAAAACTCAATATTGGAGCAAAGATAAAATTATATCCTACCAAAAGTATAGATAGGAGATTACAAAGCCAAAGTGCATGTATGGTCAAGTTACAATAAATGGAGCTTGGGAAATATTTAGGATGAAGCACATGAGTCTCTCGCATTAAGCTAAAACACAAGAAACCTTCAATTTGAGGGGACTTATGGGACATAGGAAGAAGAAGAAGAGAATAATCCTCCTACTAAGGCTAGTAGTGGTTGAGTGGAGGAATTTCCCTCATCTCAAGTACCCAATTAAAATCCATGGCCACCATCACTTCACACTTTTCAAGGATAATATTCACAATATTGGAGAGCCTTTAGGAATAACTATCAAGTGCATCAAACAAAACAAAGAAATATCCAAAAGTAAATAGAGATGTTTCAAAAATAATCTTGACATCCCCATTCATTTATAGAGAAAGTAATTGAGGAACTAACATCAACTACAATGACAGAGCATATTGTGCCAACTACACAAGCAACTCTTAGCCAAGGCCTAGAGCAACCAAGATCCCTAAAATAAAGGAGGAGGAAACTAAGTATATAACAAGTTTCTAATTTTAAGGAGTAAAACATTGAGGCATCTAGACCACACTATAAAATATGTCTAATTCTAACTTCCCATGGAATGCAAGTAAATACCTGTATCTCTACTCTTCATAATCTTTTTATTCAATCATTATCTCTTGCACATTTTATATCCTCATCATTGACACTAGCTAAGAAAATTATTTTCATACCAGTATCGAACTTACCTTGTCAAGGTTGGAGCTGATTTTTGAACCCCATAGTTCCCATAAATCACCTACAACCAAAACATGTATCAGAAAAGAGAAACAAGTAACTGATTTGATATGCAACATTTGAGAATTGGAATGATCCAAAAACTCAACTAGTTATGCTTCTCAATAATGGATTAAAGGATGATTACAATATACAATAATAAATCTTTATAAAAAGAAATAGAAAAAAAAATCCTAGGTGAGATTAAAGTAGATCATGACAAGTGTCCTTGTCCTATATTATGAGAAAAAAATTGCATGGCCTAAAAATAAAAAATCACTCCTAATTTTAACTTAAGTGTAATAGAGTAAAAATGATACCTAATTAATTAGATGATTTCCCTATTTTACTTTAACACCCCCCTTAAGTACAAATTAGGGAGAAGCTAAAAAAATAATAATAAATGTATAGATGGATGCATGGATACCCACTATAAGGCCTAATGAGATACCCATGTATAAACAAATAAATCTCTCATAATCTAAAAAAAAAGGAGAAAACCTCATTAGAAAAAACTCATCTCCAAATGAGAGTAAATGCATAAATATGTACTAACTATTGGAAGGAAAGGGGGACTCGATATGACCCCCCAAGGACAACTTATGTCACATAATTACAATGAATGTCCCCTGAATAGGAGAGAGAAGATGAGAATATGAATCCTTCATAAAGAAGTAGCTCCTATGCCAATGATGAAATATTCAAGACATAATACAACCCACTACTTTCAAATAAAATTTCTCCCCGTAAGAAGAAACAAATCCACTGGTGATTGGAGAAACCATTCCTAAAAGTTGGATGAATAAGGAATCCAAATCCAAATGATGTGTGGCTCTGAAAACTACTCAAATGTCCAAATGTTAGAATCAAATTATGTCAATGCAAAATCTTGTGAAGACTAATGTAGAACAAGATCCAAAGGCAATGATGATTGGCTAATAGCAATGATGTGTTTGTCATAAAAGAAGAGGGGTAAGTGAAAAAAGATGGGGGGCCAAAAAGGGGGCTTAAGTGGCCACTTGTTTTTTGAAATTAGGAAATACTGACCTTGGACGTGAAATTGAGGATAGTTACACTCAAAAATTTGAGATGCAGCAAAAACAAGGATCATAGTGCTTCAAGTCTACTTTCTAAACTACTAATTTATTTTGAAAATGGTTGATATTAAGGGGTGCAAAAGAGGGACCCACAGAAATTGGTGTTGTTTTTGTCAGAAAAACATAACATAGCAATTTTTGTGGGTATGTAGCACGGTGAATTTTTTTTTAGTATTTTTAAAATAGCTTCAGTGAGAAATTAGCTAATAGTATGTAGTTGATGCACGATTTCTCTGATAATTTTTTAATGAATATTTTATTTTTTACTAATTTTCAAAGTGGACACTTCCTGAAAAATAGAATTTTGGCCATGCTACCCCTACAAATTTTGGAAACTAATTGATTTTTTTTTTAAATTTGTAGAATGGATTCTAGTTTCTAAAAATGTAATTTATTTGAAATTTTGATGAACGATTAATTTATAACGAAAAAACACCAAACACTACTTTTTTCCAAAAAAGAGACCCACAAACAAAAGAAATTATAAATCAAAGGCTTAACATTGTGAAAAAGTTAAAAAAAATTACATTTTTTGATAGCTAAGAGAGAGCCTAACATTACCTAGGTGTTTGATTTGTTCGACATTGAAACACATGTAATCCTGACGGTGAGCACGAACTCGATTATGTGAAATATTGTAGAATTTGCAAAAACACATCTTTGGTCGTTGGGAAGGCCCTCCAAGCCTTTGGACTGGTATGCCAAGGAAAATACCAAGCCTAAGGTTTGGGGATTCCCAAAGCAAGATATAACGCGAGCACATTATAACATGCTCACGTTCTATCTTAGTTTGGACATGGTATTTTGCGTTTGTGCGGGACATGTCTAGCAAGACATAACGTGAGTGCATTATAACACACTCGCATTATATCTTGCTTTATGTTAAATGCTACTCTATTGAATGTATGTTTATATATTTTTATGTTTGTATGTACATGTATGCTTGCATGTCATGTATGTATGTATGCATGCATGCTTGTATGTATGTATGTATGCATGTATCAATTCATGTATGTATGTATTTAAGATTGTAGGTACATATGCACATGTATGCTTGTATGTATGTAGGATTGTATGTACATATGTATTATGCTTGTATGTATGTAAGTATGTATGCATTTATGTATGTCTTTAGAGGGAGGGAGAAGTTTAAGAGAGAGTTGTCTAGGTAGGGTGGGAGGGAGAGAGGGAGAGAGAGACCTAAGAGAGAGAGAGAGAGGTAGTGAGAGAGATTATTGAGGGAGATGGGGTGGAAGGGAGAGACTAAGAGAGAGGGAGTGGGAGAGA
>VDFB02000002.1:172505173-172574535 GCA_007258455.2 Sequoia sempervirens
AGAAGGTATAGGGGTTGAGAGATTAGGGTTTAAGGGTTGAGGCTAGAGGGTTTAAGGGTTGAGGGATTAAGGGTTGAGGGTTGAGGGATTAGGGTAGAAATTTTACTTGGGTTTAAGGGTTTAAGGGTTGATGGATTAGGGTTGAGGGATTAGGGTAGAGGGTAGAGGGTATTGGGTTGAGAGTAGATGGTAGAGGGTTTAAGGGTTGAGGGTTTAGGGTTTATGGTTGAGTGTTTAAGGGTTTAAGGGTTGAGGGTATAGGGTTGATGGATTAGGGTAGAGAGGGAGACATGGATGGAGGGAGAGATGGAGGGAGAAGTGAGATAGAGAGGAGAGAAGAGGAGGGAGGGACAGAGATATATGAGGGATGAGGATCCAATGTATAGGGTAGAGGATTGAGAATTTAGGGTGTAGGTTTGAGGACCTATAGGGTTGAGGTTATAGGGTCAAGGGATTAGGGTTGAGGGTAGTGGGTAGAAGGTTTAAGGGTTTAGGGTTGAGGGTTAAGGGTTGAGGGTAGAGGGTTTAGGGTATAGGTTTGAGGGTATATGGTCAAATGATTAGGGTTGAGGGTCCAATGTAGAGGTTAGAGGATAGGGGTTGAGGGTGTAGGGTTTAAGAGTTGAGGGTTGAGTGATTAAGGGTTGAGGGTTGAGAATTGATGGTTGAGGGATTAATGTATAGTGTATATGGTAGAGGGTAGAGGGTTTAGGTTTTAAGGTTGAGGGATTATGGTCGAGGGTAGAGGATATTGGGTTGAGAGTAGAGGGTAGATGGTTTAGGTGTTGAGGGTCAAGGGTTGAGTGTTTAAGGGTTTAAGGGTTGAGGGTATAGGGTTGAGGGATTAGGGTAGAGAGGGAGGTATGGATAGAGGGATAGATGGAGGGATAAGTGAGATAGAGAGGAGAGAAGAGGAGGGAGGGACAAAGATATATGAGGGTTGAGGATCCAATGTATGGGGTAGAGGGTTGATAATTGAGGGTATAGGGTTGAGGACCTATAGGTTTGATGGTTTAGTGTATTGGGTTGAGGGTATAGGGTCAAGGGATTAGGGTTGAGGGTAGAGGGTAGAAGTTTTAAGAGTTTAGGGTTTAAGGGTTTAGGTTTGATGGTTAAGGGTTGAGGGTAGAGGGTTTAGGGTATAGGTTTGAGGGTATATGGTTTAAGTATTAGGGTTGAGGGTCCAATGTAGATGGTAGAGGGTTTAGGAGTTTAGGGTTTAGGGGTTTAAGGGTTGACGTTGAGGATTAAGGGTTGAGGGTTGAGAATTCAGGTTGAGGGGTTTAATGTATAGGTAGAGGATAGAGGGTAGAGGGTTTAAGGGCTTAGGGTTTAAGGTTGAGGGTTGATGTTTAAGGTTGAGGGTAGAGGCTGATGGTATATGGCTAATGGATTTAGTTCAAGGTCCAATGTATATGTAGAGGGTGAAGCTTAGGTATGCTTAAGGGCTGAAGGCCGAGGGTGAGGGTAGAGGGTTGAGGACGGCGCTGAGTTACTAAGGGGTTGAGGTTTGAGGGATTAGGTGAGTCATTTGACGAAGGGCTTAAGGGTTTAAGGTTAAGGGTTTAAGGGGTTGAGGGATTAGGTCAGGGTAGAGGGGCACAAAGGAGGGTAGAGTGTAGATGGTTTAATGGGTTGAGGGTTTCAGTTTGAGGTTTATGCTTATGCCTAAGGGTCGAGGTTATAGGTTGAGGGATTAGGCAGAGAGGGAGGATGGAGGGGAGATGGAGGAGGAAGTGAGATAGAGGAGAGAAGGATGGAGGTACAAATATATAAGGAGGGCCGAGATCCAATTTATAGGGTAGAGGGTTGAGAATTGAGGGTATAGGTTGAGACCCATAGGGGTGGCTGACAGCTAGGGTATTGGGCTGAGGGCATAGAGTTGAAGGATTAGGGATGAGGGTAGAGGGTATTGGGATGAGGGTAGAGGGTAGAAGGTTTAAGGGTTTAGGGTTAAAGGGTTTAGGTTTGAGGGTTTAGGGGTAGAGGGTTTAGGGTATAGGTTTGAGGGTACATGGTTGAAGGATTAGGGTCGAGGAACCAATGTAGAGGGTAGAGGGTATAGCGGTTGAGGGTTTAGGTTTGCTGTTTAAGGGGTTGAGGTTGAGGGATTACAATGAGGTTGAGAATTGAGGTTGGAGGGGTTTAATGTATAGGGTGAGGGTTTAAGGGTTTAGAGTTTGACCCGGGCTGAGGGTTGAGGGTTAAGGTTGATGCAGAGGGGTTGGGGTATATGAGGTATTAGTTTAAGGCTGAGGTTTGAGGTAGATGGTAGAGGGTTGAGGGTTTAAGGGTTTAGGGATTAAGGGGTTGAGGGTCGAGGGATTAGGGTAGAGAGCGATTTGGGTTTAAGGGTTTGTAGGGGTTGAGGATTAGGGGTCAATGGTAGAGGGTGGGTTGATGGTAGAGGTTAGAGGTTTAAGCGGTTTAGGCTGGAGTGTTTAAGGGCCTAAGGGGTTGAGAGTATAGAGTTAAGGACTAGAGCCATTATATAGAGGTCAGGTACAGGCCTGAGGGCATATGGTTGAAGGATTAGGGTTGAGGGTCCAATGTAGAGGGAAGAGGGTATAGGGGTTGAGGGTTTAGGGTTTAAGGGTTGAGGTTTGATGGATTAATGGTTGAGGGTTCAGAATTGAGGGTTGAGGGTTTAATGTATATGGAGGGTAAAGGTAGATTTTTTTCTGTTTAAGGTTGAGGGGTTGAGGGTTGAGGGTTTAAGGTTGAGGGTAGAGGTTTGAGGGTATATGGTTGAGGGATTAGGGCCGAGGGTACAGTCATAGGGTAGAGGCAGGAAGTGATAGATTAGGTTTATGTTGAGGTTGGAGGTAGAGGGAAGAGGCTGAGGTTTAAGGTTTAAGGGTTTAAGGGTTTAAGGGTTGAGGGATTAGGGTCGAGGGTAGAGGGTATTGGGTTGAGAGTAGAGGGTAGAGGGTTTAAGGGTGTAAGGTTGAGGGTTTAGGGTTGAGTGTTTAAGGGTTTAAGGGTTGAGGGTATAGGGTTTAAGGATTAGGGTAGAGAGGGAGGGATGAATGGAGGGAGAGATGGAGGGAGAAGTGAGATAGAGAGGAGAGGAGAAGAGGGATGGATAGAGATAAATGAAGGTTTAGGATCCAATGTATAGGGTTGATGGTTTATGGTATTGGGTTGAGGGTATGGTAAAAGGTTTAAGGGTTTAGGTTTAAATGGTTTAGGGTTGAGGGTTAAGGGTTGAGGGTATAGGGTTTAGGGTATAGGTTTCAGGGTATATGGTTGAAGGATTAGGGTTGAGGGTCCATTGTATAGGGTAGAGGGTATATGGGTTGAGGGTTAAGGGTTTAAGGGTTGAGGGTTGAGGGTTTAATGTATAGGGTAGAGGGGAGATAGATAGAGGGAGTGAGTGAGTGTGTGTGAGAGAGAGAGAGATACATGAGATAGGGAGAGGGATGGGAGGGATATACTTGAGAGAGATAGAGAGATAGAGGGAGTGAGTGAGAGAGAGAGACTTGAGAGAGGGAGAGGGGTGAGGAGAGACTTGAGAGAGATAGAGAGACAGAGATTCTATTTGTTATTAATTCGGTGAAATTGGCAACCTAACTTTTCCTATTTGAAAAAATAGGTCCAAGAAATGGGGTCTCTCGATGATTTACATCACTAGGAGACCCCATTTCTTGGACCCATTTTTTCAAACAGGCCACTACATTGCTAATTTCACCGAATTGGAAAGCTAGGGTAGAGGGTTTAAGGGTTTATGGTTTAAGTGTTAAGGGTTTATTGTATAGGGTTAATGGTAGAGGGGAGAGAGATAGAGGGAGTAAGATAGAGAGAGAGAGAGAGTGGGAGAGAGATAGAAAGTAGAGGATTGGGAGAGAGATAGAGGGTATAGGGTTAAGGGTAGAGGGTAGAGGGTAGAGGGTTAAGGGTAGAGGGGAGAGAGATAGGAGTTAGTGAGAGAGAGAGAGACTTGAGAGAGGGAGAGGAGGTAGGAGGGAGAGACTTGAGAGAGAGAGAGGGAGGGAATAGGAGAGATAGATATAGAGGGTATAGGGTAGAGGGTTTAAGGGTTTAAGGGTTTAAGGGTTAAGGGTAGAGGGGACAGAGCTAGAAGGAGTGAGTGAGAGAGAGAGAGAGAGAGAGAGAGAGACTTGAGACAAAGAGAGACGGAGGGAGTGGGAGAGAGATAGAGGGTAGAGGGTAGAGGGTTTAAGGGTTAAGGGTAGATGGGATAGAGATAGGAGTGAGAGAGAGAGAGAGAGACTTGAGAGAGGGAGAGGGGGTAGGAAGGAGAGACTTGAAGTTAGAGAAAGGGGGGGAGTGGGAGAGAGAGGGATGGTTTAAAGGTTAAGGTTAGAGGGTAGAGCGATAAGGGGAGAGGGGAGAGAGATAAAATGAGTGAGTGAGAGAGAGAGAGAGAGATACTTGAGAGAGGGAGAGGGGGTAGGAGAGAGAGAGATACTTTAAGTGAGAGAGAGAAGGTAGATGGTTAAGGGTAGAGGGTAGAGGGGATAGAGATAGGAGTGAGAGAGAGAGAGAGAGACTTGAGAGAGGGAGAGGGGGTAGGAGGGAGAGACTTGAGAGAGAGGGAGGGAGGGAGATAGAGGGTTTAAGGGTTTAAGGGTAGAGGGTAGGAGATAGAGAGAAAGAGAGAAAACAAACATAAAAAATCAACTTTCTCATAATGCGAACATGTTTTGAAGTAGTAGAGATATGGCCGTTATTTTAGCAAGACATAACGCACTCGCGTTATAACAGGAGCGCATTTTGTCTTGCTCTAAAAATGGTTAAAAACACAATATACCCCTTATCTCAAGGCCCACATTTTGCATATTATCCTGGTTTTGTGTGTCTTCCAACAAAAAAAATCTTTTTGATGATTTTGTGAAGTGTGCATGCAAGTTTTTCACATTCCACCACCTTTTTCATGATCTTTCCACCACCTTTGCATGATCTTTCCACCACCTTTGCATGAAATAGCAAATTTTTCATGTTGAAAGGCATATAATATCAATTCAAGTTTGAATTCCATTGAAGAGTGATATACAATTGAAATTTGGAGGGGAACAAGCTTTTGAAAAATTCAATTGTTGAGGAGTTTGAGGAAAGAAGAAGCAAATGCTACATAATTGGGTAGAACTCCTCCATTCAAAACTCTGGTTTTTTAGGTATGTGAAGTCTTTAAACATTTTCTTTCATTTTATTTTGGCTTGCTTTGATTTTTTTATTTTGCATATTCCATGTTGATCAGTGTTTGTTTATCATTATAACCTTAGCTTGTCAATACACATTTTAAATTACACAATTCTTTCCACTTTTCAATTACATGTTTAAACCACATCTCTAAGGCATTTTTTTAAACAATTGACTTACCTTATGTATGCTTCCACATTTTGTATACACATATATATGACAAAATTTATAAGTAAAATAATACATCATTTCTCAATCCTCTACTATGGATGTGCATACCACTCTCCAAAGCTTTCATTTTGGTATAGGTATGGGGGATGTTGGAAAATGAAGTTGAATTTGGTTTTACACCTACAAAATGCATATGCTTGAAAATCTATTTTGTGCATACCCTTCAATCATTCTAGTCCATGAGGACATATCTTATTGAGGTATTTTGTCAAATAGATATACCAAGCAACTGATTTCCTTGTCTATGCTAACAAAATTTCCATACATGTCTACCAAAGCATTTTATCAAACAACATAGACAAGGCAATTAGTTATTTGGAGAAATGCCTCAAAGAAACGAAGTCTCATGGTGATGTGCATTTTATCAAACAACTGATTGCATTTTCTATGCTACCAAATTTTCCATACATGTCTCCACAAAATTGGAATATACTCCTCCCACATTGAGAGATCTTTGAAACTATTTTTGTTTTCATCTCTATTGTCAAAACACTAGCCTGTCAATGCAGTAGGGTTGACAAGGTAGGGGCAGCGTGAGAAAATGCCTCATAGAAATGGGGTCTCACAGTGATGTACCCATGAGACCCCATTTCTATGAGGCATTTTCTCACATTGCCCCTACCTTTTCAACCCTACCAAATTGGCAAGCTAGTGAGCTCACTAGCTTGCCAATGCTACCACATTTTGCATACATGTCTACAAAAACATTATTGTCAAACATTTCACATGCCTTTTCCATGCTTCCATTTCGATCCTATTTTGCAATCAAGGAATACCACACAACCACACTTCTTTAAGGCATTCCATCCAAAAAATCATATCAACATTGGCAATCTAGTGAGCTCACTAGCTTGCCAGTTTGGTAGGGTTGAAAAGGTAGGGGCAGCATGAGAAAATGCCCCATAGAAATGGGGTTTGATAGTGATGTACATCATGGTGAGACCCCATTTCTATGGGGCATTTTCTCACATTTCCCCTACCTTGTCAACCTTACTGAATTACATCACCGTGAGACCCCATTTTTATGAGGCATTTTCTCACGCTGCACCTACCTTGTCAACCCTACCGAATTGGAAAGCTAGTGAGCTTGTCAAACACTAGCTTGTCAATGTGGTAGGGTTGACAAGGTGAGACCCCATTTCTATGAGGAATTTTTTCATGCTGCCCCTACCTTTTCAACCCCGCCACATTGACAAGATAGTGAGCTCACTAGCTTGCCAATGAGGTAGGGTTGACAAGGTAGGGGTAGCATGAGAAAATGCCTCATAGAAATGGGGTCTCATAGAAATTCTCACATGATTTTTTGGATGGAATTCCTTAAAGAAATGTGGTCTTGTGGCATGCCTTGATTGCAAGATAGGCTCAAAATGGAAGCATGGACAAGGCATGTAAAATGTTTGACAATAATGTTTTCATAGACATGTATGCAAAATGTGGTAGCATTGGCAAGCTAGTGAGCTCACTAGCTTGTCAATTCGATAGGGTTGACAAGGTAGGGGAAGCGTGAAAAAATGCCTCATAGAAATGGGATCTCATGGTGATGTACATCACTGTGAGACCTCGTTTCTATGAGGCATTTTTTCACGCTGCCCCTACCTTGTCAACCCTACTGCATTGACATGCTAGTGTTTGACAAGCTCACTAGCTTGCCAATTCTCACATGATTTTTTGAATGGAATGCCTTAAATAAATTTGGTAATGTGGCATGCCATGATTGCAATATAGGCTCAAAATGGAAGCATGGACAAGACATGTGAATTGTTTGACAATAATATTTTCATAGAAATGTATGAAAAATATGGTAGCATTGACAAGCTAGTGAGCTCACTAGCTTGCCAATGCGGTAGGGTTGACAAGGTAGGAGCAGCATGAGAAAATTCCTCCTAGAAATGGGGTCTCATGGTGATTTACATCACTACAAGACCCTATTTCTATGAGGCATTTTTTCACGCACATTTTTGTAAGGCATTCCATCCAAAAAATCATGTGAGAATTGACAAGCTAGTGAGATTACTAGCTTACCAATGCGGTAGGGTTGACAAGGTAGGGGCAGCATGAACCTTGTCAACCCTACCGAATTGGAAAGCTAGTGAGGTCACTAGCTTTCCAATGTGGTAGGGTTACATCATTATGAGTCCCCATTTCTATCAGGTATAACACATTGGCAACCTAGTGACCTCACTAGCTTGCCAATTCTCACATGATTTTTTGGATGGAATGTCTTAAGGAAATGTGGTAATGTGGCATGCCGTGATTACAAGATAGGCTCAAAATGAAAGCATGGACAAGGCATGTGAATTTTTTGACAATAATGTTCTCGTAGAAATGTATGCAAAATGTGGTAGCATTGGCAAGCTAGTGAGATGGGGTCTCACGGTGATGTACATCACCGTGAGACCCCATTTCTATGGGGCATACGCTGCCCTTACCTTGTCAACCCTACCGCATTGGAAAGCACCACATTTTGCATACATTTCTACGAAAACATTATTGTCAAACAATTCAAATGCCTTGTCCATGCTTCCATTTTGAGCCTATCTTGCAATCATGGCATGCCACATTACCACATTTCTATAGGATGATTGTAAGTATTTTGTATGAAGCCTTGAATGGCATATATTTAATTTATTTGTATGGATTCATTTTTTAGGAACTAATATTTGTCTCATTACCATGTTACAAGTAAAATTATCTACCATGTCGAGGAAATGAAGGAATAAACCAATAGATGAAGAGTATGAAACTAAAAAATACTCAACCATCAAAAAGAGAAAAGGCATTGGCGGCACAAAGGGCACAAATGCGAAAGCATCTTGGTAAGATAGATTTGAATACCATAGATGGAGACACACCCTCTACTGCAAATGAATACAAAGGGACACCGTCTACCACAAGTGAATAAGGAGGGACACCATCTACCACAAGTGAATATGGTTGGACACCATCTACCACAAGTGAATATGAAGGGACACCATCCACTACATCTAAATTGAGAGTACATCATCACTCAGATTTGAGGAAGAAGGTACACCATCATCACCATGTGAACCTCAAGGTATTTCATCTATTCCACCTTGGATCGAAGGTACGCGATCTATCCCACCTCACTTAAATATTGATAAAATTCCTAATGTTGATATGTATGTACCTAGGAGAACACCACCTAAAATTTTGCATAGAAATCCAAATTATTTGATTAATATTGATGAGGATATTTTGTAGCACATGGAAGGTAAGATTCCAGCATTCACTTATAGAAGATATGCTGATAAGATTTGGAAATTGTTCTTTGAAAGGCTAAATGAGACCGCAAGATGTTAACTATTTGTTGAAATGACGCGGGGTATGAAGTATAGAAACATCATGAAGATTATTGGGTTGAGAACATAGAATGCTTCAAGTGACAACACTATTGTGAAGAATATAATGGATGCTTATGAAATTATGGGTAAGACCTCACGCTCAAAGGATAGTAATGTCACCCAACGTATCATTACATCGACTTTGTTAAGTAGTCAAACAAAGAGATCTCGTCTCATTAGAAAGATGAGTGAACAATTGAGAATTAATAGAAAAACTTTATCAAGAGCCATTCAAAGGTGACAAAAATTTGAGGGCACCGATTCAAATGAATTATGGGAATTCTCGGGGAGACTCCCACGAAAAGATTAAAAAAAAAAATTGAAGCATTGAGAACACTAATTGAAGACATTGGAAGAATAACACAAGGCCATCTTTGAATCAAATGGATGTGGTAAGAAGGAGAATCGGTAGTCGAAACTGTGAGCCACATCCAAAGCATTTTTTGGATACAACTCAAACCCAATTTTTTCATAAATTTCAACAGGATTATCCTCAAATTAAAAATTTTCAAAGATATTTTGAAATGATTAAACCTTTTTATGTCAAGATAAATCACACACGCACTACTTGTTGTTGTAGACTACATATTGAATTCTCTAACCATTATGATGTTTATTGTTCTATATGTTTAGATTTACATACTAACTATGTTTTACAAGATTGTGGCATACAAGCCCCACCAACATCTTCAAGAGAGTTCTTGTCAAAAAAATTATGTGAAATAGAGGATGGAAAAATATTCTACAAGAAAAAAAATTTGGATGGTTCATGTCATCGTTGCGATGGCTTGCAACATATGTCAGTATGTCAACATATGGAAAGCACACATGAGGTGGGAAAGCAACTAGTAGAGTTCGGGAAGTATAAAACAATGGCATACGTTACAAAGGATGGTAATCAAGCAAAAAGGTGTGATTTGGTTATTCAAAAGATTATAGTGTATCAGTTTATGTTTATGTTTCGTTACAATATAGTGTATGAGTATGCAAGGAATACCCATAGATCCCAATGGTTAGACACGCAATTCAAGTTATGCAAGGAAACCTTTCCAGTTGGTAGCATAGTTTTAGTGGTCAACTTTGCAGAGAACTACACTCTCCAGCCATAGTGTGAGGTGAAGTCACAATATTACAACTCCACATAGGTTTCGATATTTGTGCACATAGCATTCATTCATGCAGTTGATAGTACAGAGGACCAAAGGAAGGTATTGAGGGAGTATCACTTTTATATTAGTGATGATCACACGCATTCTCCAAAGTCTGTGCAAGGTTGCTTCCAAATGTTCAACACTGATTTGGCTCAAAGTGGCATAACATACGGTCGGCATATAATACGGTCAGATAACTATGCAACACAGCTCAAGAACTCACGCATGTTCTACTGGTTGAGTAGGATGCATGTCATTACAGGTGTTCAACATATGTGTAACTTTTTTGAGGTCAAGAATGGAAAGGGGGAGCATGATGGTGTAGGAGCATGTGTGAAAAGAGCATTAACACGAGAAGAATTAAAGTATAAAGACAATGCAAAGTTGACATATGCAAAATCAATCGTCGAGTGGTGTAATGCTTCAATGGGTCCAGGTAATGAAGGCACGTCTTTAGTTCATAGATTTTTTTGGTTGATGGATGATACTAACATTGCACCATATGAGGATTGTTGTACACTGACAGGATCAAGTGAGATACACTCTTTCCTTAGCTCAAATGCACATTCATGGATTATCAATACATGGAAGATGGCATGCTTTTATTCTTCATGTACAATGCAAGTCTGGGATGATTGTGAGTCAAAGGAGTGGGTTGAGAAATAGTCGTTAAGTTATCTTAGCCCACTTCACACATATCACCCTCTAACAATATTGGAACTAACACAAATGGATTCATCGATTGACTTTGACCACATATTATATCTAGTTCAACCAGGTAATATATCTACTTGCATAGTTTTTGAAATTCCTATTGTTATCTTACTTTGTAGTGTATTTGTAATGTTGACTAATTTCATCTAATTTTCTACACATATCAATGCATGGCATGTTTATGTAGTTATTGCATATGAAGACAACGAAGGGGGAACAAACTATTACTTGTGTTGTTGTGTTGAGGCCAAAAAGAAATTGGAGGCCCCAATTATAGATGGAGAAAACATCGAATACCCTACAGGCTCAATTGTTGTTACTGGAACGTGGCTTAGAAGATACACACATAAGAGTGTCAAATATTAGTTGTTTCAGGACTTTGACATGCATCAGAAGATTCTTCATTACTCGAACCTTGTTGTGGTATCCAATGTTCGTTTGACCAAATATGGGGCTAGACCTTTGAACAAGACCTTGTGGAAGGTCTGTGAGTCTGACCATGAGGCAATACTTGACACAATAAAGAGTAGAGCAGACCCGGATTGTTCGTTGGATTAATTTGTAAGTATGCACATTGGTTCTTATTAATTTATACTTGTATGCACATTAATTTGTATGATGTAAATTCTATGATGCAAATGCTATCATCTAATGTTTATATCATGTATGTAGGTGATTGATGAAGTTGTCATACTTGAAAATGTAGCACACTTTATGTTTAGAACTGTGGAAAAGGATACAAAGTTCAATGGTATTTTATTTTTTCTCAAAAATATGCAAAAAAAATGATGTAGGATATTCTCAATAGATTAGTAAACTAAGTGGAAGATTAAACTGTGTTGTTTTTATAATAGGTTACAAGTTTCCAAAAGGTTGGAAAGTAATATTTTGGTTATGTTCTATTCATGTTTTATTCATGAGAGGTTGTTGTGTGCAATAGGTATCTTAGAACTCCCAATGAAGATGTATGGCTAGGAGTGACTAATTTGAGAGACTAGCATGCCTATCCTCAATGGAAGCATCAAGATTTAAGCCTTGTTCTCAAGTTGGAACCAAATGGTGTGGATTTTTTGTCTGTAAGTTCCTCCCATCTATTTTTATTTCATTTCCATTTCGGATGCTCTTTATTTTTCTTCTTTTACTTTGCCTATTTGTAAGTAACCTACTAAAAATTGATTGGTGTCCCCTTGTAGAAAATGTTGATTTATGAGCCATCCAAGAGAATCTCAACCAAAAAATCAATGCAATATCCCTATTTTTATGATCTTGACAAATCTCAATTATGATTTTAAGTCATTATAAAAGTGTGTGTGAAGCTTAGTGAGGGAATTTCAAGTTATTCATTTGAAGTTAACCTCATCATGAGCACCTATGATGTAGACATTATAAGAGCGCCTTGAATTTTAAGTTATTCTATTCATGAGAGGTGTTGTGTGCAATAGGTATCTTGGAACACCCAATGAAGATGTATGACCAGGAGTGACTAAGTTGAGAGACTGGCATGCCTATCCTCAATGGAAGCATCAAGATTTAAGCCTTGTTGTTCCTGAGTTGGAACCAAATGGTGTGGATTTGTTGTCTGTAAGTGTCTTCCATCTATTTTCATTTCATTTCCATTTTGGATGCTTTTTATTTTTCTTCTTTTACTCTGCCTATTTGTAAGTAAATTACTAAAAATTGATTGGTGTCTCCTTGTAGAAAATTCTGATTTATGAACCATCCACGAGAATATCAGCCAAAAAAGTAATGCAACATCCTTATTTTGATGATCTTGACAAATCTCAATTCTAATTTGAAGCCATTATAAAAGAGTGTGTGAAGCTTAGCAAGGGAATAAAAGTTATTCATTTGAAGTTAACCTCATCATGAGCACCTATGATGTAGACATTATAAGAGAGTCTTAAATGTATGAGTGACATTGTAAAATATTTGTGAGAATGGAGTACCTAAGGCATCCTTGAATCGTATTTTTGGTTATTATGAGAGAATCTTATAAGTTGAGTTTGTGTGCATGAAAATGGGGCACATTGATTCAATATTTGATTTAAGTGGGGTGTTGAAATTCATATAGTTTGATTTTTTTCTCATTATTTTGTATTACCACTTGATAGTTTTGAGAAAGCATTGTGCCTACAAGTACAAGCATTTGGGTTTCAGAACGGTGTATGAAGCATATTAGACAATTGTAGCACAAACAGAAGAATTAGGACTGCAAAATAAATCTCATTTTATTGTAAACATCATATTATTAATATAGTGAGTGTAATAACCATTGATGGTTACCAATCATTCTTTTTCTTCTTTTATTCTCTCCCTTTTATAACAAGCACCAATTGACTAACTTATTATAAAAAACTTCATTTATTAAAACAAATCAACCTAATGATTATATGTCAATATCAATATAGCATACCATCTATTCACATAAACATTTCTAATGATATTTACTCAAATTTTGAAATTTATTGTTGCCTTGTAATTCATGCAACGTAATCCCTTAACAGTCTAAATTGCAAAAGGGTAGCAATCTTTGCTGGCTTATTACCCGGATACCGTGCCAATTACGTCCATTCTGTCTAAGGCAGCGGGATCATGTAGGGAACCTCTACAATAACCTCTCTTGGGTTTTGTTATCTTAGAGTCATTTTTCCGTGGTGTCCAATTTTGACTTGATGGAAAAAGTGTCAATTGCAAGCAGTGTAAAGTTGCAAAGTGGTGCAACTTTTGTTCTGCAACTTGTGTGACCAAACAGATTGTTCCAACACGTCTAGATGGTTACTTTTATGCTAGGCATGGTCCTCTTTTGCACCCAAACATGCTGAATCACTCCAAGCTACTTTTGACCAGCTCAATCCCTTAAGGTTCCAAAATGAAAAATGGTTGCAATCTTTAACGGGATATTACTCGAAAATCATGATGTTTACGAACTCTCTGCTTGAGCCTACAGGATCACATTGGGATCCTCTATAATTTAATCTCTTGGTTTTTGTTATCTCTGAGTCATTTTCCCATGGTGTCCAGTTTTCACTTGATGGAAAAAGTTTCAAATACAAGTAGTGTAAAGTTGCAAAGTGGTGCAACTTTCCTTCTGCAACTCATGTGACCAAACGAACTGTTCCAACGCATCTGGATGGGTACATTTATGCTAGGCATGGTCCTCTTTTGCAGCCAAACACGCCGAATCACTCTGAGCTACCTTCAACCGACTCAATCCCTTAAGGGTCCAAAGTGAAAAAGGACAATAATCTTTGACGAGCTACTACTCAAAAATCGTGATTCTTATGAACTCTTCGTTTAAGCCTATGGGATAGTGTTGGGCCCCTCTATAATAACCTCTCTCAGTTTTTGTTATCTCAAAGTTTTTTTCCCATGGTGTCCAGTTTTCACTTGATGGAAAAAGTGTCAAATGCAAGCAGTGTAAAGTTGCAAAGTGGTGCAACTTTCATTTTGCAACTTGTGTGACCAAACAGACTATTCCAACTCGTTTGGATGGGTAAATTTATGTTGGGTGTGGTCCTCTTTCGTACCCAAACACACTGAATCACTTTGAGCTACATTCAACCGGCTTGATCCCTTAAGGGTCCAAAGTGCAAAAGGGCAACAATCTTTGACGGGCTACTACTCAAAAATTGTGATGCTTATGAACTCTTCGTATGAGCCTATGGGATTGCATTGGGCCCCTCTATAATAACCTATCTTAGTTTTTGTTATCTCAAAGTGGTTTTCCCATGGTGTCCAGTTTTCACTTGACGGAAAAAGTGTCAAATGCAAGCAGTGTAAAGTTGCTAAGTGGTGCAACTTTCGTTCTGCAACTCATGTGACCAAACGGACTATTCCAATGTGTCTGAATGGGTACGTTTACGCTAGACATGGTCCTCTTTCGCACCCAAACACGCTGAACCACTTTGAGCTACATACAACCAACTTGATCCCTTAAGGGTCCAAAGTACAAAAGGGTAGCAATCTTTGACGGGCTACTACTCAGAAACCGTGATGCTTACGAACTCTTTGTCAAATCCTACGATATCGCATTGGGCCCCTCTACTATAACCTCTCTCATTTTTGTTATCTCAAAGGTGTTTTGTTGTGGTGTCCAGTTTTCACTTGATGGAAAAAGTGTCAAATGCAAGCAGTGTAAAGTTGCAAAGTGGTGCAACTTTCATTCTGCAACTTGTGTGACCAAACGAACTATTCGGAACGTGTTTGTATGGGTACATTTATGCTAGGCATGGTCCTCTTTCACACCCAAACATGCTGAGTCACTTTGAGCTACATTCAACTGGCTCGATTCCTTAAGGGTCCAAAGTGCAAAATGGCTACAATCTTTGACAAGCTATTACTCAAAAATTGTGATGCTTACAAACTCTTTGTCTGAGCCTATGGGATCACATTAGGCTCCTCTAAAATAAACTCTCTCTATTTTTGTTATCTCAGAGTCATTTTTCTGTGGTGTCCAATTTTCACTTGATGGAAAAAGTGTCAAATGCAAGCAGTGTAAAGTTGTAAAGTGCTACAACTTTCATTTTGCAACTCGCATGGCCAAACAAACTATTCTAATGCTTCCCAATAGGTACGTTTATGCTAGGCATGGTCCTTTTTCTCACCCAAACATGCCAAATCACTCTGAGCTACGTTTAATCAGCTTGATCCCTTATGATGGCATGCAAAACAATCGAAAAGAGAAACATTCACACTACAGTTGAGAAGTCTGAGTTTTCCACACCAAAAGCATATGGTCATCCTCAAGTCTAGTAAGTGCAAGTCATTTTTTAATTACCCTTCTTTCCCTTACAATAATATACAACCAATTGTAAATGCGTACAATGGTGGAACTTGGAAACACTTTATTTTTCCTCAATTAACAACTTAGGTTGTGAAGCATTTTATCATTTTCATTTAAAATGATTTGCTATGCTTGAAAATTGGAGTCTAAGAGAAACAAGTGATGCTCTCAATTACATTTATTATTTGGTGTGATAAATAAAGTTTTCACCCAAGTCCATTTCTTATTTGTATTGTAAATTGTAAAGCTTTCTCCAAGTCCATTTCCTATACAGGAAATTTAATATTGCAAAAAGTTGACATATGCATCTTTCAATGTGTTTATATGGTGATCAAGAACATAACAATTCATTCTGTACTGTGAGGATTATACCGTGAAAATTTTTAAAGACTATTCAAGATAAATTTTTGTATGATAATGTGTGAAGAAGTTAACTACTCATCATCTACTATGAATATTATGTTTTGCAAGTGTTGTGAAGATTGTGTATCATTTGCTTAATTGAGTTATTCCAATCAAAAGATTAAATATACTAGAATCTTTTTATGAAGCATCTCATGTAATACCAATTGAAAACTTTTTTTTTGTTTTTAGATAAAGCATTTGATGGAACTCTTTGAATTAAACTGAATTGAGATATGTAAGAACAAGGGAGCATTAGGAAATGCATTGCTCGAAGATCTTAAATAAGCCTTCTTACAAAATTTGAAAAAGCATAATAAGCCCATGGTTGAAAATTTTGTAGTCATCAAAGTGGGTACTAATTCTATATTATATAGATCATAATTTTTCTTTATCTTTAAGATCTTCTAAGTTTGGAAATGGTTTCACCAAGTTGTGAAGGGTGAATTGTTCTTTATTCAATTATGCCTATGTGGGTTCATTTTCATTATCTCTCGTTGCAATTTTGGGTGGATTATTGCTTTCAAAGTATTGGGAATGTTTTTTCTATTTTATAGTTGGTAGTTGCCATTCTAGAAGGCTCATCTCTTGATATACATATTATACTCATTCTTAATCAATTATCAAGTTAATAATCAATGCATTTACTTACAGTTAATCTCTTCTTTTCAATTTGTACAATTTTGTAATTTGTAACTCTACTAGTATTCCTAGAAATATTGAAGTTGTTTAGCATCAACTAATAAAGTTGTTTAGCATCAATCAATAAATATTCAAGACAAACCATGAAGGACAACAATGATCAATGCTAGGGCTAACCAATTAATAGGTATACACGTGAATAAGTCAAGCATACATGTGAATAAGGGAAGCATAATATCATGAAAACACGTAAGTCGCAAAGTATACATTGGAATACACGTAAGTCACAAACTATACACGTAATTTGTAAAGTATACATTTGAATACACGTAACTCATATCTATTGAACCGTGGATTTATTATGCAAATATGGACACCATCAATAAAAAAGATTTGTATTAACCAAATAGCCATGTAGGCATACATCAATATATGTCGATATAAGTATAAAATATATACAAAATAGCCATATAGGCTTACAAGAATGTCATATAGGCATACAATGTCAAATATATCCAATACAAAATATGTACAAAAATGCCATATAGGCATACAACAAAGGGCTCTAGAATCAAAAGTCGTTGCTCTCCATGCCCTGGAAACAATTTTTTGCCATTTTCTTGTCGATCGAATGGCGATAAATCTATCACTCATTTGTTCTAAGGTCAAGAAGTGCTCCTGGTGTTCCTCATAGGGTTTAGTTCCTAGTCAAGTTGTATCTATTACAATAACAAGTAAAGACATTAATATATAGAAATTACATTATAAAAAATTATATATTTAACAAAATGATCACTTACCACCAGTAGACGATCACTCTCCTCTAGGGAAAGGTTTGTGTGCCCATGTTGAGGCGTGTTGAAGCCCTATAGAAACCATCCAAAGAGAAATTAAACTACGAATCAATAATGGTTTCAGGAATCAATAATGGTTTCAATTTTCACTAACAAACAGCTATAACAATGAATGTAAATTGAAATTTAGTAATCTATCTCATACCTCTGTGAGGGACATCAAGGAGTCTATAGCAAATGAAATACCAAGCTCCATTTCCCTATGAGAGTTTGGAGGTGTATATGCTCCCAACATCTAAAAATAAAACAATAAATTATTCAATCATGAAAACTACAATAGTGATGCAATCATGGCTTATAATGTATGAGATAATGAACAAATTTTTTAGTACTTATTAAACTATATATTTCTGACTATCATGCTTACTATTTTCCCTATCCATAGCTTGTTTGAAAGCACCTATTTTTAGGCCTTTATCCATAGCAGCAAGGCAGTGAACCGTTTGATAAAATGCTTTGGTAGACATGTACGATAACTGTGGTAGCATAGAGAAGGTAGTGAGCTGTTTGAAAAAATGCCTCAAAGAAATGGGGTCTCATGGTGATGGAATTCCATTACAAACAAATGTGTTATGGCATTCCATCACATGAGACTACATTTCTTCAAGGAATTTTTTCAAACTACTCACTACCTTGACTATGATATTGCTTACTATTATGCTTTGATAGATTTTTTCCAAGCATCCATAGTTTGTTGGAAAGCACCTATGTTGGACTTCTAGCCATAGCAACAAGGAAGTGAGTAGTTTGATAAAATACTTTGGTAGACTACGCAAAATGTGGCAGCATAGAAAAGGCAGTGAGTTGTTTGAAAAAATTCCTCGAAGTAATGTGGTCTCATTGTGATGGAATGGCATTCCATCACCATGAGACCGCATTTCTTCAAGGCATTTTTTCAAACTACTCATTACTTTTTCTACGCTATTGCTTACTATTATGCTTTGATAGATTTTTTCCAAGCATCCATAATTTGTTGGAAAGCACCTTTTTTAGGCTTTTAGCCATAGCAGCAAGGAAGTTCAAGTAGTTTGATAAAATGCTTTGGTAGACATGTATGGAAAATGTGGTAGCATAGAAAAGGCGGTGAGCTATTTGAAAAAATACCTCAAAGAAATGTGGTCTCATGGTGATGGAATGGCATTCCATCACCATGAGACCACATTTCTTTGAGGAATTTTTTCAAACTAATCACTACCTTGTCTATGTTATTGCTTACTATTATGCTTTGATAGATTTTTTCCAAGCATCTGTAGTTTGTTGGAAAGCACCTAATTTAGGCTCTTAGCCATAGCATGAAGGAAGTGAGTAGATTCATTAAATGTTTTGGTAGACGTGTATCAAAAATGTGGTAGCATAGAAAAGGTAGTGAGCTATTTGAAAATTCCATCACCATGAGACCACATTTCTTTGAGACATTTTTTCAGACTACTCATTGCCTTGTCATGCTATTGCTTACTATTATGCTTTGATAGATTTTTTCCAAGCATCTGTAGTTTGTTGGAAAGCACCTAATTTGGGCTCTTAGCCATAGCAGGAAGGAAGTGAGTAGATTCATTAAATGTTTTGGTAGACGTGTATCGAAAATGTGGTAGCATAGAAAAGGTAGTGAGCTATTTGAAAATTCCATCACCATGAGACCACATTTCTTCGAGACATTTTTTCAAACTACTCATTGCCTTGTCATGCTATTGCTTACTATTATGCTTTGATAGATTTGTTCTAAGCATCCATAGTTTGTTAGAAAGCACCTTTTTTAGGCTTTTAGCCATAGCAGCAAGGAAGTCAAGTAATTTGATAAAATGCTTTGGTAGACATGTATGGAAAATGTGGTAGCATAGAAAAGGTAGTGAGCTATTTGAAAAAATGCCTCTAAGAAATGTGGTCTCATGGTGATGGCATTCCATCACCATAAGACCACATTTCTTCGAGGAATTTTCTCAAACTACTCACTGCCTTGTCTATGATATTGCTTACTATTATTCTTTGATAGATTTTTTTCCAAGAACCCATAGTTTGTTGGAAAGCACCTTTTTTTAGGCTTTTAGCCATAGCAACAAGGAAGTGAATTTTTTGATAAAATTCTTTGGTAGACATGTATGGAAAATGTGTTAGCATAGAAAAGGTGGTGAGTTATTTGAAAAAATGCCTCAAAGTCCATCACCATGAGACCATATTTCTTTGAGGCATTTTTTCAAACAACTCATTGCCTTGTCTATGGTATTGCTTACTATTATTCGTTCATATATTTCTTTCAAGCATCCATAGCATAGACAAGGAAATGAACTGTTTGAAAAGATGCCTCAATAAAAAGTGGTTTCATGGAATGCCATGACAAGCAAATACAATTGGCAGCTGCTCCTAGTTATTACTTATGCTATGTGAAGTAATTGCATCACTGCTTATGTTGACTTTCTAAACAACTATATTGTAGTTGAAATTTTATCATCTACCAACATCTAGTTATTAGTTATGGAAAGTGAAGTAATGCTTTGAGTTTGAAATATGTGCAATGCAATGTAATTAACGATATGAATATAAGCTACACAAATCTATTAATTACAATTCATTATTTAAACTCTTTATTCTATTACATGTGTGAAGGTTTGTCTAACTCCACTAGCACTGGGAGGAGTTCCCATGAAACCTCCAATATTAGCCTATTCAACATCCAAAATCAGATATTAGAATACCATTCATATAACAATGTTATTAACATGTAATAAATTTATAATTGTTTACTAGTTGCATACCTCAACGGTAGATGCAGTGGAGTAATAAGTAGGTGTAGGGCCTGTGCATCCAGTATCAACACTATGACCCTAAAATTTTATTAAAATCATAAAACTAAATTAGCTAATCTTGCATTTCAAAATTGAAATTTAATAAATTGAATTCAATGAACATGCTAACATTTACCTAATTATTGATTTCATAAGCCTCATTCAAAATGTCAGTTGCCCTCTCCATCTACATAGTTGCAGACATATCATACGTAGTAGCCTCCTGAGTGTTGGTGGGGTCATATGAACAAGTTGCCCCACAAGCCTGACACGAATGGGATGGAAGCCCACCACTTGAAGACTCGCCTGGATGGTGTTGTAGTATAAGACTGGCATGTTGGATGACACTCTAGGTCAAAGAGGTGATAGCCTGCAAAGTGTCTATCTTGGCACTCTCCTTAGCGATGGAAGGGATAATGATGTGCTTATGATCCGGCCTAGTGAGAGCTCATCTCGCTTTCCACCTAGGATCCTATTGTGCACCTAGTCTATCTTGAGCCGACCCCCCACCTCTCCCCTAGAAGTCCCTCATATCAAAATAATTCAGGATTTTGTTCAAGATGAACTCATAGTATAGTTTCCTTAGGAAATATTGTGGGACTTCACAATTGTTGCATAGTGGGTAATCAAAAACATGTACCACCTATCCCAAAAATGGTTCCTAATCCCTTGGTGGTGGCACCAATGGATAGGAAACCTCTTTGCATTAAGGTCAAGATTTTGATTTGTGAGTGGATTGGTGAATAATGAGCACAAATGTAATTTTGTAATTTTTTCATCTTTTATATGATAATTTATCTCTGTAAAAATCCTTGGTCGCCTGCTTCCTATCTTGCCAACCACTTTATTATTTGTTGATTGCATCTACATTTTTTAACATTTCATTAAGTGAATTTGCAATTTTTCTTCTTTCCATGGTTGAACCTACTGGATCATTCAACCTCATGATTAACTCCTCAATTTGTTTTTTATTGTTTTCAATTACCCCATTAAATTTTGTTGAATTCCAAGAGGATGTTGAGGGATTGGTGGAGGATATTGTTGTTGTGGTTATTGAACTTGAGGATTTTGTTCATGTTCTTGTTGATCTGGTTGTTGAGGATTTTCAAGAGGGTTTTCAAGATCATTATCATTTCCTACAAATTCAACAAATGAATATAAAAAACAACCTAAAACTAACAAATTCACAGCAAAAAATAAACAATCCTTACTTATTCGACCTCCCCGTTGACGTGGCGACATCTTGGCGATGAAATAGCAACAAATTGACAAAAAAAAATGCAAGATTGTCTCCTCCCAGAATGCAAGCGTGCAAGAGAAGGGTTTTTGGCCGTGGATAGCAAAAAAAAAAGTCAACATAAAAATGAATTCAATTTTCTTTTCTTTTTTGTTTTAATAAATTATAATGTGCTCGTGTTATACCATGAGCGTGTTATAACATGCTCACGTTATAACGTGAGCACGTAACAGGATCGATGTGGTTGAGCCTTAGGCTTGGTCACACCAAGCCATACCGCGAGTGCATTATAACATGCTCGCATTATAGCCTATCAAAAAAAAAAAAAAAAATTGGCCACAATTTGGCCCCCCATCTTTTGGAACCCGACTAGAGATGAATGTCCTCAAAATAATCCTCCAAATCTACAATATGAGACTCCACAAATAAGGATGAGATGGTTGATAGATATGAATCCCAAGTAGTTATGTCTGGAAGATGATGGATGTCCTATTGTATTGAATCGATAGGGACCATGGTTGTGGCTATACTAATCTAATATGAAACAACAAAAGATGGAGATATTGGGTCTCGATATGAAGAGTAGGAGTGAGTAGACAAATATTTGAACCATCAAAACATGCAAGACCTATGATATACTCAAGATCCTCTAAGTATCATCATCAAAGGGTTTGTTATATGCATCATCAAGTAGAATGAATAAATTTTCAATAGAAATCTCAAGGAATGGATAAACATGAGGGTCTCCATGTATCTCCCAAAGTCTAGTCCAAAGTGTGTGGGGACAATCAATGTTCAATAAAGCAAGAATAGTATCATGATCAACACTAGAATAAGTCAGTCCTATAACATGATCAATGATATTACCCTGTGCTAATCTACTCCCTGATGTTTCTGGTTTAGGTATGAATCCTTAAAAATAAGGAAAAAGATTAAGCTACTAAGATTTGTCAAGATATCATTTTTCCAACTCATAATATTATTATTTTTTAGGATTACTATAGAGGGATGAATATAAAAACCCATGATACCTCCTCAAATAATAAAATCAAAGACTAATAACATCAATTCTTATAAATCAAATCGAATAAAGTCATCTCGTGAAAATAAAATATTTTCGGGTGTCAGGATGTCCAAGTAATTCACCAGAATGTGAAATAATATCAAACTAAATAAAAAATATCTAGGGTAGATTCTAGAAAAATTGCATGGATGGATCTAAAGAGCTTTAAAATACCTTTTCAATGCCACAATAATTGTGAAAACCGAATATACAAGCAAAAATTTATGAGCTTGAAAGAAAAAATGATGATTTGACTTTAATAAGAGTTCAAATAAATCAATAGAAAAATTTGGTGATGAGATCTACACTCTTGGAAAGTACACCAAACCACCAAGTTCCAACGATATCTTGTTTGCAAAAATGTGATTCTATATGCCCAAGTTATGCCAAAAAGAAAAATAGCTCCTCTAAGGCAAGATTGGGGTTTTGGGGCCTGTTAAGGGTACTACAACGACATCATGATGATGTCAAGAAATAAAATATGCTCCCCTTGTTGTTAGCATGAGCATGATGATATATGGTGTTTTCATTGATGGAAACCCATTATATAAGTGTTGGTGCATTTGTATGTACATAGTCAAAAGAAGTCCAAAGAAGACCAAGTGTTTTGGTTAAAATTGCCTAATGCCCTAGACTGAGATAGTAAGTAACAGAGAAACAGTTTTGTAGTCCACATTGCTCCGCTTTGCAGAACCTTATCATGCAATTTTGAGGTAATAATGGTATGTATTGAAGGTATCTATATCTGAAGTTTTAGGGTTGCATGTCTTCCACAACTGAAGATATCAATGACATAGTATCAAGCTTAGTAGAAGCAGAGTTACAGGTGCAGAGAGCATATTGGAATGCTTTTCATTCTACCGCAGATGATTATTTTGTTGTGTGGTTTTGAGAAGGTGTTTGAGGATGTCAAAATTATGCATTCCAAGTGGCAAGTGATTTGGTGGTCCACAAGTCGAGTTGTGGATGAACAGTTGGTTCATTCATTTGTTGCTTCACCAATTTTGTTGTGTGGTGTCGACCTAAGGGTTTTGGCATCATGCGAAGTTGAATTGTGAAAGGAGAAGAATCATGGGAGTAACTATAGGTCATGCTAACCTATTTTGGTGAAGAACATGTTTTGATTTCTTTTGCAAGGTATGTGGGTTGGAGTTTTGAGCTGACAAGTTATGGTGTTACACATTCCATCCAATTAGGCCGACCTAATTGATGATATGAGTGTTTGTGGAACATATGCATATATATGAAGGTCAATTTAGTGTTGTGATGAAGTGATGAGATGAAAATGAAGATGTGATGTAGAGAGAAGTGTGAAAGGTGATAGTGGTGAATTATGAAGTATGTAAAGTCAATTTTTTGAGCTTAATTGGAACTATATCTTCAGCATGTTGTAGATGCACTGCTAGCAGTTCAAAATCTGGTAGTGAGCCATTCTTCTATTCTCTTTTCTATTCTAGATAGTGAGTCTTTGGGCAGTGATCCTTTCTTTCTGAATAGTGAGACCTTCGATAACGATTCCCCCAATCTGTAATCCATCGTAACTTGTTATAATATATTGTGATCTAATCATCACTGTGGTTTTTCCCTTTCAATAGTTTTCCACGTAAATATGGTGTTCTTGTGTTTATTGATGTGATGCATGCTTTAATTTTTCCTTTCCATTTTTACAAGTTTGATGATATGATTTGAATGCATGGTTAAGTTGATTAATTTAATGAATATTAGAGAATATTGATTTTCCCCCCCTCTCAGTATTTTAGGTGTGCAACAATTGGTATTAGAGAATGGTTCCTTCAATTAGCTTAACCGTTGAGTTAGATTTTGGAGGTTGAACCCATGGCAACTAAGAGGTATCCTATCCCTCCAGAAGAGATCATAATGGAAGGGCTTACTAAAGAAGACTGTGAAGTTAGCATGGAAGGAGAACTTAGATTTGCTCTTGATGGTCTGGATAAAGTAGAATGTGAGAATAAAGATCTGAAAGAAAATATTAAGGAAGCAGATGAGTGCATCAAGAAGTTGAGGGATCAAATCAAGAAAGTTAAATAAATACTCAAGGAAACAAATGAGCAACTCAAAAAATCAAATGATACATTCACAAGTCTAAAAGTGCAAGTTGAAGAAGGAAAAAGAGTTGAAGATTGTTTGAATGCCAAGTTGAAAGACAAGTTTGCAGAATGTTCAAGACTTGAAGAAGAAGTTGTGACTTTGAGGAAATATTTGGAGAAAGTAAAGAGTCAAGAGGAAAAATTCAAGAAGAGCTCCACCTTGCTTGATGATATGCTTGCAAGTCAAAAAGCTTCAAAGGACAAAGAAGGATTAGGGTTTGAAAAGGGAGAAAGCTCAAAGGAAAATCAGACTCCAAACAATGTTAAAAAGAAGATTGATGAAAAAAGGAAGACTGGAGATAAGAAGAGCAATATCAAACATGTTTGAAACCAAATGAAAGATTTTAAAATACCACCTATTAGTAACCAATTGCACAAAGGTATTCATCTTTTAATGGTTATTGTTATCCTTTCAATAAATTTGGATAGATCTATAGAGTATAGAAGTGGGATGAATCAGAATTTTCAATCAATTTTCGGTCAGTGTTATGCATGCAATAGATTTGGTCATAAGGCTAGTGAATGCAAAAGTCAAATAATGAATGGTTACAATAATAGTATGATGTTTCAATCATTCAATGGTTACTACTATACATGCAATTGATTTGGGCATAAGGTTTTTGAATGCATATCTAAAATCGCAAGAAGTATTTTTTCTCTGCAAAAAAGTGTCACATGTCATAGCTAAGTTTTGTAGAGGAAATAATGTGAAGCCCCCTCCTTCACAAAAGAATATTGATCTGGTAAAGAAGGTTGATCCAATTGAAGTAAAGAAGGAGATGAACAAGATATGGTAGAAAAAGGAAGAGAATGAGCTGAAGAATGAGTCTGTACCAAATCCTGGTGCAGATGTTTCCTTTCAAAATTAGATAGAGAGGTTTGGCTCAAGGGGAGTTTTAACATAAAAAAATTTAAACCCCCACCAAAGGTGAGATGATGATGTCCTCAACATACTAGTATATGTATAGACTAATATGCTTTATCTATTGGTGAAATATTTGTTGAGAAATATCTTATTGTAGGGATTTATGGAGTGATTGGGAGTGTATGTGATATCACAGAGGGTTTGATAACTTTTCAACCTAACTTTCATTATTGCAATTAATGCACATATTAGGTTATTGGAAAAGGGTTTATATTTCATTATGCATATTCAAAAGTTATGTGTTTGAGAATTTAAAGTGGAGAGTAGAGCGAAGGAAATTCTAGTGTCGAGCAAAACTGTACTAGTGAAGACTCACAAGGTATTTACTATTTCCTACAAAACCCTAGTTTTACAGAAGTGAAAAATGTTGAGTCCAAAAGTTATTGATGTGCTTGAGAGGCTGAGACCTAAATTCAAGAAGCATTCATACAAATCCATGGAGACAAATAAGGAATATTTGTTTTCTAGGGTTCCATTAGATGTGTTGCACACAAAGGATGTGTGGATTTACATTCATTCAAAGCTGGATAAATATGATCATTTGAAGATGGAGGAATTTAGAGATAAGGTGTTAATTGGTGACGACTTCGAGCTAAAACCAAACCATACCAGTTTGACGAAGAAGAACTTGGATGTGTGGAACGAATTTCCTAATTTCTGCTATGATAATGAGTGGGTGAAGTATGTTTCAAGAAGAATTCATGACAAATTCATGTGGTTGGATATTGCCACATATGATCACTAAAGATGCAATTAGGGTTGTCACTAGTTTGTGCTCCACTAGTCTAGTTCAGACATTCAAGGTCATAAAGAAAATTTGTAATGAAGCTTACCGAAGCAAAGTTTAACAAGAGTTCCCTAACTATGAATGATATTGAAGATCTGGTAGTCAAGTATGCTTCTATGATGATTGGTTACAAAATATTTTTCACAAATAGAGAGAATTTAGTTTCTACCACCGCAATACACACAACCCTTAGATGGTGAAAGAAAGCAAATATTTGATCTTTATGAGATCTTGAGATGATAGTTATTGGAGAATATACAAAAGATAAAGGAGTCAAAATACCCCTTTCGGTATGGTACTCTTATCATTTGCTTAATGTTTTAATTTCTTAAGAAGTTTCCTAAAGCAAAGAATATTGTATGACTAGATAATATTCTTGTAGCCACTCAAATTAGAGATCATTTGAGAAGATTCCCTGGTAAAGACTCTTGTGATTCAACGTTGTGGGGATTCTTTAAACCTTTTCAATCTCGGATGGAATAAAGAGAAAGGATTCCTAGTAAAATTGTGGATAAGTGCAAGAATGTTTTAACTTTTATGGTTAACAGAGATTACTGCTATATGGAATCAGTTGAACCTAGAATTGTTTGGGTTCTAGAGCTACCTTATGAGATAGATGAGTTTGAATGCACTAGCCTTGCAGAGATTGTATTGAGAAAACCTAGGGATACAATAGTGGAAAGGTTTGGTACTTATAAAGAGAAATCAAGCAAAGAGAACCTTGAAAAGGACATTAAAGAAAAAGTTGAAAAGATGTAGGTTGATTTGGAAAGGGAGTTTGGTGCCACTTTGGACCCTATGAAGAAATATATAGGTACATCTTCCCCTCCAGAGACTCAACACAAATCAAGAAGTTCGGGAAGAACCTCAGTTCCCACACCACCAACTCTTACAAAGCCTTTCGAAACTCCTCCTTCTGGAACAAAATCGGCAAGTGGTTCTAAAAAGAAAGATACATCCAGAACCACTATGCAAAAAAAGTCTCCCAAGAGGAGAAGGAAAGAAAAAGCAACAAGATAAAATAATATTAGTGTTGAAGAAGAAGAAGAGAAAGAGGAAGAGCATCAACTGATCTAGAAAATAAAGTCTCAAGTCTCTTAGGAAGAGACTGGTACAAAAAGAGAAAATTAATGTGGTGGATACAAAAAGTGAAGAGGAAGTAGAAAAGGAAAAGAAAGCTTTCATTTTTCAAAGAAGATAAAAGAGTTCTAGGTAAGGAGAAGAAGGATCATCTAAAGATAAGGAAAAACGAGAGGGAATAGCTAAGAAATCTGAGAAGACCCCTCTGTTCCAAGAGCATAATCCTATGAAGTTAGATGCACTATTAAGTGGCATTGTAAAGTTTGGGATCCTGAAAGATACGACTACAATGTATCCGGATGTAAATAATGAAGACAAGGCAACAATTGAAGAGGCTATAGTCAAATACATGGTGACATTTGATGTTGGCCTAGGTGAGATAGAGGATCAATTTCTAAATGATCTAAAAGGTGTGTTGAATGCAAGAAGACAAGTGGTTATTGCAGAGGATGAAAAGATGAAGACATCTACCTTGAAGAAGATTTGTTCCTTGTGTCTCTTGAGAATGGACTCAAGTTTTCTTAGTTGTACAACAAGAAATTTAGGACAAAGCAAAGAGTTAGCACTCTTATGAGCAAAGATAAGGATGATATAGAAAGACTAAGGGAAGAGACATTGCAAATAGTTCAAACATTGGCTAAAGAGATGGGAGTTCCTTCGGGTGATGAAGATCAAATGCAACAAGACACACCCCTCCCAAAAATCAATTAGCATGTTAATGAATAAGATGAGCATGGGCATGAGAAGCAAGAAGAAAGAATGACAGAAAAAACTCCTTTGGATGTGAAGATAATTGATGAGCAGAACAAAGAAGTTAAGCAAGATGCCTCGGAGAATATTGAAGCACAAAAATAAGAAACCTTGCCTCCTCCAGGAGTTGAGAAGAATGCAGAAGAAAGCTCTAGCAGTGGTGAGAAGGAGAGGAATGATAAAAATGAAGAAGAAAGGACCAAAAATGGTGGTGAAATTTCTAGAAAGGGTTGGCAGTGGGCTGATCCCCACAAGATAATTAAATATCTAGGCATTCCTTTCTCAATTTCTCCGTCTCCTAAAAGAATGTGGGATTGGCTCTACCAAAAGGTTGAAAAGAAGTATACCAAATGGTAGAATCATCTTCTTTCCTTACCTGGTAGACTACAGGTGGTCCAAAAGGTTATTTCCTCACATGCAGTGTATCATTCTTGGTTGTTTGCCAATGCTCAATTCAATCAATTGCATAAGATTATGAGAGAATTCTTGTGGTCAAATGGTAAAGGCAATAGGAAAAGACATAGTGTTAGATGGGAGTGGTGATGTTTGCCCAAATCTCTAGGTGGCTTGGGGTTGAAGGACCTGAGATGGAAAGGTATGGCCTTAGCTACTAAATGGATTCTAAATGATGTTGTTGGAGAAGAGCCCTAGAAAATAATAATTAGGAATAATCTTTCTCTCTCTAAGCCAAAAAATGCCAAACAATGGACATAGTTGCATGTTTAGGACATTCTCTTCTCTCTGGTTGACATTAAGGTTTTTGGTTCACCCATTTTTGCTTCTTTGTGGAAGGCTTGGCATGGTGTTAAAAAGTTTATTGTGAATGGTGAGGCCATTGGTACTACCCCGCTACATTGTGTTTCTCAGAGGTCTGTTTAGTGGAATATCAAGTGCAATGGGAAGCCCCTGGCATTATGTCAGGGTTGCTCAGCTAAGGCTTGGCATAAAATTGGGGGTGTACAAATTTCAAGATCTGGTTATTAATGGAAAACTCAAGTCTTGGGATCATCTACAGAAGGAAATTGAATGCCCGGTATCTCAAAAGAAAACCTATTCTATGATTCTTAATGGAATTGGGGAAGGCTTTCCCGGGTGCATGATGCAGGACTTAGAAAAGCTCAAACATATTAGATGGATAGATGGGTCCACTTTATTAGACTTCTTTGTTAGCAAGTTATATTCAATGATGATCATTTCAGGGGAGATCTTTAATTGGCTCAACCATTCCTAGCGTCTTGATTAGTCTCAAAATAAATGGTCCTATATTTTTTCCCATGTCTGGCATAACTCTAGGGAACCCAAAAAATCTTGCTTTCATTGGTTATTGCTTACCAAGAAACTTGTTGTTGGAAATGTGTTGCACCAATATGGTATGGCTACAAGAGTCTATGAAGCATCTGATAATCCTAAAACATTTGAGCACCTATTCTTTGACTATAAATTTTCTTTGTCTTTGTGGAAACTAATGTTTGGTCATCATGTGTTATGGACTGATAATGTTGGCTTTACATGGTTTGAAATCTTATCTAGTTATGTCGATAAGTTTAATGTTGAACTAAACTGTTTTTTGTTTGTGCTTACCAATGAAGTTTTTTGGTTTTTGTGGAAAAAGAGAAAGGAAGAGTGTTTTTGGTGATGGATAATATAGAAAGGGGGATTGAAGAAGATAGGGGGAGCTACTCTCATGTAAATATATCAGTAAGGGGGAGTAAAGAAGAGAAGTATATTTTTTGTACCCTTTTCCCTTGATGTCAAAGGGGGAGAGAAGTGTTTTGGAGAAGTGTGTTGCCATAAATGACAAAGGGAGAGATTTTTGGCAGCATGAGAATGACAGTATATGATGTTTTCATTGATGGAAACCCATTGTAGAAGTGTTGGTGCATCTATGTCTACATAGTCAGAAGAAGTCCAAAGAAGACCAAGTGTTTTGGTGAAAATTTCCTGTCCCAAACTGAGATAATAAGTTTTGTGGTATGCATTGCTTCGCTTTGCATAATCTTACCATGTAGTTCTGAGGTAATAATCGTATGTATTGAAGGTATCTATACCCGAATTTTTAGGGTTGCATGTCTTTCGCGATTGAAGATATCGATGACAGAGTATCGGGCTTAGTAGAAGCAAAGTTACAGGTACATAGTGCATATTGGAATGCTCTGCATTCCACCACAGATGATTATTATGTTGTGTAGTTTTGAGGAAGTGTTTGAGGATATCAAAAGTATATGCACTCTAAGTGGCAAGTGACTTGGTGGTTTGCGTGTCGAGTTGTGGATGAACAATTGGTTCATTTAGTTGTTGCTTCACTAGTTTTGTTGTGTGGTGCCAACCTAAGGGTTTTGGGGTCGTGCGAAGTTGAATTATGAAAGGAGCAAAATTATGGGAGTAATTATAGGTCATGCCAACCTATTTTGGTGAAGAAAACTTTTTGGTTTCTTCCTCAAGGTATGTGGGTTGGATTTTCGAGCCGATAGGTTATGGTGTTACATGTTTCATCCAACTAGGTTGACCTAATTGATGATATGAGTATTTGTGGAATATATGCATAAATATAGAAGGTCAATTTAGTGTTGTGATGAAGTGATGAGATGAAAATGAAGATGTGAGGTAGAGAGATGTGTGAAAGGTGATAGTGGTGAAGTATAAAGTGTGTAAAGTCAGTTTTTGAGCTTAATTAGAACTGTATCTTCAGCATGTTGCGGATGCATTGCTAGCAGTTCAAAATATGGCAGTGAGCCATTCTTATATTCTCTTTTCTATTCTGGATAATGAGTCCTTTGGGCAGTGAGCCCTTGGTAGTGAGCCTTTCTTTCTAGACAATGAGTCCTTAGACAGTGAGTCGTCTAATATGTAATCTATTGTAACTAGTTATAATATATTGTGAGCTAATCCTCACTGTGGTGCTTTCCCTTTCAAGGGTTTTCCACATAAATTTGGTGTTCTTGTGTTTATTAATGTGATGCATGCTTTAATTTTTCCTTTCCATTTTTGCAAGTTTGATGAGATGATTTGAATGCATGTTTAAGTTGATGAAGTTAATGAATTTTAGGGAAAACTGATTCACCCCCCCCCCTCTCAGTATTCTGGGTGTTCAACACCCCTATCAGAATATTTCCCTTGGTTTCCATTAAATATCAAAATATTCTTGATCAGGCGAAATATTCCTGATCATCAAAAAAAAGTTGAGATGGGGTCAAAAATCATTTTTGGTGGTCGTTGTCTATTGATAAAAATGGTCAATTGGTCTATGGTCTTTCCACCAATTGAAAACAACACCATCAATAGATATGAATATAACTGATGGTGAATGCAAAGACTCACCAATTGTAGATAAAGTTGTTGGCATTGAGAAAGTGACCCAATGATTGTACAGGCCTGACAAGTTATTGCATAAGCAATACCCTACAAGCACCTTTTTTTTCTTAATTTTACAAAAAATAATTGAAAATTATACAAAAAATAATGTTTTTCCCAAATGAACAATACCTTCAAATGTAGATTTAATGGTGAGTTGGTGTACTACATCATACAGTTGTACAAATCTATACAAATGTACAAAATTTTATGTGCATATGTTCAAGCCATAATTTTTCTAACTACTTGAATTTCAGCATTTAAACAAGTGATCTTAGGGTTTTTGAGCCTTCTAGACGTAACGATAAGGTTTGTTTCAATTCATGATGCTATGATTTTTTCTCAAGGCTGAATCTTTCAAAATTGATTGTTGAACCCCATAGCTCCCAAAAATCACCCACAACCAAAATTCTTATCACAAAAAGAGAAACAAGCAACTAATTATGCTTCTCAAAAATAGATTAATGGATGATTACAATGTACAATATTGAATCTTTATAAAAGGAAAAAACAAAAGGAAACCCTAAATGAAACCCTAAGTGAGGATTGAATTAGATCATGACAAGTGTCCTCATCTTAATATATGAGACAAAATAAATGACTTAAAGATAGAAAAACACTCCTAAGTTTAGCTTAAGTGTAATAAAGTAAAAAGGGGGCCTAATTAATTAATTGATGATTAATTAATTAACTGGGCGATTTTCCTAATTTACCCTAATAGTCAACTCTAATCAATTGACTTACAACCTTGCTACATGTTTCCCTACTCACCTCTTTGATTCCCCATGTAATGTTGGCATCACTTCTCAAATTAGGCTAAGCTCAAGGGTTATTGTCACGCCATTGTTCATACAAATATCCTCCCAATAGTCTACTATGATCAATGAGCAAATTTTTAGGGTGAATCCATCACTCTCTACAACCCAATGACGCATTTTTCCAACCTCTACAAATCCTCACTCCAACTCCATAATAGACAATGTATTTTGCATTTGGCTTTCCTTATTTTCTTGTCAACTATGACGGTTTGTTCCCCCTTGCCTCCCAAAGAAATATTAGACCCTACCCAACAAATGGTGACTTTCTTGTATGTGGTACCCCCATGTTCCATATTTGTGAGAGGTTTCATCCATTCCCCATCAAATATGTATAAAAAAATGGTAATGGCCAAACAAGCCTATGAAACTAAGATGGAGAGCTAAAAATAAAAGGAAGACAAAGCTCCAACATAAAGCATGCACTCAATCTTTGACCTTGCTCATCAATATTTAATAATTGTACATATTACTCCAATTGTATATAAGTCACAAGGCTTAATGAGGCCAAAGGACTATTCAATACATATAACTTTGGGATGAATATCATGCAATCTTGTTGAAGGACAAAGTAGAGTTGATGGAGGAAACACATAATTCAACAACTTCAAATTTCATCAAGGTAAACATGAAATTGGAGAAAAGAGAGACCAAGTTGGTTAATACAAAATACCATGAACCAACTCAAAGCTCAAGTAAAGGCACAAGATCAAGTGCTACAAAAATTAAATAAAGCGCTCTAGACTCGAGTTTTAATTGACCTATTAAGAGAGGAAAGAGAAAAAAAACTATAGATTTGCAAACAAAAATTCAAAAAGCAAATCTCACCCTAAAGACTATCATCAAAAGCTTCAAAAGGTTGAAGAGATAAAGCAAGCAAGGATAGCTGAAATGAATGAAATTCTAAAAGTATATCTAATTTGTTAGAGTCAAATGAAGCACTCAAGAGCATGCTCTCATCCAAAGAGTGGTTGATTCAACAACTATAAGCAAAATGGTAAAGTAGTTATCAAGTGTCACATTGTTGATTAAAAAGATTTATTCCTCACATTGGACTAAGATTGAACACAAATGGCCGCAAACCTTAGTTCCACACTAAAATTCATAGCTTTCATGAAAACACTTGGTGCAAAAGTCAAAATAGAAATTGGTGAAGTCCCACTTTCTCCCTCTACAAAGATCACACAAGATCAAGCTTTTGTGAAGAAACTATATGGCTTGCTAAATAAAAAAATGATTCTAGTAGGGGTTAACAATAAAAGGACCAGACACAAGATCAAGCTTTTGTAAAGAAACTATATGGCTTGTGAAGGGACCGGGAGTAATGCGCGAGTCTGGAAGATTTTGGAGAAAAGAGAAGTGACACCGTATATTGAAAAACTTCATGGCTTTGATTTTTTAGTGTCTAAAGTCTTTGTCTCTAGTTGGAAGAATCACATTCTGTCTGTGAATGGCATTGAGGTTGCTATTTTTGACGAGTTTATTGGGCATATTTCGGGGTTGTCTGCAGATTGTAGAAAGATCTTCAGAGACAAAAAGGCGTATGAAGCGGCCATGAATGTGTTTTCCAAGAGGGATGAGCGCAAGAAACTGGCTAAAGTTTCTTTCAGAGGGTACGATAGGAGTTCCATCAAGCCTATTTGGGTTGATATATCAGAGGTAATCGTGAGTTATTTCACTTTGGACAGAAGGTTCTCTGCTACTTTTGGCTACCATTTCATTCTGCTTAATCATTTTAGGCATAAACAAAAAGTTTCATTTTCGTATTATTTGTTGGCCTCTCTGGAGTGTGGTATTTGTGACCATAGGAAAACCCCAAGTGTCCTATTCTGCATGAAGGATTAATTCTAATAATAATGGAATATTTAAAGACTTTATCCATCCCTATCAAGCCCAAGAAGTCTTTCAAACCCTGCCTGGCCAAACGCCCTTTCTGCACACCTCTCAGACTCTTATGATACGGGTGATGATTTGGAGGAGGATGAGTGGGTTGCTGAGGAAGATGGAGATTCTATGGAGATTCACTCCAACCCCCCCTCAGATGAGGTTGCCAAAACCAAGAAAGTTTCCAAGAAATGAGATAAGCCTCAAATCTCCTGGTCTGGTGGTTCTTTAACTGGGGAAGAAGAAATGGAGACTATTGTTCCCTCTTCTACTACTAAAGGTAAGAAATTTAAGCTTGAAAAGGGAGTTGCCAAGGGTAATTTGATGGGGAAGAAGCCTGGTGTTGATAAGGGGAAAAAGAAGTCCTCTCCAAGAGGACTGGAGGAGAAAGAGAAGCCCAAAATCGAATTGATGGAAGACCCTATTAAAATTCAGGTGAAAGCCAAAGGTAAAGAAGTTAAGGGTGATGATTCGCTGCATGAGGAACAAGGCTCCCCTCCGCATGATTTTTCTGAAGATCGTAATGTTTTTAATTGTAATAGGGAGGAGATTTACAATGTTTTAGGTCTGGCAAAGGAGGGTGTAGTGAATTGTTTTAAAATGTTTAAGTGGTTCTTCATGGAAATAAATTAATGTGAGGGTTTGGACTCTACAAAATAAGGTTGAGAAGAAGGATGCTAGCGATGACGTGTCCAAAAATAGGGCCGAGACCAACAAAATGCTTGCAATCCTTAAAGAGGTGGCTAAAGATGTGGTCTGATGAAGAATGACTACAAGTCCTGAATCATGGTGTTAGAGGACAAATTTCAAAAAGTCCATCAGAACCGAAGGTGGTGCAGGTTAGTGAAATTGCTCTTCAAAATAGTGTTAAGGGGCTTCGCATCCTAAATGAGAAAGTCGAAAACTTGAGAAATGAGGACTTTGCGGGGCTGTTGAAGGATTATGTTGTTGCTGATGAAGGTAAGGTTAAAGGAAAACAGGGTTGTTGAAGGATTATGTTGTTGCTGATGAAGGTAAGGTTAAGGTTAAAGGAAAACAGGGTTTTCAATTTACTAGAGTGGGTCCGAGTACTCGTACTCGTAGTCACTCCAAGAAACCCTTGGATGATCAGAAGAAAGAGATATTGGAGGTTGTTGAACTTCATAATTATATTTACAAGCAAGATTTAGAAGTAGTCGAGATTCTCAAGGGCTTATAGTAGGTTGCTCTGTTTTTTGTTTGTTGAATGTTATTTTGACGGTCTGTTGTTGGTTGGCTGCTGGTTAGTTATGTTTTTATATTTGGCAATGTCTCTTTTATAAAGGGTTTTGGGTCCCTCCAAACCTATTTGACCTTTAATCAAAAACAATAAAAGGACCACAACCATAAGAGTAGATAAAATGTTGAGCAAGTCATGTAGTCAAGATCAAGTAGTTTAATTAAAACTACTCAATCTTGTAATCTACATAATCTTAATACACTCCTTTGTACATGGAAGCCAACATGCAAAATAAAATGTAAAGCTTCATCTATTTATTAGTTGCATGCAACAACAAAAAACTTGCATATCAAAAATACCAAACTACTAACATTACAATAATTCTTGTAGCCTATCATTCCTTTTACAATGAGGATTCAAACAACCATTCTTCTCATTGAAATCCCCTCAACAGATTCAAGGTTTTAAAATATTCTCTAACTCTATTAATAGAGTTCTACACCTTTTTTCATAGAGGTTTTCAAATCTAAGTTCTCCTCTTTATCTATTGATGGAGGTTTCTCTAACAATATTTGCATTTCCCTCGTCCTTTTTCCCTACATCCAAACATTTTGTAACCCATCTCTATTTGATAGCTCTCATCTAGAGATTCTAGTTATTATTATTATTTTTATCTATTTAGCTTCCTCCTTTAGCTATCTATTTCCTAAAGCTTTTTAATCTATTTAAATCCCTCCAATCATTTTGCTCAACACTTGATTTAGTTAGGTGTCACCTATTGAAACATGGACATGCAAATTCTTTAGAGGTGGAATAGCCATAGAAATGTCCAAGAATCAACAAATAAAAACCCTACATAGCCATCCAAATAGAGAAAAAACCACAAAATGCTTGTCAAGGTCTCTAGAAGATAAAAGATCACAGCTAAGAATAGGAAGATAAGTTACCATAAAAAATAAAAAACTTATTCACTATCAAAGTTTAATGGCCACCACAAATGTCATTCTTTTGGTATTCAATTAGTTGCCTTTGGTAAATATTTTATCCATATATGTTGCTAGAAAAAGATAAAATTCACTCTTACAAAAATAGAATGAAAGCATATCCTTTTGTAAGAGTTGATATAGAATGCTCCATACAATGCAAGATCTGGTTGAAGATAATAACCACCCAAAATCTAGGAACTTTTATGAAGTACAAGAGAGATCAACTACGAGAGAACAATGTTATTTTATCGAAGGATGTAAATGGTAGATTATAATTTTATTGATTCTCAAATGAAAACCCCTTGGGTTATATAATCAAGGTGAGACATAGGATTAGACAAGATCGTGACAAGTTTCTTAATCCTGTCATGAAACAACTAATATTAAATGACCTAAAACACAAAAAGTAAAAGATATAAGATAAGATAAGATCTAATACCAACAAGGACTTTTAAAATGATTTGGTAAAACACCTTATCCACACCCAAGACTTTTTAATATATTTTCTACCATTCTAGCATTGAATTTTTTATTTTATTTTTTTAAAAGGGCAATACAACTAGTTATTTTAATAAATATGACATGTTTGCATAGAAAGCTTCACGTTATCCACTTAACCGTGATTTGAGTTAATATCAATATTTAAAGTAGCCCTCCTTTTTGCCAAATATAAAATTATAGCAGCTTGATCTCTAAGAATAATTACTTTTGTAGCAACATTTGAATGTGTGAGTTTTATAGCAAGAAATACAATTTTCAATCTTCTGTAGCAATTAATTTTAATAAAATAAATATCCTTGTGACATCTTGATTTGAGTCACAAAACCCAAAGGATTTCTCAATATTAGTAGAGATAAGAGAAATAAATACATGCCAAAAATCAAATGATTTGTGCTTTGATTTTTATCTCCTATTTGTGTTTACATGGTTATCATATCATGGTGGCGTTAAATTGATTGTGTGCTTTACCAAGCTTATTTTCTCATTTTTGTATATTGGTGGTAACCTTATTACACATGCCTTTATGATCATCTCTAATTTATATGTTTATCATATAATGATATCTTTTATATGCTTTATCATGTTTATTTTATCATTTCCCTATATGGGGAGCAATCTTAGTACACGTGACTTCATAATTATCTCCAACTTCTATGTTGACATGTTTATCATATAATAATGACCTTTTACAATATTACTTTATCATTGTTTATATATTATTCTCTCTTTCAATTCCTTGCATCCTTCGTATGAAACAATTTAAAGGTGGGTGCATATATGTTATTAGCATTGCATTGTGAGTTGCAATATGCAATAATAGGCTCAGTCATTCCCACCTTAAGGGGAGTGTTAACCAAACTATCACTTTAGCATCTTATTTGCTTAGACATACTTTTGCGCAAAGTTGAAGATTTTGAATCACTTTTTATAATAGGCAAAATCGCTTACCCTTCTCTCTCTACATTTACTATTTTTGATGACAGCTCCTTCTCAAGCAAGTTGTAATTGAAGATCTCAGATTGTGTGACTAATGCTACTCCTTGTGTGGTGTTATATGTTTTGCAAGTTTCAATGGACTGCTCATAGCAAGAAGAATTTAAAGAATGATTTGTTATTTCATATGGATCAATATCTTTTTTAATGTCTTAAAAATATTTAATTTACACAGATTTTTTATTTAAATTACATGATTCACATTAAAGGGGCGACAAATTATAATGGGAAAATTGCATACCCTTGTATACGTAAATGCAACAATTAACTTATGGCATAATTGTGCTACTCATGACATCCCATAACTTGATTCCCTTCAACACTAATCCCCAAATTTGCATGCCTAATCTCTAGACCTAATTTTTATCACCATAGATAAAATCCATTGGTGTAGACTTACATCAAGTCACTTCTACACTCACAAATTAAACCTTTGATTTTTTAAATTCAAAATAAATCCATTGCTAACGGCTCCACTAGCCATTATGAGCCAACTTAGCACATTGTGTTAGTTTGTGTGTTCAATGGTTGTATTTAAAATCACTCAATTCACTCATTTGAAGCCATGCTAAAATGTGTACATCTGGATCCTAGAGCTTAATAGTCTTCTTTTGTATTGTCTACACATAACATCATTCTAGAGCCGTTGCATGTTTGCATGTTTTCCTCAATCTTTTCACTCAAAGCCCCAAATCTAATGCATCCAAAGAGCTGGCCTAGGAGAACATATTTGCAATCTGGAAGATTCCTCGAAGGTGTTTATAAACACTACTAGCCCTTACATCAATTCAAATATAAAGATCTAGTCGAGCAAATAAAATCAAGACACATTCTCTCAAATCAGACCCATGCATATCAGATCAAATCTACATGGAAGACAAGGTCCACTCTCATAGAGGTTAAATGAACAAATGCAAAGGTATCAAAGTGAAATCATTTTCAAAATTCAAATATTTATCATAAGGACTCCTAAATTTACAGTATCAAGGTAAATAAGTTGTTGACACCTAACACGTCATTTCTTCATCATTAATTATCAATTAAATATTACATTCAACTATTTTAATTTTCAAATATATTTATATTATTATAAAGATCAGCTCAACCTCTATCATCTAGGTTAATTTATATTTTAATTCATTGCATTTATTTAATTAGTCTAAATGATTTAGGTAGAACAAAAGTTACAAAACATTTTTATTTTCTTTTCAATACTAGATTTTGGTGTTCATTCGTTATGTTTAAGGTTGCAAATGTGCTCTGCTGGAAGGTGATTTTTTGTTGTATCCGTTAATTTGTGGCAATAGTTGAGCAAATGCATTTCATTATCAGAAGTGTGTTTGCAACCTGCAGTTTGATGTTAGTCATTAGAATTAGTGAACAGTTGATTGCTAACACTGCAATAAACCAAAAATTAAAATTTATGGAAAAAAATTAAACTGTTTTAACATGAGTTTGGAGAAGTGAGCTAACACCTGAGTCATAATGAGGAGTCTACCAAAAAAATTCCAGTTAAGAGTATCGGTAACTCAATAGCAAGGCACCCAGATAGAGTGTCGGTAACTCAATAGTAAAGCACCCAGCATATGCATGTTAAGTCCTAGGTTTGAATCCTAGCTCATCCATGGAAAAATATGAAAAGTGATATTTAATGACTTTTTTTATACTGACTGGAGCCTATATATATCCCCATGATACGTCTGTCAATATCAAATTCAACAATTCCAACATGCAGCCCTCTCTCTGAGGAGCAACATACAAAGCATAACTCTTCTAAAGAATTAAGCCATTTTTCCCATAGTATGAGCTGCTCCAGTGTAATTCATATTTTAGTTTGTCCATATTCTTGTCACAAAAAGGTCAAGAACTAAATGCCTAGAAATGTGAGCCAACTTGAAATTTACGCAAGACAATGGCAACACCACTGACAATGAAAAGCATGGCCTGTGCATCCTGGTATAACATAAGCCATTATCATTCAACGTTAAAGGAAACAACAAATGAATTACCATATTATTTTTTCTCTGGATAACAGAAAGATTTGTCCGGCTTCCAAGTCCCAGTTATTTTTCACTCTCCATGGAAAAGTAACAACATTAAAAATCATGTCCCTTAGAATAAGCTTTGCCAAATGAACTGTAGATCAATCAACAGCTTCTGGGGCCTTTACAGTAGTATATGGATAGTACTCTGTTCCATTATCAATCCTTGTGGTCTGCCCACTTGCATCCACAATAGCAGCAGTAGCTGCTAGTGCAGCACCAGCAGAAAGAGCAGCTTTAATGCTACGACCTGTCCATCCACAGTATTGAAAGCATCGAATGCAATTAGCTATCTATGACCTAGAAGTAAAGTAATCAATTATTAAATGCCTGTAGGTAAGTAAAATGGTGTAGCCTTAATTGCATGCTCTATATCCACTTAACCATTGAGAGATCATTTAGCGTGGTAGACACAAATATCCTGAAGATCTCTGATAGCTCAAAAATAGTAGACAGAAAACATGTCATTTGTACAGATATTTCTTGCAATTCTATTGCTAAACTATACTCTAGCTCAGATATCTTAAATACAAAGAGATGTTAAATGTTGAAAGATACCAAGTGTGGGGCTCTTATATTGTGTGTTTGTGTATCATATAGGCACCTCAAAGTTGATATCTCTCAATGAATAACAGATTTCTGTTTTACGATATCTAAACTAATTATTTCTATTGAAAATTTTGTGACAACAATGAATTTGAGGATAACGACTTTCCCTTGGTATTATGATAAATCATTTGACTGAACTTCGGGAGTCAAACTACTCTAAATGAATTCTTAGTTTGCAAGAATAAAAAGTAAAACGTTTGTGCCTTCATTTCCACAATATTTAAATGATATTATAAAAAATATATTTTTCCCACTTGTGTTTATAAATAGCTACTATAATATCATATTTATCATCTACATTTTAGTTAACTGATGCACTAGAATGGTCAAAAGATTTACGTAGAGAGAAAAGGATTACTTCATCCATAACAATTCTAAGGACAACACTTCATAGACATGGATTGCTGAAGAATCAAAAGGCACAGAAAACTAGGTTCTCAGGAGATGGGTAATGGTACCAGCAAGCTGTAATTAATGCAATATTTCACCCTGGATTTCACCATATGTAAGTGATAAAACTGCAATGGTACATATAATATTAAGATAATGCATTAAAACTAATTTAAATATTTGAAGAAAATAAATTAAATGTTAATTTAAATCAAACTTGAAGAAAACAAAGCTAAATAAAAAATATTTTTAAAAAAACTACCTAGTTAGATAATATGATAAAAACCATTAGAAAAGAACTCACGCAATATCTTTTGAATCTTTTAAGCCTGCGTGGGTGTCAATCCAAGCTTAGCTACTTTAGAAAAATAAATAGCGACAATTATAATAAAATGTAAAAGCTGACATTTAAAATTTAAATGAAGAAAAATTAACTAGTATAGGAAAGAAAAGCCACAATCAAATCCCACAAAGATTAAAATTCCATTATTGTTTCTGTTTTTTCAGGCACATGAAAGCCAGGCAGCAACCTTCCTAACTGCAGAAGCCTTCGCTGCTGTTACATAGACTCAGCTAAAAGGCTCATTTATATGGCTGGAGGACTTGATGTGTATAACAAAAGACACTGCAGCAGCTATAATGTAGAGGAAGACTGGCAAAAGCTTCTCCCTCCCATGATCTGTTTGAACTTTGAGATTGTCAATTTTGTGGCTCTTTTAGTTTTATAGGATGTAGAGTTGTCTGGCTATTGGTAATTTCATCTAATTTTTGCTATTAATTTTTGTTCTTGTAACAATTTATTTTATGTTTTGAAATTGAGTTTTGTATTTTCTAAATTACAATGCATATTATAAATTTAGAATACCCATTATTGTTAGCCACTCATGCACGCTACACACCACTACTTCCCCTTGGCTGCCCTGCCTTCTGGGTGTATTTATATGTCACACATCTCGATGTAATTGAAGTTTCATACTGTTGAGGCTTGAAGAGAACTCAACCCACGTAATGAGAAGCTCAGGCCAGCTCCACCACCCAGGTGACCTACGGAAAAGGCCAGTTCCTATCTAACCTATTCTAACTACTAAAATTCACAGGAAAGGGGGATAAAAGGAGGCAAGGATTTAGAAAGATGCATAAAATGTAGAAAAGGCAATGCACCAGAGTAGAGAATGGAAAAATCTGCAAAGACAACACACAAGAATACAACCATAGATGATGCAGAACCAAAAACTTATCTCATATTGCAAGGGGTGAGAAATAGGTCTAGTGAGTCCAATGTTAACATCAAATGCTCATAGATTACACTCAATCACATTAAGAGAATCCCAGATGGGAAACACTTCTTACAGATGGGGACAAGGAGGAGGAGCAGGGACTCCAATACCAATTTCAGAGGAGGGATTTATTCAGTGACTGCAAGAGAACAAGGACCAAAATCTATTGAGAAATGTGAAGAATGGGGCCGACCTTGATACAAAGTACAAACAGTATGCAGGTCAAATGAACAACCAATTCACAGATGTGCAGAGTTACACAAGTACACGAAGAAAGAACAATGACGAATGGAAAACACATGGTGCTCATTCATATGCAGAAAACAATTACACACATTATGAAACACTCCAAAATGTATGGAATCCAACAACGTATTTTGACCCAACCAGCAAATGTTCAGCCTACTGGCAAAGATTCTCTTCTTTACAATATATCCCCTTGTTTAAGTCCAGCTATGCCTATGACCTAAGTCACAAGATTTGTGCCCATGTTTGAGTTCGGTGAGAAAAAAAAATCAGAACAAGTTGTTAACTATAAAATTTGCGAAAAACAAACTGTGATTAAGTTTGAATAATATCAAGTTAATAAATAAAAATAAGATTTTAACCAAAAATAATAATCTAAAAGCATAAAATGTAACAAAAGTCAAATATTAACAATTTCAAATTAAGCCTAAAGCTTAATAAAAAACTAAAACTTATCAGAAATCTACAAAAACTAAAATCAATAGTAAAATAATAAAATTTAATAAAATATTATACAAACTATTAAAAAAATTCAATTGTAAAATAATAATACCATAAAAAATAAATTTAAATTAAAAATTCTATTAAAAACAAAAGTTATAAAAAATGATTTTTTTTAAATGTAAACAAAATATCAAAAATATTAAAATATATATGTAAAACAAATAAATGAAATATAAAACTAAGTTCTAAAATAGCAAATTAAAATAAAAAATAATAAAGTTCCACCATTCATGGGGTAAGAGCAAATAATATTGGGAGCAACAATAGTCATCAAAAGGTTCTTAACGAACCAAGGAATCTGTAGGGCACCTCTCTGATGGATTTTGTAAAATTGAATTTCAATGGTACTTCCCGGGGCAACCCAGTAAATCCTGAGGTAGGATTTGTATCACGTGATGCAAACAATATATTTATGTATGGTGGTTCCTTCTTCCTAGGAGTTAGTACTAACAAGGCTGAAGGTGAAACATTAGTGGCAAGCATGGTAGCTACTGCATCTAGAGGGATTGGCAAACTTATTGTGGAAGAGGATTCCTTGTTATTGATTAACAACACCTTGCACAAAGGATCATTCCCTAATTGGAGGATAAGATATTATGTAGAAGAGGACCTATTGCTAAGCTCTAATTTTGTCAGTGTAAGATTTCAGCATTGTAGATTCAAATTGGATGTTATCGCACATTTATGGATAATTTTGGTGTTGATCAAGAACCTCTTAGGCTCTTACCGCCCTCTATAGCCACCTCTTTGATTCATGTGAAGGAATTGATCAACTTATGAGATATAAGCCTCCATGATTAACCTTTTTTTCTTCATTTTATTTGTTGACCTTAGAGTAATTATATTTTTATTTAAAAATATATTAATAACTTAACATTAAATTTAAAAAGTCTATTTAAAATGTTATACTAATAGAGTTTAATATTACTTCTAAATTTAAATAAATGTATACATTACTTCTAAATTTCTGATCAGGTCGTTGAGTGAGGCAACTAGGATTATCTTTGTTCTTGTTGTAGACATGGAAATCGGTGAGCATGACTTTAGCACCACTTAAGCTCAAACTTGTCATCTCTACAGAGGGAAATCCGAAATACTCACCTCTATGTTGACCCAATGTCACTTGATCTTCTCACAAGTGCAACAACTAAAAGTCATTTACCTGCCACTTGTTTGTAATCAAAGCTCCAAGATCCCATGACACTTCAACTTTCATCTGTGTCTATTGTGTCCTCAACCATTTCTAGAATGTCTGTGTATGTCACTTACACATAATTGACATTCTACACAATATGACATAACCAACAAGTAGAAGTTTATCATTTTCCCCTTGTTGGCCTCTGAATGGCTTCTTCGCATATCCATTCTCCAAGACATGGATTGGATCTTACATGGCATCACTAAGTTGGCACAATAAAACATAACATTCAATAGCACACTCTACTTGTGCAATTCCATGTTGGTTCATACTCTAATTTTGAAAGATCATTGCTTGCACCATTAGTATTCATGTTACCACAATAGATTCCTCAAGCTCCCAAATATACACACACATCCGCACACCAAAACAATCAACACACACTTCACAAACACAAACACAACAATTGAACTACTATGCTAACAATTAAAATGGAACAAAAGAAAGGAAAAAATAATTTGTTGATGCAAGATTGCTCAACCCCTAGGATGCCCCTACATTAAACACCCATGTAAAAAATTTGTGATCTCGGTGCTCACAAAAGGAACTTCACGAAACATCGGTTTGGCCCTCCAAGGCAGCTTACTTCTAGTTCAATGATCCACAAATCTTCTTCTACCCCTTTACCCTTACAGCAAATGAGATACTTCTTAAACTCACTCTATCAAGTATTCTTGCTAATGTGCTCATCAAGTATTTGCCTTTTCCAATCAATGTTGACCTGCAATTATATATCTTCAATTATATCATCTTGTCCAAGAAAAGAATAAAGATCAAACACATTGAATATTGGTGAGATATCCAATCCTCCCAACAACTCAATTTCATACACATTTTCGGATAATTTGTACAAAAGTATGCACAAGCCACTATTCTTGAGTTTCAATTTACTATAAGTTCCTCTAGGGAATCACTCTTTTTTCATGTGAGCCATGACTAACTCTCCTTCCAGGTAAGTCTCCCCATCTACACACATTCACACACGCCTTGTACTTGGCACTACTCACCTCTAGTTGCTTCTTGACTTGTGCATGAACCTCCTTTAAGTGTTGTGCAAAGTCTTTAACCTCTAACTAATGTGGTTCCCTCCAATTCTCAACAAATATGTGACACCACCCCAATTAGTTACATACTAAGAATGTTTGTCTTCCTAGTTGATTCATTCATTAAATTGTTGTACACAAACTCCACTTGTGTCAACTCAGAGTCCCACTAAGCAAGCTTGCCTCCCACCAAACATCTAAGTTGCCAACACTCTAATTGATAACTTATGCTTGACCATCAATATGGGCATAATGTGGAACAATAATGAAGCCTCATACCCAATTTCTTCCAAAGTGTTCGACAAAAATGACTAAGCAACTTGATTTCTCTTTTTGAAGGAATGCTCTATGGTAGTTCATGCAATCACACTATTTTGTTGAAGAACAAATTTGCCACTCTTGATGCATCATTTTTTTGCTTGCAAAGGATGAAGTATACCATTTTTTAAAATTTATCAACAACTATGAAGATTGAATCATTCCCTTTATGTCTGTAGCAATCCATGGACAATTCCTCCCAAGCTTTGTCTAGCATTGGCAATGGCTCATACAACCCTGTATTTTGTGCCATGACCTTCACTACTTGACATGTTCTACATTTCTCATCAAATATACACACATCTTTGAACAAGTCAAGCTAATAATATTTCTCCACTAACAAGGCTTTGTGTCTTGTCTACACCAAATGGCCTCCCAATCTGCCAATATGCAATTTTCTTATGAGATTATCCCTGATTGAACTCTAAGAGACACAAGTGTTGACTCTGGAATAGGTACTCCTCTTATGTGAAGTAGTCCTCCAATGGCTCTATGCATGTCTTCCATGCCCCTATAAAATCAAGATATGTGGCATACAAATCCTTGATTCTTCCCATGCCCACTGACTCAACAATCATAGAGGACAACACCTACCTTCTATTCAAGGGATCTACAACCTTGTTGGACTTGCCAATCCTATGCTTCACCACAAACAAATAGCCTTACGAGTACTCTACTCACCTCATGTCTTTGGCTCAATTTTGTCTAATTGTTGATGTACCGCAACACATGATGAACAATGTATAATACAAACTCTTAGGGAAACATGTAATGCCTCCACTTCTACAAAGCTTGAACGATGTCATAGAACTCCCAATCATACACCAAAAACTTTTTTTCTAGCATCATTCGACTTCTTATTGAAGAAAGCAATTGGTCTTCCTTCCTAGCTAAGAACTACTCCAATTGTGCCACAAACATCACTGTCAACTTGAAAAATCTTGTTGAAATCTAGTAGCACCAACACAAGCTCCTTAATCACTCAATCACCTTCTTCAAAAGTTCAAAATGCTTGGCAGCAACAATAGTCCAATTGAACCTATTCTTCCTCATGCAATGTGTTACTGGAGCACAAATACCTTTTTAAGTTTTTGACGAACCTCCTATAGAAGCTTTCCAACCCATGGAAACTTCAAACTTATGCAGCACTCTATGGTACTAACTATTCAACTGTTGGTCACTCTTTCTAGGTCCAACCTCAACACATCTTAAGATATCACAAATCCCAAATGGGCAAGTTCAATCCACATGAACATTCATTTATTTAAGTTCACTCATAGTTTTCCTTCCTTAGTTGTGCAAATCACTGTTGTGGGTGCACAAGATGCTACTCCATCTTGTTGAACACCAAAATGTCATCCAAATAAACAACCAAAAACTTGCCAAGAAACGGCTTGAGGACCTCGTTCATCAATCTCATCAAAAAATCTAGGGTATTTGTCAACCCAAATGGCATCGCCATCCACTCATACAAGTCATCCTTTAACTTAAACACAATCTTCCATTCATCTCCTTCCCTAATTCTGATTTGATATAACACTCTTTAGATTAATCTTGGAAAAGTAACAGGTATCACCCAAACAATCATTGAGATCATTCCTCCACAATAACAAGAACTAATATTTGATAGTGTCCTTGTTGATCGCACGAGAGTTTGTACACATTCTCCAATCCCCATCCTTCTTTAGCACAAGTACTACAACCAATGCACAATGACCCATACTTTCTTGTATCAAGCCTTTCTCCAACTTCTCAATAGACTTGTTGAGTTCCACACACATGTTTACGCTCATTCAATGTGGTGCCTTGTTTGGTAAGATGGAATTGGAAATTAGATCCATAAACGTGAGACGCTTCGCATTAATGGCAATCCCCTCTAGCATCCCACTATTTATGACATCCACAAACTCCTTGGGTAGTGCTTCAATTTCTAGACACCATGTGATGGGTGGCTTCTCCACTTTTGGTGTAGGCTTGAATACCACCACATACCACTCTTGCATGTCTCTCAACTCCTTGACAAACTCTTTGCTGCTCAGTAGTATCACCTTGCCCTCTACATCATCTTCTTCTTTCAGGGGCAAGAGCCCAAACTTCTCGCCATCCTTCATGATGGTGAAAGTATCCTCCCTTCCATGATGGATTGCATTTTTGTCTAACTACCACATTCTGCCCGACAGCACATGGCATGCATCCATGAGCATTGAATTGCACCGTACTTCATCTACGTATCCTCCAGTATCATCCATCTACAACCAAGAGACTTTGTATGGTGTGGGGTGCACAACAACTTTCAGCCCCAACATTTGAACCATATATGTGGACACTAAGTTACCAATGACACCTCCATTAATGATCAACTTGAAACACTTACAACCTGATCTACATTTACTGCAGAAGATACTCTTCCTCAACCACAATTCCTTCTCTTCTTTGGCTAGCTTAAGCAACACTTTGCATATCATCATATTCTCCCTAACCTTTGGTGATATGCTTTCTACTTAACTCTCTTCATCTTCAACATGTGCAACATGCACTCACTTCTTTGAATGACCATGCTCTCACTCAACTCTCAAACACTCAAATGCCCCATGACCTTCTTGTCTGCATCCAAAGCATGTTGCTTTGAAGCCACCTCTTTTAGGGCCTCTTCCTCTACGACTCAAAATCTACTCCCCCTTTAAGCACTGCACAAAACTCATTTCAACATTCTCCTCCTTTTATATTGTCTCACTATACCTTATTAGCTCATTTTGTCCCTACCTTTACTTCTAGGACTTTGTTGTCTACTGGGCAACTTCTCTACTTTGAGTGCAAGTTGATAGGCTCCTTGACAAAATGCACAGCAAACATATCACATCCTAAATTTAGATGGACAGCCCATTGACATACCTAGAGACCTTCTCAACATCATCTTCCATGTGACCCACTCAAATGCTAAGTTGAGAGAACCCTTCCATTTACTCCTCCACATGTCTCCTTCTAGTGCAAATTCTAGAGTTTCTTGAACAAGTACAAAGTGTAGTTTAAAAATTAAGGGCATAAACTTTCGCTCATGTTAAGTGCCCATTTAATACCAGCTTGAGATCTAATACTTATCCCTTTTGATGTACTGTCTTTGCACAAAATCCCACCACATGGCAACATAACCCTTCAATCTTGGGCTCACATACTTGACTCTTCAAAGATCCTAGATTAGTTCAAACTTGACATATTTCTCCAGCTATGTTATCCAGTATATCAACTCTTTTGGATTCAAGCTGCCTAAGTAAGTTGACAGATTAAACCTTATTTTGTTTTTGACTCTCATTATGGCTCTGCTGAACCAATCTTTTGTGGTGACTTCCTCTTCAAAGTCGGTGTCTACAACTATTATTGTACAGTAGCATCTTCCCTCTAACCCTCACTAATATTCTTTGTCACGGCTGCTCCTCTTCTCTGCATTATTTCCAGGATATTGAGCCTCACTACAAGATATTAGCAACGTCTGCCAAGTGCAGTCCTCTAGCCACTTGGTTATTTCCTACACCTCTTCTTCCTCTAAGGACCATGGCTGTTTTGGTCCACTTTTGATGCAACACAAGCCCAAAATAAACTTTGATATGCAGCTCACACAGCTCTCGCTCACAAGACTCAAATCCAACTCTGATATCAAATTATGCAAATAATGAGTGGATTAAATGAACAACCAGTTCACAGTTGCACAGAATTAAAGAACAAAAGTACAAGGAGGAAGAACAATGATGAATTTGGTAAAATACAATCCTTTCATATGCAAAAGAATTTACACAACCTACGAAACACTCCAAAATGTATGGAACCCAACAACTTACTCTACCCAACCAGCATATGTTCAGCCTATTGGCAAAGACTCTCTACATTACAACCTATCCCCTTAAGCTCAACTCTACCTATGACTGCTCTATGTTCAGCATTGTCTTTAGTCCCAACTCCAGCAAGGACTTCAGCACCACTTGAGCTCAAACTTATGTCATCTCTACATAAGGAAAATACCCACTTCTATGTTGAAGCAATGTCCCTTAATCTTCTCATAAATGTGGAGACTAAAAATCCTTTACGTACCACTTGTGTGTAAACAAAGCTCCAAGACCTCTACAATTCAACTTCCATTTGCATTTCTACCAATTCTCTGCAGGTTTCTAGGACGGCTTTGTATGCCACTCATGCAAATTGCACAATCTAACATAACCAACAACAAAAATATTTGTTGTTTTCCACCTATCAACCTTTGATTGCCTTCTTCACATATCCAGGAGTGGACCACATCCTACATGGCATTGCTATGTTGGCCCAATAACATGTAGTATCCAAATAACAAGCTCCGCTTGCATAGTTCCACAACAACTTATACTCTAATTCCGAAAGGCAAGGCATGTGGCACCATTGGTCTTTGCATTACCGCAATAGATTCCTCAAGCTCCCAAACATTTAACATACAGACACAAAACGGAAAACGAATACAATCATTGCACACTTCACAAACACAAACACAGAATCTGCCCCACTGTGCAGACAACTAAACAAAACAAACAGAAGGCAAATCTTTTTGAATGATGCAAAATTGCTTGACCCTTAGGATGCTCCAACACTAGCCTTATTCATAGAGATGAATGGGATCCTCATATTTGTAGTTCACCTTAAAAAGAAAGGGCAATCCACAGCCACTGATTTAGCAAAAGATCTAGCAGATGCGATTTTACAAGCATGCAATCAATCATTATTACATATGCCCACTTTGCATATATTATGGAAGAGTGGTCCATGTCAAGTTTATGATCATCCTTTACTTGAGGAATCACATGAGACTTTAGTTTAAATACATATGCCTCACATTTATTTACTTGCCCCACACTCCTCATCTGGGAGGGGGAATATTACGCTTATTTAAAAAGGCCACAAGTTAAAAATCATTCCCACTCAACATGCTATGTGATCCATGGAATTTAATAAAAGGGAGCTTCATATTAAAATTCAAGTGCAGTGTGACATTCACTACACGTACCATTACATCTTTGAAATATGTTAAAAGGTTTGTGTTCATGTATAAGTTCAGAAAAGAAAAAGTTCGCAACAAGTTGGTCAACCGATAAAATTTGGGAAAAAATTCATGATTAGATTTGAATAATTTAGAACTGCAATTGTTTTGTGGAGAATTGTCTCACTATGCTAGTTAAACAAATGGGTAGCTTGCAGGATTTTATGTTGTCTGGAGAGGCCACTGAAGATTTCATGGAGTTTGATTATGAAGCTTTGACAGCCCATTTCCTTCCAACTCACACACTGTCTGCTCAAAACAGTTATAGTCAGGCATACAATGCAACTGGTGCCCTGCTCTGTCTGGTTGGTTTAACTTGGATACTCCCACCTGTTAAAATTAAGGATCAGATTTGACATACAGAAATTAATTCAAGAACAACACAAGACACAGCAGATACCCTGGGAAAACCCTCCTCTTGAGGGACAAAAACCCAGCCAATAATATCTCTTATATTATTGAATCTTCAACAAGAAAGATACTTATACAATAGGCCGAATAGAAGGCCAACACAAAGCATCACAATCTGATGCAATTACAGAACTGAGTGATACAATCTGCCAACAGGTGTCTCAGCCTTCTGCTTAAACTGCCAACAGGTATCTCAGCCTTCTGCTTAAACTGCAATCTGCTCCTTAGACAAACTCGCACTTGAAGAGCTCGAACTTAGCTTGATGAAGAACTCAAACTTCACTTCATGATGACAATGAGAGAACAAAGGAATATTTATACAAGATGAAAGGACGCGTCTCTTCAAGACCAAACAAGTCGGCCTAAAAAGAAATATATCTTTTTAATAAACAAGAGGTCAGCTATAACAAGATTGTGCCTCCTCATTTAATTCTAGTCTTCTCATTAAATACAGATTTATCAAATGAAGTGCCTTCACATGAAATCGCATTAAGTCAATAAGACATGTCGGCCTTGATGAAGAGTCATGACTTTTCAAATGCACAATCATTAAATGAGAGACGTGACTCTTCAAATGTCACATGTCAGCCAAGACAAATAATAAATACAATTCAAATATCTAAATGCTATATTAGAATTTCCTCACTCGGATCTGGAAGAAGTCGACCAAAGCTGCTATAAACATCAACACCACCCATGCAAGAGAAACATCCCCATAGCAATGGTGGAGGCTTCTATGAGATGGCAGGGAGGGATTTTGACAACATAGATGATTAGATAATTCTCTGTGCTGTCCTTTCTCCTTTTTGTTTTATTCAGGGATAATGTTTTCTTGTCACTGCCTCTTACATATAGATATGGCAGTTAAAATTGTTAACAATCCAACTCTAAAGTCATGTATACCTTACATTGCAGGCATTTTGTAAACCGAACTGAATTTAAAACCTTTATACAAGCTTTTTATATAAAGGGAAAAGGACTCGCTCATCCCAAAAAGAAATTAATTAAAATATTGAGATTTACAAAATTTAAATAAATTTAAATATATTAAGTTAAAAAAACTTTCCCGATCTTACAGAGTTGATTCCAAAGCTTCAAGGAGGAAATAAGTAAAATGGGTATCACCACCTTCTAGTTCATTTAAGTAAATTTCTATGGAGCCTCTAGAGGCAACCTTGGTGTCTCAAGTGTTGGATGTGTCACTCAAGGTTGTTCAAGGTTTGTCATTTGAGCAGCTTCAAAGAAATTGGCAATAATGACAAGTAATGAAGCGGAAGTTGTAATGTCCCCTCCTTGCCTCTAAGCAATGGAATTCAATGTTCCACGGGGACGCGTCCCCCCCAAAAAACATGGAGTTTCCGAGACGGGGACGTTTCCGAGACGAGGAGATGCCTGGGAAACGTCCCTCCGCCGTCCCCCCGCCGTTTCCTTCCATGAGGGAGACGTTTCCTGACATGGTATAAACAGAGTTACCGGATACGCCAGCCTCCCTCCCGTGATACGCGTATCAGCGTATCTGATACAGATACGGGTACAATACGACGCTGATTCGGCATGGATACCGTATCCAGAAGTGCCCGGAAAACCCTGGAGTTTTTGCCGCGCCTGATACGCAGGGATTCGGGTGCCAAAAAATTTTTGGTGAGCAATTGCAACTACCGGACTTCATTTGCGCTCTGGATTTTTATTTTTAGGTGAACAGCATCCCGTACGCCCACGCCCAAATCGATTGCCAATTTGCCATCGATTTAATCTTTTCCAGGTCCAGATCATTGCCATCGATTGAATTTTTCCTGCTTCGATTAAATTTTTCCTGCTGGAAGTATGCTGTGGGCAATTTTTATTTCTGCGCTCATTTTTCTTCGAAAAAAGCATTAACATTTGCTTTGATTTATCATAATTCGCTTTAAAGTTTAATATTTTCCTTTCTAATATTTTAACTTTTAATATTAGATTTTAGTTTTATCATTTTAATAAATTCGATTTATAATTATTACTAATATGAATTTCGAAATTGTGAAATTTAATTTATACTAATTTATTTATTAATATTTTAGTTTTATTATTTTACAAATTCAATTTATAATTATTTAAATATTATTATGTTTAATAATTTTATAAGAATTTTGAAAAACTTTTTAATTTTTCATGTTTAAAATTACCTTTAAAATAAATTAATAATTTGTGTTTTATAAATGAAAAATTAAAATCCATTTATATTTTATAAGAAATTAATAATTTGTGTTTTTTTCTTTTATAAATTCAATTTATAATATTAATTATTTAAGTATCTTTTAATTTTATTAAAATTTTAATTGTTGTAGGATATTACTCAAGGCATCTACAATTATGTAATTATATTGTTATACATCTTTTTATAACTAATTTTTCAAGTACTATATGTATTTTAGTGCCACCCCTCCGCCGCCGTCCCCACGTCCCCAAAATTAGGCCCCCCGTCTCCCCTCTCGGAAACGCGTCCCCCGCCGTCCCCCCGTCCCCGAGACTCTGTGGAACTATGATGGAGTTGTCCATTAGCCTATTCCAAAGTTCTTGTAGGCTAAGTGGAGTTTGGTAAGGGAACTCAAAGCCAGTTTCTTTCTGTGGAGGTTTTCAGTGTTTCCGGCAGGGCTTTCTATTTTTAGCAAGGGCCAATTTTGTCACTTACTGTTTATAGTAAGTCACATTGCTAATCAGTTTTCATGCCAGTTTGGTGTTTCAGAGCATTTACTATTTTTAGCGGTTGCTAAAAATAGTAAGTCTATTTTTGGTAACTGGTCCTAGCCAAGGCTTCTTCAACAGTGTCCTTTCCAGTTTGGGCATTGGGTTTTGCTAAGGTTTGATTTATTCATTATTTATTTCCTCACTTAAATCGTTTATATAAAATTACTTTATCTTAAGTGAAGGGATCGGAGGGTCATTAAAAAGCACCTTGGCGCCTAGTTCAATAACTTAAGTTGTTTTTAAAGCAACAAAAGCAATTCTGATGCCTGTTTAGTTGAACGCCCACGCGAGACATAAGGGGGGTTAAATTATTTAATTAAAAAGCAAATGAGGAGAAGGGCGTAGCTTTTTGGACGGAAAGCTTTTTCAAACTTGAGTTGCCCTAATTTCTCCTTGGCATTATATAACCTCATTTTGGGCTTCATTTGGTTATCACTCAGTTTGGCAACATAACAGGATGCTGCTGGATTTTCTCCAGAGGTCTATTGCTGCATGTTGAGGATGGAAACCCTCTACACTAGGAGCTGGTTTCAGTGGTGAGAGACCCACCCTAGTCAGTTTTTTAGCGGTTCCATCCAAGGATCACCTTGTGCTTCACTGATTTCTGATTTTCAGTATTTTGGCAAAGGAAATATGAAGATTTTGAAATATTTTTTAGGAGTGGATTCTAGGTCTTTGGTGTGGAAGCTTGGCTTCGTTTGATTGGTTTTGGCGTTGATATTCAGGGTGTTTTTCAGTGGTTTGAAGATGTTTCTTGAGTTTTCTGGACTTCATCATTTCCAGAGCAGAAATTGGTAAAATGCTCATAACTCCATTTGGGCACGTGATAGTTCTCGGTATTGATTCATTGGAAGCTCCTCTCCAAGGTGTCCCATTCTATGTATTAACTTGCATTTATAAGGTGGAGACTGATTTACCAGATCAAATCGCCCAGCCTAGGAGGGCCGCCCCAGTTTGGCATTTCTGGACAGTTTTGACCTGCTGTTGTATAGGTCTGATTCTGCACTTTAAGGGGTTGGTTGAGCAACTCATTGAGTCAAGTTTCAATGGGTTTTGATTATCTTTGTTATTTAGTATATTTCTGTCTTGAAAGCAATTATAAAGGTGCTGAGTGCAGAATTTCTGGAAGTAGAAATCAGCGGCAGGGAAAAAATGGAGGTGACCTCCATGTCATTTCCAACATTCTGGAGTTTGTGGAGGAGAGATGGTTATGGCAGTAGTGCAGACCTTTGTGAGAGCCGATTTCTGCAGGGAATTGGAGGCAGTGCTGGAGCATGCAACAGCTCACCCTGTTCACAATTTTCCAGTAGTGGATGACAACTTCCGCGGGCTGGTTTCCATTTTAGAGTACTGGAAGTCCATTTTTTGGCCTTACCAGGGAATGTGCAAAGTCTGCATTTCTTTGTGGTGTATGGAGGTGTGAAGGATGTTGTCTTTTCTTATGACCATTTTTACTATGCAAAGAACTTTCTGCTCTTCTTCTCTACATCAGGATAGTCTGAAAGCAGAAAGTAACCAGCAAGCTGTTTCATATCTATAATCTGATGCAGATTGCAGGAGTGGTTGTGAGCAGCCGTAGGCAGTGATAGTCAGTTCAGAGTCAAAGATTAGTCCTTCCTGGTGTTTTTTTCCATCTTTTTGTTCAAATTAGCTAATATATTGTAAAGTCCTTTTATCTTTCCCAGTAGTTGGAGCTTCAAGCTCTTTCGAGCAGAACTCCAATATTGCTTGACAGCTAGTCTAATATAGTCGCTGGCTATGTCACAGCATTCGCCAAATATTTGGCATGAAATTCGGAATTCGTCGAATTTCTGGAAAAAATATGAAATTCGTTCAAATTCGTTCAAATTCGTCAAAATTCGGACGACTTTAAATTTATTAGAAAAGTCAACTCAAAAAGCGTTTTCGTGTTAGGGTTTCGACGGGATTTTTTAATAGGTATGCAGCCGCGACGAGTAAATATCACGTCTTTCATTTTCGGCTTTCTCTTTCCAGTTTCAACTGTTGCAGAATACACGAACGGGAAGATTTATTAAGTTTTCGCAGTCTTCTGAGGTCTTCAAGGTCGACGAAGGCGTCCTCTGCAAATTGTTTTAAATCGCGTCCAAGCTTGAAGCTGAAGCGCGTTCATTCTGCAAGTTGCCTCCGACCCTCCAAGCTCGAAGCCACCTTCATTTGCACGTCCTATCCAAGCTCGAAGCCACCTTCTGCAAATCACGTCTCACGTTTGGTCTGCATCTAGCTCGAAGTTGAAAGGTAGGTGATTTCTGCATATATATTTTTTTCACGAAAAATCTAGGGTTTTCATAGATTTTTATTTAATATTGTATTATTTTATTTATATTAGCTTTCTTATTTTTTATTTTGTTAATATTAGATTTAATATTAGGTTTAATATTTTATTAATATTATATATAACATTTGTTTTAGTTTTTATTATTTTAATAATATTAGATTTAAGACTATGTTATTGTTATTCTTATAGATTTATCATTTAAATTAATTTTTTTAATATTGTATTATTTTCAATATTCTGTGTTTAAAAATTAAAATTAAAAGTTAATATATATTTATTTTATGTTTTTAGTTTTAATAATTAAAATTAAAATAAGAAATTACTATATTCTTTATTTTATTGTTTAAAATATAGTGTTTTATTTTGTTTTTAAATTAAAATATTTTTTATTTTTATGTTTTATAAAATAAAATTTAGTATTTCTTATTTAATTTTTGAAGTAAAAATACAAAATGAATATATTTTGATTTTATGTTTTCAAAAATAAAATCTGTATTTTGTCTTTGAAACATGCAGATTGTTACTTTATGGCTCCCAAGAAATCAACTGCCGAGGCATGGAAATATGTCACTCGCAATGGTACAAGTCTCACATGCAACAAGTGTCACAAACCTTTTACTGGAGGTTTGACAAGAGCAATGGACCATTTACTTGGTATTTCAGGAGGTGCAGGAGGAGGTGTTGAAGCATGTCCAAACGTTACCCCAGAAATGAGAGTTGCTTTAGAGAAAGAACAGTCCTCTTCAATTGTAGGAAAGATGAAGAATGCACAAAAAAAGCAGAGAATAGAAGAGGAAATGGCTCAGTCTAGACACACAGCATCTATCATGTCTTCCTCTTCCACCTTACCTAGGCATGTGGGTAAATCAAAAGAGAGTGGAACCTTGAACAGTTTTTGGAAACCAGTAGAGAAACAACAGGTGGATGATGCATTAGCTGATTTGTTTTACTCAAGTGCGATTCCATTCAATGTTGCAAGGAATCCACATTTTCGTAATGCAATTCAGAAAGTTGCAGAGTTTGGCAAAGGGTACACACCCCCAACTTCAGAGGCTTTTAGGACAACTCTTTTGCAGAGGTCAAAAGATAGAGTGACTGAGAAATTAGTTGATGTCAAAGCCTCTTGGAATGAAACAGGTTGCACTATATTGAGTGATGGATGGTCAGATATATGTCAAAGGCCATTGATTAATGTTTTGGTGTCTTCTCCTGATGGTGTTGTGTTTTTGAAAGTGATTGACACCATGAACCACAAAAAAACTTCTTAGTATATTTTCCAAATATTAGAGGAAGCCATTCTTGAAGTAGGGGTGGAAAATGTGGTTCAAGTTGTAACTGATAGTGCAGCAAATTGTGTGGGAGCTGGGAAACTGATTACAGAGAAGTACCCAAGAATATATTGGAGCCCATGTGCAGCCCATTGTCTCGATTTGCTGCTTCATGACTTGGCTAAATTCCCATGGGTACATGAAGCTATTCATAGAGGGAGAGCAATTGCAAATTTCATACGGAATCATCGTCTCACATTGAGTCTTTATAGGCAGCATGCATCCAAGGAGTTGTTGAGGCCTTGTGAAACAAGATTTGCATCATTTTATATCACTTTGAAAAGAGTGGTTGAAGAAAAAGCAGCTTTGAGGGCTGTTATTTGTTCCAATCAGTGGGAAAATTCTGTGCTTTCAAAAGGTCCTAAGGGGAAGAACATAGAGCAAATTATTCTAAATAGCAATTTTTGGGAAAGTGCAGCAAAAGTTTTGATTATATGTGAACCAATTGTTGACGTGCTTCGTATGGTTGATGGTGACACTCCTTGCCTTGGCATGCTTTATGAAAGCATGGACCGTTGTAAGGAATCTATTCAAAAAGCACTAAACAATGTAGAAGCAGAATACATGGAGATATGGGAGACAGTTGATTGTAGATGGAAAATGATGCACACACCTTTACATGCAGCAGCTTGTTTTTTAGAGCCTAAGTTGTTTTCTATTAATAGAAAAGGTGATTCTGAAATTATGGGAGGGCTTTTTGAAGCCATTCAAAAGCATGCATCAAATGCAACAATTTCAGCACTAATCAGAGATCAATGTTGGGAATACAAGAAAGGAGAAGGGATGTTTGGAATGGCAGCAGCCAAATATGACTTGGCACGTATACCTGGATATAGATGGTGGTTGGACTATGGAGGACAAACTCCTGAGCTACAAGAGTTTGCTGTTCGCATTTTGAGTCAGGGAGCAAGTTCATCGGCTTGTGAGAGGAACTGGAGTTGCTTTGAACACATCCATTCCAAAAAAAGGAATAAATTGTTGTCTGGAAAGTTGGGAGATCTTGTCTATGTTCGCAGCAATTTAAAATTATTCATGAACAAAGCAGCAAAGAACTCTTCCTCACAAGAAATTTTTGAAGACATAGCAATGCCAAGTTGCAGATGAGCCTGACTTTCTAGATGATGAATTGAGCAGTGATACAGATGATGATGATTTAGCATCTCAGCCAAGTGCTCTTGATGACTTGGAGCTTTTTTGAAGTTCTAAAGTCTTGGTTGTTATTGTACCTTTTTGACAAAAGAACATATTCGCAAACGTGATTTCACATGTTTCTTATGGTTTATATTTTATAAATGTGTCATCTTTTTGTAATGATTTCAAATCTATTTATCAATGTTAAACTATTTAAACAATTTTATGGATATATTACTTATATTTATTAAAAAAAAAAAAAATTTACATAAGGCGAATTTGATCCGAATTTTATACTTTTCAAATTTTTTCCTTGCCGAATTTCATCCGAATTTCATTGTTGCCGAATTCGAATTCGAATTCGAATCTTGTGACTTAGGTCGCTGGAAAGCAATCTTCATACTTGAAATGTAATCCTGTTTTCACAACTAATATAAAGGGTGAGGAGCCAACTCCCTCATTTTATATATGTGGCAAATAAAAAGTTAAATAAATTTAAGAAAATCAAAACTTACATAAATCTTAAAATTAAAATCTAGCCTAAATATATTAAATATTATAATCATTTATTATTATAAATTATTACTAAAAAAACTTAAAAGCCACAATGAAGAAGTTTAAAACTAACAGATACATTTTTATAAACAATAGTTTTTTTCAAAAAGGGTTTGGTTGACACCTTCAGTGTCAACATCAACCTTGCAAAGGCAACATCAGCCCTGCAATGGCTTCACTGACCTACATTTTTTGTCTTTATTTTTTCTGGTTAAAAGAAGCATAAAAAATTACTACTGCAGAGCTAACCCTAGCATTTTCCTCTCACAAATCACACGACCATGTACAGGGAAATCTAACGTCAATTTCAAACAAATTGTAGCATTTTTTAATGTTCATTGGATTTGCAATTACTATGATAAAATCCAATGAATTCTGTTACATATTCTGTAAGAACTTGTCCATTTACTAAAATTGTGTTATAAACTTATATGTATGATTCTATGAATATTTCTTGTATGTCTACATCCTCCAATTCATGAAGTTATAAGGAATATGACATTGTGAAAACTATAATGTCATAAACTTTGATGTAATCTACAAAAATGTCAAAAAATAAAGGGGAAGCAAATTACAAAAACAAAAGTTCAAACTATGTCACGAGGTTTGTGTTTGTGTTCAAGTTCAGTGAAGAAAAATTTTGAAACAAGTTTGTCAATAGATAGAAATCAAAAAAAAAGGTGATCTAATTCAAAAGAAAATAAATCTGCAATTTTTATTTTTCTTTGATATATTATAAAAAGTTTAAATTTAAAAATATTAAAAATTAAATAAATTTAAAATTATCCAAACTTAAATAAATTTACAAATATTTAAAATCTAAATAATTTATAAAGTTCAAAATTAAAATCGACCCTAAATATATTATTAACATAATAATAGTTTATCCCCATTATTGGGGTTATGGGACCTAAGGTTGTTCAGACTCGGACTAAGTGGTCTCCTCCTCCAGATGATAACCTCAAGATAAACTTAGATGGGTCTGCACGTGTCATTCCAAGTGAAGCAAACGTTGGGATGTCGATTCATGTCTCTCATGGCAACTTCATCAAAGGGGGCTCTTTTTACCTTGAGGTTAAGTAAAACAATGAGGCAAAAAGGGAAGAGTTTATTCATGGGCTTGCAATGACTTCCTCTCTGAATTCTCATATGCTTCAAGTCAAAGGGGACTCGTAGTTAGTTATCAGAGGACTTCTTAAAGACTGGTGTCAAAATGGTATCTCCACAATCTGCTGGATGAGACCTGTCCAGTTTATCAGTCATCAGTTCCTTCAATGCACCCAAGGTTACAATGGAACCACAGACTTTTTGGCCAATCAAAGTGTTGACCAGAATTTTTTCTCGGCACTAATAAGCAATCATTGGGACACTTGGAAGACTCCTGATTCCTTTTTTGGCAACTGGCAACCATTGTAAGGATCTTTTAGTTTTGCTTGATCATAGCACCTTGCACTTTTATTGCCATACAAGATGACAATGTTTTTGCATGATTGGCTTTTCCAATGGCTCTCCCACTTCCCTCATTGCACATGTTACCCTTCTAAATGTGTGGTATAGTTTTTATCATGTTCTAGATGGTGATCAGTGGCATTCTATTTTTTCTGGGTTTTGTGGGTGGCATTTGGTGGCACTCAGTGGTTCTTTCTGTGGACGCCTGGTGGGCAGTTCTTCTCTGGTGTCTGCGGAAGTGCATTCTAATGGTGAAAAAACATGTCGTAGGTAAGGGTTGTGACCTCTACCATCATGAGAAGGTGTCAAGACTACAACCTATGTAAAATTTTCCACTGCCCTCAATTTGGTTAAAAGCATTCTAAAGCTGGAGGGTGTGGAAGATAATGAGTTGTGTGACTCCATAATGCAGGAAGTTTTGAAGGAGGTGTAAGTAGCTATTCCGTTGATTGATGTGCATAGATGGGTGGTACCAGGTCTGGTTCAGTCCCAATGATAAAAACAAAAAAAAAAGTTTGGTTAATTTCAAATAATACAAATATGCAAAAAAAATGATATGTTATAATCAATTTAAATTTAAAATATTGGAATTTACATAGATTTTAAAAATATTAAAATTTGGATGACTTTGCGGAGAACAAACCAACATCAGTCCAAAGTGAAGGTGTGGATGTGGCTATCAAAAGCATGTCTCCTCAAGCCCTCCACATTTGCTACCTGCTCAACACCAAATGGAGGTTCTGCAAGCTTTCTGTCTTAACTTGCAGAAGGTGATTAAGTACTTGCTTGTGGCTCAGAAGAAGGAAGTGTTGGAGGTGACTAGTGCTCATACTCTACTCTCCTTGGATGAGCTTCATCTGGTACAGTCACAGCAAAGGACAGAAGTCATTCATGGTGTTCAGTTTTCTACTTTGGCTAATTGTGGAGACAAAACTCTGGTTTAAGTTTCTTCAGTGGTTGTTGGCATGGTTGATGCTTCAGGTGTTGATGTTGGTTTGGCAGCTGGTCTAGTCTCTGATGGCCTGGTTGATGGTGGCACAAGCGCATTGGTGGCTAGGGTGTGACACATGGCTGATGATGCTGATTGTCGAGGTTGCTGTCCTTTGGGTTTTGGGCTGTGTTCTTTTGTTTCCTGCTCTTTGTTGCCCTGTATGGACCGTTTATAAGATGCCCCTGTGTGGCCTTTTCTTCTTTTGCCCCTGCCTGGATTTTATATTAGCTTTTTAAGCTTTGCAGTTTGTATGGTCTCTGGTTTACTGTTTTCTTTGGCAGGGGCCTCTATAGTACTCCCTAGAATTATATCAAAAAAGTATATAATAATAGTTTATAAAATTATATATATAATAAATGCTTTTAATTAAAAATTAAAACCTAAAACTAATACATTATTGTTAATAACGAAGTGATTTTTTAAATGGTGAGGCTTAGCCATCACCTGCAATGTCAGCGCCAACATTGCACGGTCAACCTCAGCCCTATAAAGCCTGCATCAGCCAAGCTAAGACTGCATACTTTTCAGCCAACCTGCATTTTTTTTGGAGGTTTATTAAATGTTTGCTGGATTTTGAATTTGTATGATAAAATCCAGCAAACTTTGTGACATAGGGTGCAACAATTAGCTGCAGCTAGGTTATAGCTAAACAACTGGAACCAATTGTCATCATACTACCCATAAAGCATTTGGGAAAAATAAACAAAACTACTAAGCCAATTGGACTAAGTTATGTAGTATTTGTTAGTTGCCATTGTTTCTGGGACTTTTTAACCTATGACAGGTCCTAATTGCAATAGCAATCAAACAAACTCTGAGAGTAGTACTATACATGTGATAGTGACAATTTTAAAAACAATCAACTCCACCATTGACATTAGAATAGTTTGTGTGGTTAAGTAGGCCATAACAAGTGTAGACACAAATAATTTCACTTTTGCTATCATTATATTATCAACATCATTCTTCTATATTCCTCATTTATTCTTCATTATTCATTTTATTATCCATTTAATTATCAATCATCATTTAATTAAATAATTCCCCATTATTTAATTAAAATGAGTTAATTTCCAATGAATATTTAAATAAATAAATTAAACTCCTCAATTCCACCTCATATTCTCCAATTATCCATTAAATAAATAATTAAATCTTCAAATACCATCTCATTTAGTTAACTAATAAATCAAAATTAGTTAACTCGTTAGTCAAATCAGTCCATCACCAATCTATTCAGTTCACTCCCTCATGCAATCAGTCAATTCCTTCATACACTCACTTCACTTACACATGCAATCAGTAAACTCCTCCATCAAATCATGTCTCATGCAAGCACTCAATTCCTTCATGCACTCAGTCAACTTACTCATCTATCCTTCATGCAATCAGTTAACCCCTCCTAACAATCCAATCTATTGAGTTAACTTAAAAATCACAAATTTAAATAAAAATTAAAATAATTTTCATCTCACCCATGTTTGCCACCTCTCCACATTAACTCCAGTCATAGACCAGACTCAGGCTCCAAGATCAAATCTAGACCATCCATTCATCCTCTTGAAAATCTATAAATACATCCTCAGCCTATCCTCTTCAATGTCTTCATCACCAATCATCAATACAAAGCAATGCTGTTAATTTCATCATCCAAAGAATGCTAAGATTATGCTGATGGAATGAGCACCCACATATCGATGGCATCTTGAGCATATCCATTAAGTGCTCAATCAGAAGTTTGCAGCTGCACAGATTAGTGTAGTTGTGTTTTAAATTATTGTTTTTAATGCATATCATTTTTTCTAATTTCCTTGCTGACAACAAGTACACAAAAGCTGAATTTATAACTAAAAGATATTGTTCAATGATCAAATATACCAGACATCAGTTGAAACTGTTTTCTCAGTCATAAACTATACCTTAATGAGTATTGTGAAAAAACTAAAAAGAAAAGATTTGGTTAAATCACAATTTCCTTGAATGCTTATTCTGAAAAAGGTTCAGCTGGCAACTAATTGTGTTAAGAATTTTGCAATACTGGAAGCCAAGCATTGTCATAAATCTGTATTAGTGATAAGGAATCATACAAGTTGAATCTTAGATCAATAAATCTAAAAAAACTGAAACATACTGCATCAACAGGCACTTTGAACTATTTATTTTGTTGTTTCAGTTCTAAAATTGTTGGTACAAATATATCCCCATGGTATAAACTGAAAAGTGAAATCTATTTTTTTTTAAAGAGATCAACTTACTATAAAAATTAACAAAAATTACTAGAAAAAATTTCCAAGGCTTAACTTACTAGTTCCACAGCGTTTCAGGGATGGGAACAGCAAAATGGTGAGGTACATGTTTTGTAACATTCCACCTCTTAATACACAAGTAAACTCAAGAATTTACTAGAAGGTAAATAAACTTAGTAAACATGAGAGAGAATTTTTTTTTTTTTAAATCATTTGCATAAGCACAGGAATAAAGTATAACTTATCCAGATAAAATTCAAACTTGAATTCACATGTAACCGTAACTAGAATCAAGATAATTTATTACAATATTCATTTATATCACATAAGATACACTTAGCATAAAGATTAGTTTTACCTCATAGGTTTTGACTGTCGTAAGCCAGAACATGGAGTTCACTACATTTGGAATGTTGATCTCTATCTTCACAAGCCTCAGAGAGTCTACTGCTACAGAGGGAGAGCATCATCCGAGTGCTTTTCCTCCAACCACGGACTCAAGTGGTCCCCCACGCACTTCCTAGCTGGAAGTGACCCGGCCCTTCTCGAAGAGTATAGATATAAGGAACTGTCAAGTTTCTCCATCCGAGTCCTAGGGATGTGTCCTCCAAAACTCAATCGACCATACAACTCTAGATTCCTTCTAGCTAAGTATGATCATTCTGATTGGTCATGCCATCTAGACACTCACCTCTGACTCGACTTCGAACTGTCTCATCCTATAGATTACTTGCTTAATTTGGTACTCTAGACTCCAACTAGTCTGTATAGAAAATCCATTCTAGCCATACTGACTTAGAACTAATCCTTAATCTAGGATATTCAATCAATGTAAAGTCTAAAGGATTTCAACCTTTTAAAAAGTCTCTTATTGCATCCTTGCAATATATAGGGTTTATGACCTCCTGTCATTTTCTCTCAAGATTCAATACCTGAATATCTTTGATGCATTACTTCAAGTTTTGACATTTTCATAGAATATCTTAATGCCTTATAAACACTTCCTGTCTTGTTCTATAGTTTCCTCAACCTTTCGTTGTCAATCAACATAGATATATGCACAGTGTCCTATCCGACATAGGAGTTATTGATTTCCTATATCCTCGTTTCAATACTAGGGTTTAGCTTCTCTAAGCCAATACATGGAAATATCCAACATCCTTGCTTTTCCAAAGGTAATAAAATAAGTGTAACAAATCATAGAAACAAAACACTTTTAGTCTTTCCTAGACCACTAGGCATTGTTTGAGTTCACATTTTACGTTCATGATTAAACACAGTATTCAAGGTATTCCCTCACCAATGTAATGTCTAAAAGAATACTTTCATTCCATATCAATAGTCTTGATCCAAGTCAATCTTCCAACATAAGTTAGGTTTTAATATCTTATAAGCATATAAATACCTAGGACATTTAGTTCCACCAATAAACTAGGTAGGAACTTAGTGCCACCAACAGGACAATACAACTTTTCTCTTATCTATTTTCTCCTTATCCAACAAGGAGTCAACATATCCTTCAATTACACAAGATGCGTCTCGGTTCACATAGTAACTATCATTAACAGTTAAACTCTACTGTAGGGAATTAGGGACTCCACGTCACCTTAGTCCACTTTCTAATCATATCATAAGTCGAACCATATTCACCACCCTAAGTCTATCCATGGTTCTCAATTCCAATTTAAACTATTCCATAGGGTAAAATCATATTCGTGATACTATAGGCATACCTTGCCTTAACTAAAAAGAATGGTTCAAAAAAGTTGTTAGTTCAAATTACCCTTATGAGCTTTTGCTAATAAACACTATCCCCATTAAGTTCACTCATAAGTAAAACCAAAAGTTTAAATCTTGTAATATTAACCATATTAGTCTTGGTTATATAAAGCAACAACCTCTAATATTGATGATTTGGCTAACATGCAAGCTTCATATGTTAAAACTATGATCATTGATGATCACACCACCTCCTTTGTTGAGGGTAGACAAGTACAGTCATAATTATTTAATAAACCCTTCTTTAACCACAATCGGGTTTTCATGCAAGTTGTCCAGATTTTGTTTGAGTGTTGTAAGCATATTTATGTTTAAGGCTATATCATCCATCACCACAGTCATGATGGCGATATTGGTTATATGCATGTTGAATCACTAATAGGTACAATACCACAGTTTGGCAATTTTCATACCCTGAACTCCTTAGGCTCGACTCCTTACTCGAGACTTGGCTCTGTTTTATTCTATCAACATCGTTATTCGATGTGTATATGTTGTAGTAATTATAAGTGCTCGGCCATATTGACCTCGAGCCACAGTTATAGTATGGATTATAATGCATTGAGCTCGTCGGCCTTGTGACCTTGAGCTACAAATATAACATGATAAACCTTGCAATATAGCCCGATTTTCACATTTGTGAGCTTTAGTATAGGAAGGGATACAATGTATTGAAGCTCAGTCTCCATGGCCTCAGGAAAGTCATGCCAAGGAACATAATATAGTATAGCTCAGCCATCAATCTCGAGCTTTAGACACAGTGAAGAATGGAGAGGAATACAGCTCGGTCGTAAGGCCTTAAGCCTCTGAAATGAAAAGAAAAGCTTTAAATATTATTCAAGCTCGACCGAAATTCTCAAGTCATTACCACAAAGAATATATCAGAGATAAGGACACCACAGTAAAAATATCAACCCCATAAGATATGCATGTCGTGGAAACTCGATATAAAAGAAAACTCATAATTGAAAATGCATGCAAGGGTGACATTCTTTACTCTACCTGAGCACAATCCCTCAAATGCGAAGGTATTTCTCCAATTCGGCCTACTCTTAATGTCTTTCCCTGTGCAAAGCTAACCAAATCCTCTTTTATCCCATAAGTTGGACAAGAAGCGCACTTCCTCCATACGCTGGCCAAGAGACCTGTTTATTCCCATTCACGTTGTTCCATAAAGGAACGGTTACCCTCCAAAAGCTATCGCCTCCTCCCACCGTAACTGCCTGGAGATAGAGGGTGATCTTTTAGACTCCTTCGAATACTCCCTATCTCTCCCAACACAAAACGGTTACAATAACTAAATAATTCCGAGAGAAAAATGTGGAACACGGTATCACATTCCATTAATATCCATGCTAGCTTGAAAAATCTATTTCCCAACGATAAATTAGTGTGTCATGGCCTTTCAAGGCTCATGTTGGCATTAGAAACAAGATGATATCCTTATGAATTCAAAACGTGCTCCTCACGTAAGAGTTGAGCTAAACAATAAGCTCTACGGCTAGATTAGCCATTTAGAATAATCTTATATTATATATAAATATATATTAAGACTTCCAAGATTAATATCAACTTTACCATACAAAGTCGATGGCGTTCACTATTAGTCGACACTCAAGTGAAGTCACCCCCTCAATATGCACTTTCAAAATTATCATCAAGCTCGACGTCCTTATGCAATATCCCAATGAGAGTCATTTTCCGTTGCAATAGCTTATGCATGTACGTATGTATACATACATACTTGAATGTAAATGTTGTATGATGGTAATATCTATGTCATTGTACGCACATATGCATCCATGCACCCATCTATATGTGTACAAGTACATATGCTTACCTTATTGACAAGGTATACCTATATTCATATATTCATTTGTTTTATATAATAAAAAGAGAGTTAATAACCCATAAGATAATCATCTCAACACATAGGTCGACTAAATGAGTACTATCGACAAGCTTTTAAACATGTTAAACAACATGCACTGGACATTAAACGACATCGACAACTTGTCAAGTCGAGCAGTAAACTTAGACCAAGAGAGTTGAGTATCACTCACCCGACTCAAGTAGGTTTGACCATTTTTGCATCAACACTAGACCTAAGATGGCGACAACCTGTTATTCCTTGTATCTATATCCTTCTCTCCAATGATGCTCTCCCTCCTTTTCTCGGAGGGCGGAAACCTGATTCCTGAATGCAACTTTCCATCACCAACTAAATATTAGTGTATTAATAATCATTTCATAATCCTCATGAAGTCATCACATCTTGACAACTTTTAAACACATGACAATTTTAGTGAAATAAACGTAACTCAAGAAAACATTGATTTCTCCAAACATTTTCCTAAACATCTAATCATTGAATCATGCGTAATCATCTACTAATTACTTCAAAAGTAAAAAGTAAAACAGAGTTAAAGTTAGGGATGTAACATGTTTCAGAGATGGGACAGCAGTTTGATGGGCCATTTTTGGGGGATGGCAATACACACATATATATACATATATACAAATATGTGTAAGTGTGAATTTATTTTTAAATGTATATATAAGGACACTCAAATTTCTAAGTTTAACTACAAATGACATGAAAAGTGAAGTTTAGACATTTATATGATTTATCAAATTCAATATTAAAATTAATTACATGGATTAATCCATTAGTGATAGCAGTATAGCAGCAATAAAAAATTTATATAACCGTTTACATAAAGCACAGATTAAAAGTCAGATTTGATACAACATTACTGTTGTAGTTGTAATATTATACTACTATATATCTTTAGGGCGTACATTAATATAATATTTGTAGCATTATTTCAACTATGTCATGCCTGTGTATGAGACACACTTGTAAACACAATCAAATCCTTAATAATGGACAAACATATTCAACTTAAGAAAAAATGTCACCTCACATGACCAACAATCACTAAACCTGCATAGCCAGATGATCCACAAGGAAACAACACACACTTCCTGCCAAGCACAAATTCAGGATAACCTCATAGCTTGGAATATTATGGTCACATATAATAGAAAAATCAAAAAACAACTAAAAATTAAATTAAAAAATGCCCAATATTTGTTCAGACAGCACACAAGGTTGGAGACAAGGACTATTAAGATTGGGTGTGTCATAAATCCACTCTAAAAAACTGAAAAATAATGGACAAATAACAGGGAAAAAATCAGACGAAGTGACTGGGAAAAATGCAGCTGGTATAAATATTCATAAAATAGCGATTTTATCAGCAAAAGTTGTATTTACTATTTTATCATGATTCATAAAATAAAAAATATGTTTTTTAAATAAAAGACAAAAAATTCCTGTTCAGGATGTCTGGAGGTCCCCAAGACTGTCAAGGGATGTCTCAGACGTTCCCAGTTGTCCGAAGGATGGACAAACATCCCACAGACATTCTGCAGGTTTTACTAACATCCCAGGTACATTTTGTAGTTTTGGAAAAAATTAGAACAGCCAGGGGACCTGCCTTCCCAGCATCTTGAAAATGCCATGGAAGACAGTTGGAAGACAGTAACATCAGTTTCATGGTCGGAGACAGATCCCCATAGTTAAATTATTATCATTAATCTGGCATGTCAATGGCCCATATCTATATGATAAGAATAAACTTTCCAGATGGCCTATGGACACCAACTCTGGCTAATGTTTCTTTGAGAACAGTGCTGCACTGGTAGAAATTCTCAGCCTGCTGCATTGAATACTAGATCTACTTCCAAGGCCTTAAGAACCTATTCATGGTTACTTTACCTTTGGAGATTTGTTCCTTTCTTTTATGCGAGATAATAATTTTTTGAGTGATTTATCTTAAGCAACCACATAGAATAACTTTTCATTATAAGTGAAAACCAGTTATATTTGGATAAGTTGAAGTAACATTTAGAAAACTAAAGTTGATTGACCTATTTACCCTCAACCCCTACACTATCTTAGTCCAAGATTAGCATATAATTTTTACTAATATAGATATCTAAA
>VDFB02000002.1:172574635-172618611 GCA_007258455.2 Sequoia sempervirens
GGTGGAGGGAGGGAGAGACTTGAGAGAGAGACGGAGAGAGACAGAGACCCCACTAGCTTGCCAATTCGGTGAAATTGGAAACCTAACTTTTCCTATTTGAAAAAATGGGTCCAAGAAATGGGGTCTCCCGGTGATTTACATCACCAGTAGACCCCATTTCTTGCACCCATTTTTTCAAACAGGCCACTACATTTCCAATTTCACCGAATTGGAAAGCTAGGGTAGAGGGTTTAAGGGTTTATAGTTTAAGGGTTAAGGGTTTATTGTATAGGGTTAATGGTAGAGGGGAGAGAGATAGAGGGAGTAAGATAGAGAGAGAGAGAGAGAGAGTGGGAGTGAGATAGAAAGTAGAGGATTGGGAGAGAGATAGAGGGTATAGGGTTAATGGTAGAGGGTAGAGGGTTAAGGGTAGAGGGGAGAGAGATAGGAGTTAGTGAGAGAGAGAGAGAGACTTGAGAGAGGGAGAGGAGGTAGGAGGGAGAGACTTGAGAGAGAGAGAGAGGGAGGGAATAGGAGAGATAGATATAGAGGGTATAGGGTAGAGGGTTTAAGGGTTTAAGGGTTAAGGGTAGAGGGGATAGAGTTCGAAGGAGAGAGAGAGAGAGAGAGAGAGAGAGAGAGAGAGAGAGAGAGAGAGAGAGAGAGAGAGAGGGTAAGAGGGTAGAGGGTAGAGGGTTTAAGGGTTTAAGGATTAAGGGTAGAGGGGATAGAGATAGGATTGAGTGAGAGAGAGAGAGAGAGAGACTTGAGAGAGGGAGAGGGGGTAGGAAGGAGAGACTTGAAGTTAGAGAAAGGAAGGAAGTGGGAGAGAGAGGGTTTAATGGTTTAAGGGTTAAGGGTAGAGGGTAGAGGGATAAGGGGAGGGGAGAGAGATAAAATGAGTGAGTGAGAGAGAGAGAGAGAGAGACTTGATAGAGGGAGAGGGGGTAGGAGAGAAAGACTTTAAGTGAGAGAGAGAGAGAGAGGATAGATGGTTAAGGGTAGAGGGTAGAGGGGATAGAGATAGGAGTGAGAGAGAGAGAGAGAGACTTGAGAGAGGGAGAGGGGGTAGGAGAGAGAGACTTGAGAGAGAGGGAGGGAGGGAGATAGAGGGTAGAGGGTTTAAGGGTTTAAGGGTATAGGGTAGGGGATAGAGAGAAAGAGAGAAAACAAACATAAAAAATCAACTTTCTCATAACACGAACACTTTTTGAAGTAGTAGAGATATGGTCGTTATTTTAGCAAGACATAACGCACTCGCGTTATAACACGAGCGCATTTTTTCTTGCTCTAAAAATGGTTAAAAACACAATATACCCATTATCTCAAGGCCCACATTCTGCATATTCTCCTGGTTTTGCACATCTTCCAACAAAAAAAAGCTTTTTGATGATTTTGTGAAGTGTGCATGCAAGTTTTTCACATTCCACCATTTTTTTCATGATCTCTCCACCACCTTTGCATGAAATAGAAAAAATTTAATGTTGAAAGGCATATAATATCAATTCAAGTTTGAATTCCATTGAAGAGTGATATACAATTGAAGTTTGGAGGGGAACAAGCTTTTGAAAAAGTCAATTGTTAAGGAGTTTGAGGAAAGAAGCAAATTCTACATAATTGGGTAGAACTCCCCCATTCAAAACTCTAGTTTTTTAGGTATGTGAAGTCTTTAAACATTTTCTTTCATTTTATTTTGGCTTGCTTTGATTTTGTTATTTTTCATATTCCATGTTGATCAATGTTTGTTTATCATTATAACCTTCGCTTGTCAATACACATTTTAAATTACACAACTCTTTACACTTTTCAATTACATTTTTAAACCACATCTCTAAGGAATTTTTTTAAACAATTGACTTACCTTATGTATGCTTCCACATTTTGTATATATAAGTAAGTAAAATAATACATCATTTCTCAATCCTCTACTATGGATGTGCATACCACTCTCCAAAGCTTTCATTTTGGTATAGGCATGTGGGATGTTGGAAAATGAAGTTGAATTTGGTTTTACACCTACAAATTGCATATTCTTGAAAATCTATTTTGTGCATACCCTTCAATCATTCTAGTCCACGAGGACATATCTTATTGAGGTATTTTGTCAAATAGATATACCAAGCAGCTGATTGCCTTGTCTATGCTAACAAATTTTCCATACATGTCTACCAAAGCATTTTATCAAACAACATAGACAAGGCAATTAGTTATTTGGAGAAATGCCTCAAAGAAACGGAGTCTCATGGTGATGTGCATTTTATCAAACAACTGATTGCATTTTCTATGCTACCAAATTTTCCATACATGTCTCCACAAAATTGGAATATACTCCTCCCACATTGAGAGATCTTTGAAACTATTTTGGTTTTCATCTCTATTGTCAAAACACTAGCCTATCAATGCGGTAGGGTTGACAAGGTAGGGGCAGTGTGAGAAAATTCCTCATAGAAATTGGGTCTCATGAGTACATCACCGTGATACCCCATTTCTATGAGGCATTTTCTCATGTTGCCCCTACCTTGTCAACCCTACCAAATTGGCAAGCTAGTGAGCTCACTAGCTTGCCAATGCTACCACATTTTGCATACATGTCTACAAAAACATTATTGTCAAACATTTCACATGCCTTGTCCATGCTTCCATTTTGATCCTATCTTGCAATCAAGGAATACCACACAACCACACTTCTTTAAGGAATTCCATCCAAAAAATCATATCAGCATTGGCAAGCTAGTGAGCTCACTAGCTTTCCAATTCAGTAGGGTTGAAAAGGTAGGGGCAGCGTGAGAAAATGCCCCATAGAAATGGGGTTTGATAGTGATGTACATCACAGTGAGACCCCATTTCTATGGGGAATTTTCTCACACTGCCCCTACCTTGTCAACCCTACTAAATTACATTCACCGTGAGACCCCATTTCTATGAGGCATTTTCTCACGCTGCACCTACCTTGTCAACCCTACTGAATTGGCAAGCTAGTGAGCTTGTCAAACACTAGCTTGTCAATGTGGTAGGGTTGACAAGGTGAGACCCCATTTCTATGAGGAATTTTTTCATGCTGCCCCTACCTTTTCAACCCCACCGTATTGACAAGATAGTGATCTCACTAGCTTGCCAATGAGGTAGGACAAGGTAGGGGTAGCGTGAGAAAATGCCTCATAGAAATGGGGTCTCATAGAAATTCTCACATGATTTTTTGGATGGAATTCCTTAAATAAATGTGGTCATGTGGAATTCCTTGATTGCAAGATAGGCTCAAGATGGAAGCATGGACAAGGCATGTGAAATGTTTGACAATAATGTTTTTGTAGACATGTATGCAAAATGTGGTAGCATTGGCAAGCTAGTGAGCTCACTAGCTTGCCAATTCGATAGGGTTGACAAGGTAGGGGAAGCGTGAAAAAATTCCTCATAGAAATGGGATCTCATGGTGATGTACATCACCATGAGATCCCATTTCTATGAGGAATTTTTTCACACTTCCCCTACCTTGTCAACCCTACTGCATTGGCATGCTAGTGTTTGACAAGCTCACTAGCTTGCCAATTCTCACATGATTTTTTGGATGGAATTCTTTAAAGAAATGTGGTAATGTGGCATGCCATGATTGCAATATAGGCTCATAATGGAAGCATGGACAAGACATGTGAATTGTTTGACAATAATGTTTTCATAGAAATGTATGCAAAATGTGGTAGCATTAATAAGCTAGCTTGCCAATGCGGCAGGGTTGACAAGGTAGGAGCAGCATGAGAAAATTCCTCATAGAAATGGGGTCTCATGGTGATGTGCATCACTACAAGACCCTATTTCTATGAGGCATTTTTTCACGCACATTTTTGTAAGGAATTCCATCCAAAAAATCATGTGAGAATTGACAAGCTAGTGAGCTTACTAGCTTGCCAATGCGGTAGGGTTGACAAGGTAGGGGCAGCATGAACCTTGTCAACCCTACCGAATTGGCAAGCTAGTGAGGTCACTAGCTTTCCAATGTGGTAGGGTTACATCATTATGAGTCCCCATTTCTATCAGGCGTTTTTTCACACTGCCCCTACCTTGTCAACCCTACCACATTGGCAACCTAGTGACCTCACTAGCTTGTCAATTCTCACAAGATTTTTTGGATGGAATTTCTTAAGGAAATGTGGTAATGTGGCATGCCATGATTGCAAGATAGGCTCAAAATGAAAGCATGGACAAGGCATGTGAATTTTTTGACAATAATGTTTTCGTAGAAATGTATGCAAAATGTGGTAGCATTGGCAAGCTAGTGAGCTCACTAGCTTGCCAATGCGGTAGGGTTGACAAGGTAGGGGCAGCGTATGCCCCATAGAAATGGGGTCTGATAGTGATTTCTATGGGGCATACGCTGCCCCTACCATGTCAACCCTACCGCATTGGAAAGCACCACATTTTGCATACATTTCTATGAAAACATTATTGTCAAACAATTCAAATGCCTTGTCCATGCTTCCATTTTGAGCCTATCTTGCAATCATGGCATGCCACATTACCACATTTCTACATGATGATTGTAAGTATTTTGTATGAAGCCTTGAATGGCATATATTTAATTTATTTGTATGGATTCATTTTTTAGGAACTAATATTTGTCTCATTACCATGTTACAGGTAAAATTATCTGCCATGTCGAGGAAATGAAGGAATAAACCAATAGATGAAGAGTATGGAACTAAAAAAGAAAAAATAGAGAATGGATGAGGGAATATCATGAAAAGAAGAAATTAGATACAATTGATGAAAACAAGCCAATTGAAGAGGAACCTCAACCATAAAAATAGAAAAGGCATTGGCGACACAAAGGGCACAAATGTGAAAGCATCTTGGTAAGATAGATTTGAATATCATAGATGGAGACACACCCTCTACTGCAAGTGAATATGAAGGGACACCATCTACCACAAGTGAATAAGGAGGGACACCATCTACCACAAGTGAATATGGTTGGACACCATCTACCACAAGTGAATATGAAGGGACACCATCCACTACATCTAAATTGAGAGTACATCATCACTCAGATTTGAGGAAGAAGGTACACCATCATCACCATGTGAACCTCAAGGTATGTCATCTATTCCACCTTGGATCGAAGGTACGCGATCTAGCCCACCTCACTTAAATATTGATAAAATTCCTAATGTTGATATGTATGTAGCTAGGAGAACACCACCTAAAATTTTGCATAGAAAGCAAAAGTATTTGATTAATATTGATGAGGATATTTTGCAGTACATGGAAGGTAAGATTCCAGCATTCACTTATAGAAGATATGCTGATAAGATTTGGAAATTGTTCTTTGAAAGGCTAAATGAGACCACAAGATGCCAACTATTTGTTGAAATGATGTGGGGTATGAAGTATAGAATCATCATGAAGATTCTTGGGTTGAGAACATAGAATGCTTCAAGTGAAAACACTATTTTGAAGAATATAATGGATGCTTATGAAATTATGGGTAAGACCTCACGCTCAAAGGATAGTAATGTCACCCAACATGTCATTACATCGATTTTGTTAAGTAATCAAACAAGGAGATCTCATCTCATTAGAAATATGAGTGAACAATTGAGAATTAATAGAAAAACTTTATCAAGAGCCATTCAAAGGTGACAAAAAATTGAGGGCACCGATTCAAATGAATTATGGGAATTCTCGGGGAGACTCCCACGAAAAGATTAAAAAAAAATTGAAGCATTGAGAACACTAATTGAAGACATTGGAAGAATTACACAAGGCCATCTTTGAATCAAATGGATGTGGTAAGAAGGAGAATCGGTAGTCGAAACCGTGAGCCACATCCAAAGCATTTTTTGGATACAACTCAAACCCAATTTTTTCATAAATTTCAACAGAATTATCCTCAAATTCAAATTTGTCAAAGATATTTTGAAATGATTAAACCTTTTTATGTCAAGATAAATCACACACACACTACTTGTTGTTGTAGACTACATATTGAATTCTCTAACCATTATGATGTTTATTTTTCTATATGTTTAGATTTACATACTAATGATGTTTTGTAGGATTGTGGCATGCAAGCCCCACCAACATCTTCAAGAGAGTTCTTATCAAAAAAATTAAGTGAAATAGAGGATGGAAAAATATTCTACAAGAAAAAATGTTTGGATGGTTCATGTCATCGTTGCAATGGCTTGCAACGTATGCTAGTATGTCAACATATGGAAAGCACACATGAGGTGGGAAAGCAACTGGTAGAGTTCGAGAAGTATAAAACAATGGCATACGTTACAAAAGATGGTAATCAAGCAAAAAGGTGTGACTTGGTTATTCAAAAGATTCTAGTGTATCAGTTTATGTTTATGTTTCGTTACAATATAGTGTATGTGTATGCAAGGAATACCCATAGATCCCAATGGTTAGACACGCAATTCAAGTTATGCAAGGAAACCTTTCCAGTTGGTAGCATACTTTTAGTGGTCAACTTTGCAGAGAACTACACTCTACAGCCACAGTGTGAGGTGAAGTCACAATATTACAACTCCACATAGGTTTCTATATTTGTGCACATAGCATTCATTCATGCAGTTGATAGTACAGAGGACCAAAGGAAGGTATTGAGGGAGTATCAATTTTATATTAGTGATGATCGCACGCATTCTCCAGAGTCTGTGCAAGGTTGCTTCCAAATGTTCTACAGTGATTTGGCTCATAGGGGCATAGCATACGGTCGGCATATAATATGGTTAGATAACTATGCAACACAGCTCAAGAACTCGCGCATGTTCTACTGGTTGAGTAGGATGCATGTCATTATAGGTGTTCAACATATGTGGAACTTTTGTGAGGTCGGGAATGGAAAGGGGGAGCATGATGGTGCAAGAGCATGTGTGAAAAGAGCATTAACACGACAAGAGTTAAAGTATAAAGACAATGCAAAGTTGACATATGCAAAATCAATCGTCGAGTGGTGTAATGCTTCGATGGGTCCAGGTAATGAAGGTACGTCTTTAGTTCATAGATTTTTTTGGTTCATGGATGATACTAACATTGCACCATATGAGGATTGTTGTACATTGACAAGATCAAGTGAGATACACTCTTTCCTTAGCTCAAATGCACATTCATGGATTATCAATACACGGAAGATGGCATGCTTTTATTCTTCATGTACAATGCAAGTCTGGGATGATTGTGAGTCAAAGGAGTGGGTTGAGAAAATACTCATTAAGTTATCTTAGTCCACTTCACACGTATCACCCTCTAACGGTATTGGAACTAACACAAATGGATTCATCGATTGACTTTGACCACATATTATATCTAGTTCAACTAGGTAATATATCTACTTGCATAGTTTTTAAAATTTCTATTGTTATCTTACTTTGTAGTGTATTTGTAATGTTGACTAATTTCATCTAATTTTCTACACATATCAATGCATGGCATGTTTATGTAGTTATTGTAGATGAAGACAACGAAGGGGGAACAAACTATTACTTGTGTCATTTTATTGAGGCCAAAAATAAATTGGAGGCCCCAGTTATAGATGGAGAAAACATCGAATACCCTACAGGCTCAATTGTTGTTACTGGAACGTGGCTTAGAAGGTACGCACATAAGAGTGTCAAATATTGGTTGTTTCAGGACTTTGACATGCATCGGAAGATTCTTCATTACTCGAACCTTGTTGTGGTATCCAATGTTTGTTTGACCAAATATGGGGGTAGACCTTTGAACAAGACCTTGTGGAAGGTCTGTGAGTCTGACCATGAGGCAATACTTGACACAATAAAGAGTAGAGCAGACCCAGATTGTTCGTTGGATTAATTTGTAAGTATGCACATTGGTTCTTATTAATTTATACTTGTATGCACATTAATTTGTATGATGTCAATGCTATGATGCAAATGCTATCATCTAATGTTTATATCATGTATGTAGGTGATTGATGAAGTTATCATACTTGAAAATGTAGCACACTTTATGTTTAGAACGGTGGCAAAGGATACATAATTTAATGGTATTTATTTTTTCGCAAAAATATGCAAAAAAAATGATGTAGGATATTCTCAATAGATTAGTAAACTAAGTGGAAGATTAAACTATGTTGTTTTTATAATAGGTTACAAGTTTACAAAAATTTGGAAAGTAATATTTTGGTTACGTTCTATTCATGTTTTATTCATGAGAGGTTGTTGTGTGCAATAGGTATCTTGGAACTCCCAATGAAGATGTATGGCTAGGAGTGACTAAGTTGAGAGACTAGCATGCCTATCCTCAATGGAAGCATCAAGATTTAAGCCTTGTTCCCGAGATGGAACCAAATGGTGTGGATTTGTTGTCTATAAGTTCCTCCCATCTATTTTTATTTCATTTCCATTTCAGATTCTCTTTATTTTTCTTCTTTTACTTTGCCTATTTGTAAGTAACCTACTAAAAATTGACTGGTGTCCCCTTGTAGAAAATGTTGATTTATGAGCCATCCAAGAGAATCTCAACCAAAAAATCAATGCAACATCCTTATTTTGATGATCTTGACAAATCTCAATTATGATTTTAAGTAATTATAAAAGTGTGTGTGAAGCTTAGTGAGGGAATTTCAAGTTATTCATTTGAAGTTAACCTCATCATGAGCACCTATGATGTAGACATTATAAGAGCACCTTGAATTTCAAGTTATTCTATTCATGAGAGGTGTTGTGTGCAATAGGTATCTTGGAACACCCAATGAAGATGTATGACCAAGAGTGACTAAGTTGAGAGACTGGAATGCCTATCCTCAATGGAAGCATCAAGATTTAAGCCTTGTTGTTCCTGAGTTGGAACCAAATGGTGTGGATTTGTTGTCTGTAAGTTTCTTCCATCTATTTTCATTTCATTTCCATTTTGGATGCTCTTTATTTTTCTTATTTTACTTTGCCTATTTGTAAGTAAATTACTAAAAATTGATTGGTGACTCCTTGTAGAAAATGTTGATTTATGAGCCATCCAAGAGAATCTCAGCCAAAAAAGTAATGCAACATCCTTATTTTGATGATCTTGACAAATCTCAATTCTAATTTGAAGCCATTATAAAAGAGTGTGTGAAGCTTAGTAAGGGAATTTCAAGTTATTCATTTGAAGTTAACCTCATCATGAGCACCTATGATGTAGACATTATAAGAGAATCTTGAATGTATGAGTGACATTGTAAAAGATCTATGAGAACGGAGTACCTAAGGCATCCTTGAATCGTATTTTTGGTTATTATGAGAGAATCTTATAAGCTAAATTTGTGTGCATGAAAATGGGGCACATTGATTCAATATTTGATTTAAGTGGGGTGTTGAAATTCATATAGTTTGATTTTTTTCTCATTATTTTGTATTACCACTTGATAGTTTTGAGAAAGCATTGTGCCTACAAGTACAAGCACTTGGGTTTCAGAACGGTGTATGAAGCATATTAGACAATTGTAGCACAAACAGAAGAATTAGGACTGCAAAATAAATCTCATTTTATTGTAAACATCATATTATTAATATAGTGAGTGTAATAACCATTGATGGTTACCAATCATTCTTTTTCTTATTTTATTCTCTCCCTATTATAACAAGCACCAATTGACTAACTTATTATAAAAAACTTAATTTATTAAAAAAAATCAATCTAATGATTATATGTCAATATCAATATAGCATACCATCTATTCACATAAACATTTGTAATGATATTTACTCAAATTTTGAAATTTATTGTTGCCTTGTAATCCATGCAACGTAATCCCTTAACAGTCTAAATTGCAAAAGGGTAGCAATCTTTGCTGGCCTATTACCCAGATACCATGTCAGTTACATCCATTCTGTCTAAGGCATCTGGATCATGTAGGGAACCTCTACAATAACCTCTCTTAGTTTTTGTTATCTCAGAGTCATTTTTCTGTGGTGTCCAATTTTGACTTGATGGAAAAAGTGTCAATTGCAAGCAATGTAAAGTTGCAAAGTGGTGCAACTTTTGTTTTGCAACTTGTGTGACCAAACGGATTGTTCCAACACGTCTAGATGGGTACTTTTATGCTAGGCATGGTCCTTTTTCACACCCAAACATGCTAAATCACTCCAAGCTACTTTCGACCAGCTCAATCCCTTAAGGGTCCAAAGTGCAAAATGGTTGCAATCTTTAACGGGATATTACTCAGAAATCATGATGCTTATGAACTCTCTGCTTGAGCCTACGGGATCGCATTGGGATCCTCTATAATTTAATCTCTCGGTTTTTGTTATTTCTAAGTCATTTTCCCGTGGTGTCCAGTTTTCACTTGATGGAAAAAGTGTCAAATGCAATTAGTGTAAAGTTGCAAAGTGGTGCAAATTTCCTTTTGCAACTCGTGTGACCAAACGAACTATTCCAACGCATCTGGATGGGTACATTTATGCTAGGAATGATCCTCTTTTGTAGCCAAACATGCCGAATCACTCTGAGCTACCTTCAACTGACTCAATCCCTTAAGGGTCCAAAGTGAAAAAGGACAATAATCTTTGATGAGCTACTACTCAAAAATCGTGATTCTTATGAACTCTTCGTCTAAGCCTACGGGATAGTGTTGGATGCCTCTACAATAACCTCTCTCGGTTTTTGTTATCTCGAAGTTTTTTTCCCATGGTGTCCAATTTTCACTTGATGGAAAAAGTGTCAAATGCAAGCAATGTAAAGTTGCAAAGTGGTGCAACTTTCGTTTTGCAACTCGTGTGACCAAACAGATTGTTCCAACTCATCTAGATGGGTACATTTACATTTGGTGTGGTCCTCTTTCATACCCAAACACGCTGAATCACTCTGAGCTACGTTCAACCGGCTTGATCCCTTAAGGTCCAAAGTGCAAAAGGGCAACAATCTTTGACGGGCTACTACTCAGAAACCATGATGCTTATGAACTCTTCATATGAGCCTATGGGATCGCGTTGGGCCCCTCTATAATAACCTATCTCAATTTTTGTAATCTCGGAGTGGTTTTCCTATGGTGTCCAGTTTTCACTTGATGGAAAAAGTGTCAAATGCAAGCAGTGTAAAGTTGCTAAGTGGTGCAACTTTCATTCTGCAACTCATGTGACCAAACGAACTATTCCAATGCATCCAGATGGGTACGTTTACGCTAGGCATGGTCCTCTTTTGCACCCAAACACATCGAATCACTTTGAGCTACATTCAACCAGCTCGATCCCTTAAGGGTCCAAAGTGCAAAAGGGCAGCAATCTTTGATGGGCTACTACTCAGAAATCGTGATGCTTACGAACTCTTTGTCTAATCCTACGATATCGCATTGGGCCCCTCTACTATAACCTCTCTCATTTTTGTTATCTCAAAGTCATTTTTCCGTGGTGTCCAATTTTCACTTGATGGAAAAAGTGTCAAATGCAAGCAGTGTAAAGTTGCAAAGTGGTGCAACTTTTCGTTTTGCAACTTGTGTGACCAAACGAATTGTTCCAATGTGTTTGGATGGGTACGTTTATGCTAGGCATGGTCCTCTTTCACACCCAAACACGTTGAGTCACTTTGAGCTACATTCAACTGGCTCGATCCCCTAAGGGTCCAAAGTGCAAAATGGCTACAATCTTTGACATGCTATTACTCAGAAACTGTGATGCTTACAAACTCTTCGTCTGCACCTACAGGATCACATTAGGCTCCTCTAAAATAAACTCTCTCTATTTTTTTTATCTCACAGTCATTTTCCTGTGGTGTCCAATTTTCACTTGATGGAAAAAGTGTCAAATGCAAGCAATGTAAAGTTGTAAAGTGGTACAACTTTCATTTTGCAAATCGTGTGACCAAACAAACTATTCCAATGCTTCTCGATAGGTATGTTTATGCTAGGCATGGTCCTCTTTCGCACCCAAACATGTCGAATCACTCTGAGCTACGTTCAATCGGCTTGATCCCTTATGATGGCATGCAAAACAATTGAAAAGAGAAACATTCACACTACAGTTGAGAAGTCTGAGTTTTCCACACCAAAAGCATATGGTCATCCTCAAGTCTAGTAAGTGCCAGACGTTTTTTAATTACCCTTCTTTCCCTTACAATAATATACAACCAATTGTAAATGCGTACAATGGTGGAACTTGGAAACATTTTATTTTTCCTCAATTAACAACTTAGGTTGTGAAGCATTTTGTCATTTTCATTTAAAATGATTTGCTATGCTTGAAAATCGGAGTCTAAGAGAAACAATTGATGCTCTCACGTACATTTATTATTTGGTGTGATAAATAAAGTTTTCACCCAAGTCCATTTCTTATTTGTATTATAAATTGTAAAGCTTTCTCCAAGTCCATTTCCTATATAGGAAATTTAATATTGCAAAAAGTTGACATATGCATCTTTCAACGTGTTTATATGGTGATCAAGAACATAACAATTCATTATGTACTGTGAGGATTATACCATGAAAATTTTTAAAGACTATTCAAGATAAATGTTTGTATGATAATGTGTCAAGAAGTTAACTACTCATCATCTACTATGAATATTATTTTTTGCAAGTGTTGTGAAGATTGTGTATCATTTGCTTAATTGAGTTATTCCAATCAAAATATTAAATATACTAGAATCTTTTTATGAAGCATCTCATGTAATACAAATTGAAAACATTTTTTGTTTTTAGATAAAGCATTTGATGGAACTCTTTGAATTAAACTGAATTGAGATATGTAAGAACAAGGGAGCATTAGGAAGTACATTGCTCAAGGATCTTAAATAAGCCTTCTTACAAAATTTGAAAAAGCATAATAAGCCCATGGTTGAAAATTTTGTAGTCATCAAAGTGGGTACTAATTCTATATTATATAGATCATAATTTTTCTTTATCTTTAAGATCTTCTAAGTTTGGAAATGGTTTCACCAAGCTATGAAGGGTGAACTGTTATTTATTCAATTATGCCTATGTGGGATCATTTTCATTATCTCCCGTTGCAATTTTGGGTGGATTATTGCTTTCAAAGTATTGGGAATGCTTTTTCTATTTTCTAGTTGGCAGTTGCCATTCTAGAAGGCTCATCTTTTGATATATATATTATACTCATTCTTAATCAATTATCAAGTTAATAATCAGTGCATTTACTTACAGTTAATCTTTTCTTTTCAATTTGTACAATTTTTTAATTTGTAACTCTACTAGTATTCCTAGAAATATTGAAGTTGTTGAGCATCAACTAATAAAGTTAATTAGCATCAATCAATAAATATTCAAGACAAACCATGAAGGACAAAAATGATCAATGCTAGGGCTAACCAATTAATAAGTATACACGTGAATAAGTCAAGCATACATGTGAATAAGGGAAGCACAATATCATGAAAACACGTAAGTCACAAAGTATACATTGGAATACACGTAAGTCACAAACTATACACGTAATTTGTAAAGTATACATTTGAATACACGTAACTCATATCTATTGAACCATGGATTTATTATGCAAATATGGACACCATCGATAAAAAAGGTTTTTATTAACCAAAAAGCCATGTAGGCATACATCAATATATGTCGATATAAGTATAAAATATATACAAAATTTCCATATAGGCTTACGAGAATGTCATATAGGCATACAATGTCAAATATATCCAATACAAAATATGTACAAAAATGCCATATAGGCATACAACAAAGGGCTCTAGAATCAAAAGCCATTGCTCTCCATGCCCTGGAAATAATTTTTTGCCATTTTCTTGTCGATCGGATGGTGATAAATCTATCACTCGTTTCTTTTGAGGTCGAGGAGTGCTCCTGGTGTTCCTCCTAGGGTTTAGTTCCTAGTCAAGTTGTATTTGTTACAATAACAAGTAAAGATGTTAATATATAGAAATTACATTATAAAAAATTATATATTTAACAAAATGATCACTTACCGCCAGTAGGCGATCACTCTCCTCTAGGGAAAGGTTCGCGTGCCCATGTTGAGGCGTGTTGAAGCCCTATAGAAACCATCCAAAGAGAAATCAAACTACGAATCAATAATGGTTTCAGTTTTCACTAACTAACAGTTATAACAATGAATGTAAATTGAAATTTAGTAATCTATCTCATACCTTTGTGAGGGACATCAAGGAGTCTATAGCAGATGAAATACCAAGCTCCATTTCCCTATGAAAATTTGGAGGTGTATCTGCTCCCAACATCTGAAAATAAAACAATAAATTATTCAATCATGAAAACTACAATAGTGATGCACGCCATGGCTTATAATGTATGAGATAATGAACAAAATTTTGAGTACTTATTAAACTATATATTTCTAACTATCATGCTTACTATTTTTACTATCCATAGCTTGTTTGAAAGCACCTATTTTTAGGCTTTTATCCATAGCAGCAAGGAGGTGAACCATTTGATAAAATGCTTTAGTAGACATGTACGATAATTGTGGTAGCATAGAGAAGGTAGTGAGCTGTTTGAAAAAATGCCTCAAAGAAATGGGGTCTCATGGTGATGGAATTCCATTACAAACAAACGTGTCATGGCATTCCAATACATGAGACTACATTTCTTCAAGGAATTTTTTCAAACTACTCACTACCTTGACTATGATATTGCTTACTATTATGCTTTGATAGATTTTTTCCAAGCATCCATAGTTTGTTGGAAAGCACCTATGTTAGGCTTCTAGCCATAGCAGCAAGGAAGTGAGTAGTTTGATAAAATGCTTTGGTAGACATGTACGCAAAATGTGGTAGCATACAAAAGGCGGTGAGCTGTTTGAAAAAATTCCTCAAAGTAATGTGGTCTCATGGTGATGGAATGGCATTCTATCACCATGAGACCGCATTTCTTCAAGGCATTTTTTCAAACTACTCACTACTTTTTCTACGCTATTGCTTACTATTATGCTTTGATAGATTTTTTCCAAGCATCCATAGTTTGTTGGAAAGCACCTTTTTTAGGCTTTTAGCCATAGCAGCAAGGAAGTTCAAGTAGTTTGATAAAATGCTTTGGTAGACATGTATGGAAAATGTGGTAGCATAGAAAAGGCGGTGAGCTATTTGAAAAAATACCTCAAAGAAATTTGGTCTCATGGTGATGGAATGGCATTCCATCACCATGAGACCACATTTCTTCGAGGAATTTTTTCAAACTAATCACTGCCTTGTTTATGTTATTGCTTACTATTATGCTTTGATAGATTTTTTCCAAGCATCTGTAGTTTGTTGGAAAGCACCTAATTTAGGCTTTTAGCCATAGCAGGAAGGAAGTGAGTAGATTCATTAAATGTTTCGATAGACGTGTATGGAAAATGTGGTAGCATAGAAAAGGTAGTGAGCTATTTGAAAATTCCATCACCATGAGACCACATTTCTTCGAGACATTTTTTCAAACTACTCCCTGCCTTGTCTATGCTATTGCTTACTATTATGCTTTGATAGATTTTTTCTAAGCATCCATAGTTTGTTAGAAAGCACCTTTTTTAGGCTTTTAGCCATAGCAGCAAGGAAGTTCAAGTAGTTTGATAAAATTCTTTGGTAGACATGTATGGAAAATGTGGTAGCATAGAAAAGACAGTGAGCTATTTGAAAAAATGCCTCTAAGAAATGTGGTCTCATGGTGATGGCATTCCATCACCATGAGGCCACATTTCTTCAAGGAATTTTCTCAAACTACTCACTGCCTTGTCTATGATATTGCTTACTATTATTCTTTGATAGATTTTTTTCCAAGAACCCATAGTTTGTTGGAAAGCACCTTTTTTTAGGCTTTTAGCCATAGCAACAAGGAAGTGAATTGTTTGATAAAATTCTTTGGCAGACATGTATGGAAAATGTGGTAGCATAGAAAAGGCGGTGAGTTGTTTGAAAAAATGCCTCAAAGAAATTGGGTCTCATGGTGATGGACATCACCATGAGACCACATTTCTTTGAGGCATTTTTTCAAACAACTCATTGCCTTGTCTAAGCTATTGCTTACTATTATTCGTTCATATATTTCTTTCAAGCATCCATAGCATAGACAAGGCAATGAACAGTTTGAAAAGATGCCTCAATAAAAAGTGGTCTCATGGAATGCCAGGACAAGCAAATACAATTGGAAGATGCTCCTAGTTATTACTTATGCTATGTGAAGTAATTGCATCACTGCTTATGTTGACTTTCTAAACAACTATATTGTAGTTGAAATTTTATCATCTATCAACATCTAGTTATTAGTTATGGAAAGTGAAGGAATGCTTTGAGTTTGAAAGATGTGCAATGCAATGTAATTAATGATATGAATATAAGCTACACAAATCTATTGAGTAAAATTCATTATTTAAACTCTTTATTCTATTACATGTGTGAAGGTTTGTCTAACTCCACTGGCACTGGGAGGTGTTCCCATGAAACCTCCAATATTAGCCTATTCAACATCCAAAATCAGATATTAGAATACCATTCATATAACAATGCTATTAACATGTAATAAATTTATAATTGTTTACTAGTTACATACCTCAACGGTAGATGCAGTGGAGTAATAAGCAGGTGTAGGGCCTGTGTATCCAGTATCAACACTATGACCCTGAAATTTTATTAAAATCATAAAACTAAATTAGTTATTCTTGCATTTCAAAATTGAAATTTAATAAATTGAATTCAATGAACATGCTAACATTTACCTGAGTACCGATTTCATAAGCCTCATTCAAAATGTCAATTGCCCTCACCATCTACATAGTTGCAGACGTATCATACATAGTAGCCTCCTGAGTGTTGGTGGGGTCATATGAACAAGTTGCCCTGCAAGCCTGACACGAATGGGATGGAATCCCACCACTTGAAGACTCCCCTGGATGGCGTTGTAGTATAAGACTGGCATGTTGGATGACACTTTGGGTCAAAGAGGTGATAGCCTGCAAAGTGTCTATCTCAACACTCTCCTTCACGATGGAAGGGATAATGATGTGCTCATGATCTGGCCTAGCGAGAGCTCGTCTCGCTTTCCACCTAGGATCCTATTGTGCACCTAGTCTATCTTGAGTCGACCCCCCACCTCTCCCCTAGAAGTCCCTCATATCAAAATAATTCAGGATTTTGTTCAAGATGAACTCATAGTATAGTTTCCTCAGGAAATATTGTGGGACTTCACAATTGTTGCATGGTGGGTAATCAAAAACCATGTACCACCTATCCCAAAAATGGTTCCTAATCCCTTGGTGGTGGCACCAATGGATAGGAAACCTCTTCACATTGAGGTCAAGATTTTGATTTGTGAGTGGATTGGTGAATAATGAGCACAAATGTAATTTTGTAATTTTTTCATCTTTTATATGATAATTTATCTCTGTAAAAATCCCTAGCCAGGCGCCTCCTATCTTGCCAACCACTTTATTATTTGTTGATTACATCTACATGTTTTAACATTTCATTAAGTGAATTTGCAATTTTTCTTCTTTCCATGGTTGAACCTACTGGATCGTTCAACCAGATGATTAACTCCTCAATTTGTTTTTTATTGTTTTCAATTACCCCATTAAATTTTGTTGAGTGCCAGGAGGATGTTGAGGGATTGGTGGAGGAGATTGTTGTTGTGGTTATTGAACTTGAGGATTTTGTTCATGTTCTTGTTGCTCTAGTTGTTGAGGACTTTCAAGAGGGTTTCCAAGATTATTATCATTTCCTACAAATTCAACAAATGAATATAAAAAACAACCTAAAACTAACAAATTCACAACAAAAAATAAACAATCCTTACTTATTCGACCTCCTCGTTGACGTGGCGACATCTTAGCAACGAAATAGCAACAAATTGACGAAAAAAATGCAAGATTGTCTCCTCCCAGAATGCAAGCGTGCAAGAGAAGGGTTTTTGGCCACGGGCAGCAGAAAAAATAGTCAACATAAAAATGAATTCAATTTTCTTTTCTTTTTTGTTTTAATAAATTATAATGTGCTCGTGTTATACCTTGAGCGTGTTATAACATGCTCGCGTTATAACATGAGCGCGTAATAGGATCGATGTGGTCGAGCCTTAGGCTTGGTCACACCAAGCCATACCACGAGTGCATTATAACATGCTTGCATTATAGCCTATCAAAAAAAAATTAAAATTTTGGCCACAATTTGGCCTCCCATCTTTTGGAACTCGACTAGAGATGAATGTCCTCAAAATAATCCTCCAAATCTACAATATGAGACTCCACAAATAAGGATGAAATGGTTGATAGATATGAATCCCAAGTAGTTATGTTTGGAAGATGATAGATGTCCTATAGTATTGAATCGATAGGGACCATGGATGTGGCAATACTAATCTAATAAGAAACAACAAAAGATGGAGATATTGGGTCTTGATATGAAGAGCAGGAGTGAGTAGACAAATATTTGAACCATCAAAACATGCAAGACCTATGATATACTCAAGCTCCTCTAAGTATCATCATCAAAGGGTTTGTTATATGCATCATCAAGTAGAATGAATAAATTTTCAATAGAAATCTCGAGGAATGGATAAACATGAGCATCTCCATGTATCTCCCAAAGTCTAGTCCAAAGTGTGTGGGGACAATCAATGTTTGATAAAGCAAGCATAGTGTCATGATCAACACTAGAATAAGTTAGTCCTATAACATGATCAATGATATTACCCTATGCTAATCTACTCCCTGATGTTTCTGGTTTAGGTATGAATCCTTGAAAATAAGGCAAAAGATTAAGCTACTAAGATTTGTCAAGATATCATTTTTCCAACTCATAATATTATTCTTTTTTAGGATTACTACAGAGGGATGAATATAAAAACCCATGATACCTCCTCAAATAATAAAATCAAAGACTGATAACCTCAATTCTTATAAATCAAATCGAATAAAGTCATCTCATGAAAACAAAATATTTTCGAGTGTCAGGATGTCCAAGTAATTCATCAGAATGTGAAATAACATCAAACTAAATAAAAAATATCTAGGGTAGATTCTAGAAAAATTGCATGGATGGATCTAAAGAGCTTTAAAATACCTTTTCAATGCCACAATAATCGTGAAAACTGAATATACAAGCAAAAATTTATGAGCTCGAAAGAAAAAATGGTGATTTGACTTTAATAAGAGTTCAAATAAATCAATAGAAAAATTTGGTGATGAGATCTACACTCTTGGAAAGTACACCAAATCACCAAGTTCCAACGATATCTTATTTGCAAAAATGTGATTCTATATGCCCAAGTTATGCCAAAAAGAAAAATAGCTCCTCTAAGGAAAGATTGGGATTTTGGGGCCTGTTAAGGGTACTACAACGACATCATGATGATGTCCAGAAATAAAATATTCTCCCCTTGTTGGCAACATGAGCATGATGATATATGGTGTTGTCATTGATGGAAACCCATTGTATAAATTTTGGTGCATCTGTATGTACATAGTCAGAAGAAGTCCAAAGAAGACCAAGTGTTTTGGTGAAAATTGCCTAATGCCCCAAACTGAGATAGTAAGTAACAGAGAAACAGTTTTGTAGTCCACATTGCTCCGCTTTGTAGAACCTTATCATGTAGTTTTGAGGTAATAATGGTATGTATTGAAGGTATCTATATCTGAAGTTTTAGGGTTGCATGTCTTTCGCAACTGAAGATATCAATGACATAGTATCAAGCTTAGTAGAAGCAGAGTTACAGGTGCAAAGAGCATATTGGAATGCTTTTCATTCTACTACAGATGATTATTTTGTTGTGTGATTTTGAGAAGGTGTTTGAGGATTTAAAAATTATGCACTCCAAGTGGCAAGTGATTTGGTGGTCCACATGTCGAGTTGTGGATGAACAGTTGGTTCATTCATTTGTTGCTTCACCATTTTTGTTGTGCGGTGTCAACCTAAGGGTTTTGGCATCATGTGGAGTTGAATTGTGAAAGGAGAAGAATCATGGGAGTAATTATAGGTCATGCTAACCTATTTTGGTGAAGAACACGTTTTGATTTCTTTTGCAAGGTATGTGGGTTGGCGTTTTGAGCTGACAAGTTATGGTGTTACACGTTCCATCCAATTAGGCCGACCTAATTGATGATATGAGTGTTTGTGGAATATATGCATATATATGAAGGTTAATTTAGTGTTGTGATGAAGTGATGAGATGAAAATGAAGATATGATGTAGAGAGAAGTGTGAAAGGTGATAGTGGTGAAGTATGAAGTATGTAAATTCAATTTTTTGAGCTTAATTGGAACTATATCTTCAGCATGTTGCAGATGCATTGCTAGCAGTTCAAAATCTGACAGTGAGCCATTCTTCTATTCTCTTTTCTATTCTAGCTAGTGAGTCTTTAGGCAGTGATCCTTTCTTTCTGAATAGTGAGACCTTCGATAACGATTCCTCCAATTTGTAGTCCATCGTAACTCGTTATAATATATTGTGATCTAATCATCACTGTGGTTTTTCCCTTTCAATGGTTTTCCATGTAAATATGGTGTTCTTGTGTTTATTGATGCGATGCATGCTTTAATTTTTCCTTTCCATTTCTACAAGTTTGATGATATGATTTGAATGCATGGTTAAGTTGATTAATTTAATGAATATTAGAGAATATTGATTTGCCCCCCCTCTTAGTATTTTAGGTGTGCAACAATTGGTATTAGAGAATGGTTCCTTCAATTAGCTTAACCATTGAGTTAGATTTTGGAGGTTGAACACATGGAAACTAAGAGGTATCCTATCCCTCCATAAGAGATCATAATGGAAGGGCTTACTAAAGAAGACTGTGAAGTTGGCATGGAAGGAGAACTTAGATTTTCTCTTGATGATCTGGATAAAGTAGAATGTGAGAATAAATATTTGAAAGAAAATATTAAGGAAGCAGATGAGTGCATCAAGAAGTTGAGGGATCAAATCAAGAAAGTTAAATAAATACTCAAGGAAACAAATTAGCAGCTCAAAAAATCAAATGATACATTCACCAGTTTGAAAGTGCAAGTTGAAGAAGGAAAAAGAGTTGAAGATTGTTTGAATGCCAAGTTGAAAGACAAGTTTGTAGAATGTTCAAGACTTGAAGAAGAATTTGTGACTTTGAGGAAATATTTGGAGAAAGCAAAGAGTCAAGAGGAAAAATTCAAGAAGAGCTCCACCTTGCTTGATGATATGCTTGCAAGTCAAAAAGCTTCAAAGGACAAAGAAGGATTAGGGTTTGAAAAGGGAGAAAGCTCAAAGGAAAATCACACTCCAAACAATGTTAAAAAGAAGATTGATGAAAAAAGGAAGACTGGAGATAAGAAGAGAAATATCAAACATGTCTGAAACCAAATGAAAGATTTCAAAATACCACCTATCAGTAACCAATTGCACAAAGGTTTTCATCTTTTAATGGTTACTATTATTCTTGCAATAAATTTGGACAGCGCTATAGAGTGTAGAAGTAGGATGAATCAGAATTTTCAATCAATTTTTGGTTAGTGTTATGCATGCAACAGATTTGGTCATAAGGCTAGTGAATGCAGAAGTCAAATAATGAATGGTTACAATAATAATATGATGTTTCAATCATTCAATGGTTACTACTATACATGCAATCGGTTTGGGCATAAGGTTTTTGAATGCATATCTAAAATGGCAAGAAGTATTTTTTCTCTGCAAAAAAGTGTCACATGCCATAGCTAAGTTTTGTAGAGGAAAGAATGTGAAGCCCCCTCCTTCACAAAATAATATTGATCTAGTAAAGAAGGTTGATCCAATTGAAGTAAAGAAGGAGATGAACAAGATATGGTAGAAAAAGGAAGAGAATGAGTTGAAGAATGAGTTTGTACCAAATCCTAGTGTAGAAGTTTCCTTTCAAAATTAGATAGAGAGCTTTCCCTCAAGGGGAGTTTTAACATTAAAAATTTTAAACCCCCACCAAAGGTGAGATGATGATGTCTTCAACACACTAGTACATGTATAGACTAATATGCTTTATCTATTGGTGAAATATGTGTTGAGAAATATCTTATTGTAGGGATTTATGGAGTGATTGGGAGTGTATGTGATATCACAGAGGGTTTGATAGCTTTTCAACCTAACTTTCATTATTGCAATTAATGCACATATTAGGTTATTGGAAAAGGGTTTATATTTCATTATGCATATTCAAAAGTTGTGTTTGAGAATTTAAAGTGGAGAGTAGAGCGAAGGAAATTCTAGTGTCGAGCAAAACCGTACTAGTGAAGACTCACAAGGTATTTACCATTTCCTACAAAACCCTAGTTTTAAAGAAGTGAAAAATGTTTAGTCCAAAAGTTATTGATGTGCTTGAGAGGCTGAGACCTAAATTCAAGAAGCATTCATACAAATCCATGGAGACAAATAAGGAAGATTTGTTTTCTAGGGTTCCATTAGATGTGTTGCACACAAAGGATGTGTGGATTTACATTCATTTGAAGCTGGATAAATATGATCATTTGAAGATGGAGGAATTTAGAGATAAGGTGTTAATTGGTGATGACTTTGAGCTAAAACCAAAGCATACCATTTTGAAGGAGAAGAAGTTGGATGTGTGGAATGAATTTCCTAATTTTTGCTATGATAATGAGTGGGTGAAGTATGTTTCAAGAAGAATTCATGAAAAATTCATGTGGTTGGATATTGCCACATATGATCACTAAAGATGCAATTAGGTTTGTCACTAGTTTGTGCTCCACTAGTCCAGTTCTGACATTCAAGGTCATAAAGAAAATTTGTAATGAAGCTTACCGAAGCAAATTTTAACAAGAGTTCCCTAACTATGAATGATATTGAAGATCCGGTAGTCAAGTATGCTTCTATGATGATTGGTTACAAAATATTTTTCACAAATAGAGAGAATTTAGTTTCTACCACCGTAATACACACAACCCTTAGATGGTGAAAGAAGGAAATATTTTGATCTTTATGAGATCTTGAGATGATAGTTGTTGGAGAATCTACAAAAGATAAAGGAGTCAAAATACCCCTTTTGGTATGGTACTCTTATCATTTGCTTAATGTTTTAATTTCTTAAGAAGTTGCCTAAAGCAAAGAATATTGTATGACTAGATAATATTCTTGTAGCCACACAAATTAGAGATCATTTGAGAAGATTCCTTGGTAAAGACTCTTGTGATTCAACGTTGTGGGGATTCTTTAAACCTTTTCAATCTCGGATGGAATAAAGAGAAAGGATTCCTAGTAAAATTGTGGATAAGTGCAAGAATGTTTTAACTTTTATGGTTAGCAGAGATTACTGCTATATGGAATCAGTTGAACCTAGAATTGTTTGGGTTCTAGAGCTACCTTATGAGATAGATGAGTCTAAATGCATTGGCCTTGCAGAGATTGTGTTGAGCAAACCTAGGGATACAATAGTGGAAAGGTTTGGTACTTATAAAGAGAAATCAAGCAAAGAGAACCTTGAAAAGAAGAAGGACATTAAAGAAAAAGTTGAAAAGATGAAGGTTGATTTGGAAAGGGAGTTTGGTGCCACTTTGGACCCTATGAAGAAATATATAGGTACATCTTCCCCTCTGGAGCCTCAACGGAAATCAAGAAGTTCGGGAAGGACCTCAGTTCCCACACCACCAACTCTTACAAAGCCTTTCGAAACTCCTCCTTCCAGAAAAAAATCGGTAAGTGGTTCTAAAAAGAAAGATACATCCAGAACCACTATGCAACAAAAGTCTCCCAAGAGGATAAGGAAAGAAAAAGCAACAAGATAAAATAATATTAGTGTTGAAGAAGAAGAAGAGAAAGAGGAAGAGCATCAATTGATCTAGAAAACAAAGTCTCAAGTCTCTTAGGAAGAGACCAGTACAAAAAGAGAAAATTAATGTGGTGGATACAAAAAGTGAAGAGGAAGTAGAAAAGGAAAAGAAAGCTTTCATTTTTCAAAGAAGATAAAAGAGTTCTAGGTAAGGAGAAGAAGGATGATCTAAAGATAAGGCAAAAGGAGAGGGAATAGCTAAGAAATATAAGAAGATCCCTCTATTCCAAGAGCATAATCCTATGAAGTTAGATGCATTGTTAAGTGGCATTGCAAAGTTTGGGATCCTGAAAGATATGACTACAATGTATCCGGATGTAAATAATGAAGACAGGGCAACAATTGAAGAGGCTATAGTCAAATATGTGGTGACATTTGATGTTGGCCTAGGTGAGATAGAGGATCAATTTCTAAATGATCTAAAAGGTGTGTTGAATGCAAGAAGACAAGTGGCTATTACAAAGGATGAAAAGATGAAGACATCTACCTTGAAGAATACTTTTTCCTCGTGTCTCTTGAGGATGGACTCAAGTTTTCTTAGTTGTACAACAATAAATTTAGGACAAAGCAAAGAGTTAGCACTCTTATGAGAAAAGATAAGGATGATATAGAAAGACTAAGGGAAGAGACATTGCAAACAGTTGAAACATTGGCTAAAGAGATGGGAGTTCCTTCGGGTGATGAAGATCAAATGCAACAAGACACACCCCTCCCAAAAATCGATTAGCATGTTAATGAATAAGATGAGCATGAGCATGAGAAGCAAGAAGAAAGAATGACAGAAAAAACTCCTTTGGATGTGAAGATAATTGATGAGCAAAACAAAGAAGTTAAGCAAGATGCCTCGGAGAATATTGAAGCACAAAAATAAGAAACCTTGCCTCCTCCAGGAGTTGAGAAGAATGCAGAAGAAAGCTCTAGCAGTGGTGAGAAGGAGAGGAATGATAAAAATGAAGAAAAAGGACCAAAAATGGTGGTGAATTTGCTAGAAAGGGTTGGCACTGGGTTGATCCCCACAAGATAATTAAATATCTAGGCATTCCTTTCTCAATTTCTCCGTCTCCTAAAAGAATGTGGGATTGGCTCTACCAAAAGGTTGAAAAGAAGTATACCAAATGGTAGAATCATCTTCTTTCCTTACTTGGTAGACTACAGGTGGTCCAAAAGGTTATTTCCTCACATGCAGTGTATCATTCTTCTACTTGGTTGTTTGCCAATGCTCAATTCAATCAATTGCATAAGATTATGAGAGAATTCTTGTGGTCAAATGGTAAAGGAAATAGGAAAAGACATAGTGTTAGATGGGAGTGGTGATGTTTGCCCAAATCGCTGGGTGGCTTGGGGTTGAAGGACCTAAGATGGAAAGGTATGGCCTTAGCTACTAAATGGATTCTAAATGATGTTGTTGGAGAAGAGCCCTGGAAAATAATAATTAGGAATAATCTTTCTCTCTCTATGCCAAAAAAGGCCAAACAATGGACATAGTTGCATGTTCAGGACATTCTCTTCTCTTTGGTTGACATTAAGGTTTTTGGTTCACCCATTTTTGCTTCTTTGTGGAAGGCTTGGCACGGTGTTAAAAAGTTGATTGTGAATGGTGAGGCCATTGGTACTGCCCTGCTACATTGTGTTTCTTAGAGGTCTGTTTGGTGGAATATCAAGTGCAATGGGAAGCCCTTGGCATTATGCCAAGGTTGCTCAACTAAGGCTTGGCATAAAATTGGGGGTGTGCAAATTTTAGGATCTGGTTATTAATGGAAAACTTAAGTCTTGGGATCATCTACAGAAGGAAATTGAATGCCCAATCTCTCAAAAGAAAACCTATTCTATGATTCTTAATAGAATTGGGGAAGGCTTTCCCGAGTGCATGATGCAGGACTTAGAAAAGCTCAAACAGATTAGATGGATAGATGGGTCCACTTTATTAGACTTCTCTATTAGCAAGTTATATTCAATGATGATCAGTTCAGGGGAGATCTTTAATTGGCTCAACCAGTCCTAGCGTCTTGATTGGTCTCAAAATAAATGGTCCTATATTTTTTCCCATGTCTGGCATAACTCTAGGGAACCCAAAAATCTTGCTTTCATTGGTTATTGCTTACCAAGAAACTTGTTGCTGGAAATATGTTGCACCAGTATGGTATGGCTACAAGAGTCTGTGAAGCATGTGATAATCCTGAAACATTTGAGCACCTATTCTTTGACTGTAAATTTTCTTTGTCTTTGTGGAAACTAATGTTTGGTCATCATGTGGTATGGACTGATAATGTTGGCTTTACATGGTTTGAAATCTTATCTAGTTATGTCGATAAGTTTAATGTTGAACTGAACTATTTTTTGTTTGTGCTTACCAATGAAGTTTTTTGGTTTTTGTGGAAAAAGAGAAATGAAGAGTGCTTTGAGGGTAAGAGAAGATCTCTTACTGAGTTTGATAGAAAAATCACCTTCTTCTCTACAATGTTGCAGGTATCCGCTGTTATGGACATGCCTAAAGACCAGTTTATGATCCTACTTAAAGGATTAACGTTGGTGTACAAGACAGAGATACAGTCTGCCCATCCCTTTCCCAATGGAAGAAAAAATCTGAACCAAGAAGAGCTAGCTCTGCCGCATAAATTCATGGAAGATCGAAAGATACCTGATCCTGATCCTACAGAGAAGAAGGTGGCAGAGCCCCCTAAGTTTAACTCGATGGATGGTGATCCATATCTCATTGAGCCACCCCTTGGTACCTATGAGTGTGATCAAGAAGAGCCCAACAATAGTGCTATTGGAGCATGGGAGTAACTACTATGTAATGTTTTGAGTATTTGTTTTGAGTAGGTACTTCAGTAGTGGACTTATTATTTTGGTTTTTAGACTTTGATAAGATGGGTATGTAGTAACTTTATATGTTGGGGCAGTTGATCCTTATATTGTAAATTGTTTTATGCACAATTTTTAATAGAAGAAAATGGTGGTGAATCCTACAGACCCTCTGGAGATTCATTTAAATATCTTTTGGACATGCAACTACAATTTCAACCGATGGTGTCTGAACAACTATTGTAGATTCCTATGCAACAAGGTCAAGTGGACCTAAAGATTTCCCCTCTACAAAAGTTGCATCTTGGTGATGTTTTCCTTTCCTCCATGAGAAAGGAGATTCTTTAAACTCACCAAAAGAGTACTGAGTTGGTGGATGAAGTTGTGAAGGTATTACAAGGACTTCCCAAATTTTCTATTGACAACTCTTTATCTGGTGTGCAACAATAGAAATTATTGTTAGATTCCTTTAAGGAGTATTATGTTAGATTGGAAGAAAAGATAGAAAAGAAAATGGAAAATAAAGTCAATGATAAAAAGATAATTGATGTTTTTGATAAGTTTAGTACTGCACATGCCAAGTTGCAAGGCAACTTGGAGGATGTTAAGAAGTGTTTGGAAGAAGCCAAACAATTATTTCAATTCTATTTGAAGTGGCCAGTTTCTACAAGGAGCATTAAGGATCATATGGACTCAATTGAGTCTAAAATTGCTTATGACTTGGGTGTTTATGATTTGGTGAATGATAGAGATGAAGCTACTAGAGCAATCATTGAAATTATACATGGTCAATTCTTTTTATTGTAGTAACAAAAGGAGAAAATCATAATGCAATATAGTCATCTCTAAGACATGGTAAGTGTTAGACTTACATATTTTACTTAAGTATTTAGTTGATGCTGAGAAGATTGTGCAAAAGAATCCAGTGCCTAGTTCTCCAAAAGGAGAAGACCTCCATGTTCAATTTGAAAGTCGGTGAAATATGCTTTCCTTTTCCAAGAAGGATTGGGAGGCACACTTTGAAAAATTGAAGGTCTCTTATTAGGGCACTTCACCCTCATCTAGTTAAGGTGTACATTTTTTCTTTGTATATGCAATTTTCTAATTTCAATGTACATGTGCAGAGTTAGTAGATGGATTTGTGGTATAGTTTTTGGTGATGGATAATATAGAAAGGGAGAGTGAAGAAGATAGGGGGAGCTACTCTCATGTAAATATATCAGTAAGGGGGAGTAAAGAAGAGAAGTATCTTTTTTGTACCCTTTTCCCTTGATGCCAAAGGGGGAGAGAAGTGTTTTGGAGAAGTGTGTTGCCATAAATGACAAAGGGGGAGATTTTTGGCAACATGAGAATGACAGTATATGGTTTTTTCATTGATGGAAACCCATTGTAGAAGTGTTGGTGCATCTATGTGTACATAGTCAGAAGAAGTCCAAAGAAGACCAAGTGTTTTGGTGAAAATTTCATGTCCCAAACTGAGATAGTAAGTTTTGTGGTATGCATTGCTTCACTTTGCATAATCTTATCATGTAGTTTTGAGGTAATAATCGTATGTATTGAAGGTATCTTTACTCGAATTTTTAGGGTTGCATGTCTTTCGCGATTGAAGATATCGATGACAAAGTATCGAGCTTAGTAGAAGCAAAGTTACAGGTACATAGTGCATATTGGAATGCTCTACATTCCACCACAAATGATTATTATGTTGTGTAGTTTTGAGCAAGTGTTTGAGGATATCAAAAGTATATGCACTCTAAGTGGCAAGTGAATTGGTGGTTTGTGTGTCGAGTTGTGGATGAACAGTTGGTTCATTTAGTTGTTGCTTCACTAGTTTTGTTGTGTGGTGCCAACCTAAGGGTTTTGGGGTCGTGCGAAGTTGAATTATGAAAGGAGCAGAATTATGGGAGTAATTATAGGTCATGCCAACCTATTTTGGTGAAGAAAAATTTTTGGTTTCTTCCTCAAGGTATGTGGGTTGGAGTTTTGAGCCAACAGGTTATGGTGTTACATGTTTCATCCAATTAGGTTGACCTAATTGATGATATGAGTGTTTGTGGAATATATGCATATATATAGAAGGTCAATTTAGTGTTGTGATGAAGTGATGAGATGAAAATGAAGATGTGATGTAGAGAGATGTGTGAAAGGTGATAGTGGTGAAGTATGAAGTGTGTAAAGTCAGTTTTTGAGCTTAATTGGAACTGTATCTCAGCATGTTGCGGATGCATTGCTAGCAGTTCAAAATCTGGCAGTGAGCCATTCTTATATTCTCTTTTTTATTCTGGACAATGAGTCCTTTGGGCAGTGAGCCCTTGGTAGTGAGCCTTTCTTTCTAGACAATGATTCCTTAGACAGTGAGTCGTCTAATATGTAATCCATTGTAACTAGTTATAATATATTGTGAGCCAATCCTCACCGTGGTGTTTTCCTTTTCAAGGGTTTTCCACATAAATCTGGTGTTCTTGTGTTTATTAATGTGATGCATGCTTTAATTTTTCCTTTCCATTTTTGCAAGTTTGATGAGATGATTTGAATGCATGTTTAAGTTGATGAAGTTAATGAATTTCAAGGAAAACTGATTCACCCCCCCCCCCCTCTCAGTATTCTGGGTGTTCAACACCCCTATCAGAATATTTCCCTTGGTTTCCATTAAATATCAAAATATTCTTGATTAGGCAAAATATTCCTGATCATCAAAAAAAAGTTGAGATGGGGTCAAAAATCATTTTTGGTGGTTGTCGTCTATTGATAAAAATGGTCAGTCAATCTATGGTCTTTCCACCAATTGAAAAGAACACCATCAATAGATATGAATATAACTGATGGTGAATGCAAAGACTCACCAATTGTAGATAAAGTTGTTGGCATTGACAAAGTGACCCAATGATTGTACAGGCCTGACAAGTTATTGCATAAGCAATACCCTACAAGCACCTTTTTTTTCTTAATTTTATAAAAAAAAATTGAAAATTATACAAAAAATAATGTTTTGCCCAAATGAACAATACCTTCAAATGTAGATTTAATGGTAGAGTTGGTGTACTACAACATACAATTGTACAAATCTATACAAATGTACAAAATTTTATGTGCATATGTTCAAGCCATAATTATTTTAACTACTTGAATTTCAGCATTTAAACAAGTGATCTTAGGGTTTTTGAGCCTTCTAGACCTAACGATAAGGTTTGTCTCGATTCATGATGCTACGATTGTTTCTCAAGGCTGAATCTTTCAAAATTGATTGTTGAACCCCATAGCTCCCAAAAATCACCTACAACCAAAATTCTTATCACAAAAAGAGAAACAAGCGACTAATTATGCTTCTCAAAAATAGATTAATGGATGATTACGATGTACAATATTGAATTTTTATAAAAGGAAAAAACAAAAGGAAACCCTAAATGAAACCCTAAGTGAGGATTGAATTAGATCATGACAAGTGTCCTCATCTTAATATATGAGACAAAAAAAATGACTTAAAAATACAAAAACACTCCTAAGTTTAGCTTAAGTGTAATAAAGTAAAAAGGGGGCCTAATTAATTAATTGATGATTAATTAATTAATTGGGCAATTTTCCTAATTTACCCTAATAGTCAACTCTAATCAATTGACTCACAACCTTGCTACATGTTTCCCTACTCACCTCTTTGATTCCCCATGTAATGTTGGCATCACTTCTCAAATTAGGCTAAGCTCAAGGGTTATTGTCATGCCATTGTTTATACAAATATCCTCCCAATAGTCTACTATGATCAATGAGCAAATTTTTAGGGTGAATCCATCACTCTCTACAACCCAATGACGCATTTTTCCAACCTCTACAAATCCTCACTCCAACTCCATAATAGACAATGTATTTTGCATTTGGCTTTCCTTATTTTCTTGTCAACTATGACGGTTTGTTCCCCCTTGCCTCCCAAAGAAATATTAGACCCTACCCAACATATGGTGACTTTCTTGTATGTGGTACCCCCATGTTCCATATTTGTGAGAGGTTTCATCCATTCCCCATCAAATATGTATAAAAAAATGGTAATGGCCAAACAAGCCTATGAAACTAAGATGGAGAGCTAAAAATAAAAGGAAGACAAAGCCCCAACATAAAGCATGCACTCAGTCTTTAACCTTGCTCATCAATAATTAATGATTGCACATATTAGTCCAATTGTATATAAGTCACAAGGCTTAATGAGGCCAAAGGACTATTCAATACATATAACTTTGGGATGAATATCATGCAATCTTGTTGAAGGACAAAGTAGAATTGATGGAGGAAACACATAATTCAACAACTTCAAATTTCATCAAGGTAAACATGAAATTGGAGAAAAGAGAGACCAAGTTGGTTAATACAAAATACCGTGAACCAACTCAAAGCTCAAGTAAAGGCACAAGATCAAGTGCTACAAAAATTAAATAAAGCGCTCTAGACTCGAGTTTTAATTGACCTATTAAGAGACGAAAGAGAGAAAAAACTCCAGATTTGTAAACAAAAATTCAAAAAGCAAATCTCACCCTAAAGGCTATCATCAAAAGCTTCAAAAGGTTGAAGAGATAAAGCAAGCAAGGATAGCTGAAATGAATGAAATTCATAAAAGTATATCTAATTTGTTAGAGTCAAATGAAGCACTCAAGAGCATGCTCTCATCCAAAGAGTGGTTGATTCAACAACTATAAGCAAAATGGTAAAGTAGTTATCAAGTGTCACATTGTTGATTAAAAAGATTTATTCCTCATATTGAACTAAGATTGAACACAAATGGCCGCAAACCTTAGTTCCACACTAAAATTCATAGCTTTCATGCAAACACTTGGTGCAAAAGTCAAAATAGAAATTGGTGAAGTCCTAGTTTCTCCCTCTACAAAGATCACACAAGATCAAGCTTTTGTGAAGAAACTATATGGCTTGCTAAATAAAAAAATGATTCTAGTAGGGGTTAACAATAAAAGGACCAGACACAAGATCAAGCTTTTGTAAAGAAACTATATTGGCTTGTGAAGGGACCGGGAGTAATGCGCGAGTCTGGAAGATTTTGGAGGAAAGAGAAGTGACACCGTATATTGAAAAACTTCATGGCTTTGATTTTTAAGTGTCTTAAGTCTTTGTCTCTAGTTGGAAGAATCACATTCTGTCTGTGAATGGCATTGAGGTTGCTATTTTTGACGAGTTTATTGGGCATATTTCGGGGTTGTCTGCAGATGGTAGAAAGATCTTCAGAGACAAAAAGGCGTATGAAGCGGCCATGAATGTGTTTTCCAAGAGGGATGAGCGCAAGAAACTGGCTAAAGTTTCTTTCAGAGGGTACGATAGGAGTTCCATCAAGCCTATTTGGGTTGATACATCAGAGGTAATTGTGAGTTATTTCACTTTGGACAGAAGGTTCTCTGCTACCTTTGGCTACCATTTTATTCTGCTTAATCATTTTAGGCATAAACAAAAAGTTTCATTTTCGTATTATTTGTTGGCCTCTCTGGAGTGTGGTATTTGTGACCATAGGAAAACCCCAAGTGTCCTATTCTGCATGAAGGATTAATTCTAATAATAATGGAATATTTAAAGACTTTATCCATCCCTATCAAGCCCAAGAAGTCTTTCAAACCCTGCCTGGCCAAACGCCCTTTCTGCACACCTCTCAGACTCTTATGATACGGGTGATGATTTGGAGGAGGATGAGTGAGTTGCTGAGGAAGATGGAGATTCTATGGAGATTTACTCCAACTCCCCCTCAGATGAGATTGCCAAAACCAAGAAAGTTTCCAAGAAATGAGATAAGCCTCAAATCTCCCGGTCTGGTGGTTCTTTAACTGGGGAAAAAGAAATGGAGACTATTGTTCCCTCTTCTACTACTAAAGGTAAGAAATTTAAGCTTGAAAAGGGGTTGCCAAGGGTAATTTGATGGGGAAGAAGCCTGGTGTTGATAAGGGGAAAATGAAGTCCTCTCCAAGAAGACTGGAGGAGAAAGAGAAGCCCAAAATCGAATTGATGGAAGACCCTATTAAAATTCAGGTGAAAGCCAAAGGTAAAGAAGTTAAGGGTGATGATTCGCTGCATGAGGAACAAGGCTCCCCTCCGCATGATTTTTCTGAAGATCTTAATGTTTTTAATTGTAATAGGGAGGAGATTTACAATGTTTTAGGTCTGGCAAAGGAGGGTGTAGTGAATTGTTTTAAAATGTTTTAAGTGGTTCTTCATGGAAATAAATTAATGTGAGGGTTTGGACTCTACAAAATAAGGTTGAGAAGAAGGATGCTAGCGATGATGTGTCCAAAAATAGGGCAGAGACCAACAAAATGCTTGCAATCCTTAAAGAGGTGGCTAAAGATGTGGTCTGATGAAGAATGACTACAAGTCCTGAATCATGGTGTTAGAGGACAAATTTCAAAAAGTCCATCAGAACCGAAGGTGGTGCAGGTTAGTGAAATTGCTCTTCAAAATAGTGTTAAGGGGCTTCACATCCTAAATGAGAAAGTCGAAAACTTGAGAAATGAGGACTTTGCGGGGCTGTTGAAGGATTATGTTGTTGCTGATGAAGGTAAGGTCAAAGGAAAACAGGGTTCTCAATCTACTGGAGTGGGTCCGAGTACTCCTACTCGTAGCCACTCCAAGAAACCCTTGGATGATCAGAAGAAAGAGATATTGGAGGTGGTTGAACTTTATAATTATATTTACAAGCAAGACTTAGAAGTAGTTGAGATTCTCAAGGGCTTATAGTAGGTTGCTCTGTTTTTTATTTGTTGAATGTTATTTTGACGGTCTGTTGTTGGTTGGCTGCTGGTTAGTTATGTTTTTATCTTTGGCAATGTCTCTTTTATAAAGGGTTTCGGGTCCCTTCAAAACCTATTTGACCTTTAATCAAAAACAATAAAAGGACCACAACCATAAGAGTAGATAAAATGTTGAGCAAGTGATGTAGTCAAGATCAAGTAGTTTAATTAAAACTACTCAATCTTGTAATCTACATAATCTTAATACACTCCTTTGTACATGGAAGCCAACATGCAAAATAAAATGTAAAGCTTCATCTATTTATTAGTTGCATGCAACAACAAAAAACTTGCATATCAAAAATACCAAACTACTAACATTACAATAATTCTTGTAGCCTATCATTCCTTTTACAATGAGGATTCAAACAACCATTCTTCTCATTGAAATCCCCTCAACAGATTCAAGGTTTTAAAATATTTTCTAACTATATTAATAGAGTACTGCACCTTTTTTCATAGAGATTTTCAAATCTAATTTCTCCTCTTTATCTGTTGATGGAGGTTTCTCTAACAATATTTGCATTTCCCTCGTCCTTTTTCCCTACATCCAAATATTTTGTAACTCATCACTATTTGATAGCTCTCATCTAGAGATTCTAGTTATTATTATTATTTTTATCTACTTAGCTTCCTCCTTTAGCTATATGTTTCCTAAAGCTTTTTATTCTATTTAAATCCCTCCAATCATTTTGCTCAACACTTGATTTAGTTAGGTGTCACCTATTGAAACATTGGCATGCAAATTCTTTAGAGGTGGAATAGCCATAGAAATGTCCAAGAATCAACAAATAAAAACCCTACATAGCCATCCAAATAGAGAAAAAACCACAAAATGCTTGTCAAGGTCTCTAGAAGATAAAAGATCACAGCTAAGAATAGGAAGATAAGTTACCATAAAAAATAAAAGACTTATTCACTATCAAAATTTAATGACCACCACAAATGTCAATCTTTTGGTATTCAATTAGTTGCCTTTGGCAAATATTTTATCCATATATGTTGCTAGAAAAAGATAAAATCCACTCTTACAAAAATAGAATGAAAGCATATCCTTTTGTAAGAGTTGATATAGGCCTAGAATGCTCTATACAATGCAAGATCTAGTTGAAGATTATAACCACCCAAAATCTAGGAACTTTTATGAAGTACAAGAGAGATCAACTACGAGAGAACAATGTTATTTTATCAAAGGATGTAAATGGTAGATTATAATTTTATTGATTCTCAAATGAAAACCCCTTGGGTTATATAATCAAGGTGAGACATAGGATTAGACAAGATCGTGACAAGTGTCTTAATCCTGTCATGAAACAACTTATATTAAATGACCTAAAACACAAAAAGTAAAAGATATAAGATAAGATAAGATCTAATACCAACAAAGACTTTTAAAATGATTTGGTAAAACACCTTATCCACACCCAACACTTTTTAATATATTTTCTACCATTCTAGCGTTGAATTTTTTATTTTATTTTTTTAAAAGACAATACAACTAGTTATTTTAATAAATATGACATTTGCATAGAAAGCTTCATGTTGTCCACTTAACCGTGATTTGAGTTAATATCAATATTTAAAGTAGCCCTCCTTTTTGCCAAATATAAAATTATAGCAGCTTGATCTCTAAGAATAATTACTTTTGTAGCAACATTTGAATGTGTGAGTTCTATAGCAAGAAATACAATTTTCCTGTAGCTACAAACACAATCCTTCCATCAATCTTTTGTAGCAATTAATTTTAATAAAATAAATATCCTTGTGACATCTTGATTTGAGTCACAAAACCCAAAGGATTTCTCAATATTAGTAGAGATAAGAGAAATAAATACATGCCAAAAATCAAATGATTTGTGCTTTGATTTTTATCTCCTATCTAGGTTTACATGGTTATCATATCATGGTAGCGTTAAATTGATTGTGTGCTTTACCAAGCTTATTTTCTCATTTTTGTATATTGGTGGTAACCTTATTACACATGCCTTTATGATCATCTCTAATTTATATGTTTATCATATAATGATATCTTTTATATGCTTTATCATGTTTATTTTATCATTTCCCTATATTGGGAGCAATCTTAGTACACGTGACTTCATAATTATCTCCAACTTCTATGTTGACATGTTTATCATATAATGACCTTTTACAATATTACTTTATCATTGTTTATATATTATTCTCTCTTTCAATTCCTTGCATCCTTCGTATGAAACAATTTAAAGGCGGGTGCATATATGTCATTAACATTGCATTGTGAGTTGCAATATGCAATAATAGGCTCAGTCATTCCCACCTTAAGGGGAGTGTTAACCAAACTATCACTTTAGCATCTTATTTGCTTAGACATATTTTTTGCATAGTTGAAGATTTTGAATCACTTTTTATAATAGGCAAAATCGCTTACCCTTCTCTCCCTACATTTGCTATTTTTGATGATAGCTCCTTCTCAAGCAAGTTGTAATTGAAGATCTCAGATTGTGTGACTAATGCTAATCCTTGTGTGGTGTTATATGTTTTGCAAGTTTCAATGGACTGCTCATAGCAAGAAGAATTTAAAGAATGATTTGTTATTTCAATATGGATCAATATATTTTTTAATGTCTCAAAAATATTTAATTTACACAGATTTTTTTATTTAAATTACATGATTCACATTAAAGGGGCGACAAAATATAATGGGAAAATTGCATACCCTTTATACATAAATGCAACAATTAACTTAAAGTGGCATAATTGTGCTACTCATGACATCCCATAACTTGATCCCCTTCAACACTAATCCCCAAATTTGCATGCCTAATCTCTAGACCTAATTTTTATCACCATAGATAAAATCCATTTGTGTAGACTTACATCAAGTCACTTCTACACTTACAAATTAAACCTTTGATTTTTTTAATTCAAAATAAATCCATTGCTAACGGCTCCACTAGCCGTTATGAGCCAACTTAGCACATTGTGTTGGTTTGTGTGTTCAATGGTTGTATTTAAAATCACTCAATTCACTCATTTCAAGCCATGCTAAAATGTGTACATCTGGATCCTAGAGCTTAAAAAAGTAGTCTTCTTTTGTATTGTCTACACATAACATCATTCTAGAGCCGTTGCATGTTTGCATATTTTCCTCAATCTTTTCACTCAAAGCCCCAAATCTAATGCATCCAAAGAGCTGGCCTAGGAGAACATATTTGCAATCTAGAAGATTCCTCGAAGGTGTTTATAAACACTACTAGCCCTTACATCAATTCAAATATAAAGATCTAGTCGAGCAAATAAAATCAAGACACATTCTCTCAAATCAGACCCATGCATATCAGATCAAATCTACATGGAAGACAAGGTCCACTCTCACAGAGGTTAAATGAGCAAATGCAAAGGTATCAAAGTGACAAATCATTTTCAAAATTCAAATATTTATGATAAGGACTCCTAAATTTACAGTATCAAGGTGAATAAGTTGATGACACCTAACACGTCATTTCTTCATCATTAATTATCAATTAAATATTACATTCAACTATTTTAATTTTCAAATATATTTATATTATTATAAAGATCAGCTCAACCTCTATCATCTAGGTTAATTTATATTTTAATTCATTGCATTTATTTAATTAGTCTAAATGATTTAGGTAGAACAAAAGTTACAAAACATTTTTATTTTCTTTTCAATACTAGATTTTGGTGTTCATTCGTTATGTTTAAGGTTGCAAATGTGCTCTGCTGGAAGGTGATTTTTTGTTGTATCCGTTAATTTGTGGCAATAGTTGAGCAAATGCATTTCATTATCAGAAGTGTGTTTGCAACCTGCAGTTTGATGTTAGTCATTAGAATTAGTGAATAGTTGATTGCTAACACTGCAGTAAACCAAAAATTAAAATTTATGTAAAAAAATTAGACTGTTTTAACATAAGGTTGGAGAAATGAGCTAACACCTTAGTCATAATGAGGAGTCTACCAAAAAAATTCCAGTTAGATAGAGCATCGGTAACTCAATAGTAAGGCACCCAGATAGAGTGTCGGTAACTCAATAGTAAAGCACCCAGCATGTGCATGTTAAGTCCTAGGTTTGAATCCTAGCTCATCCATGGAAAAATATGAAAAGTGATATTTAATGGCTTTTTTTATACTGACTGGAGCCTATATATATCCCCATGATAGTCTGTCAATATCAAATTCAACAATTCCAACATGCAGCCCGCTCTCTGAGGAGCACCATACAAAGCATAACTCTTCCAAAGAATTAAGCCATTTTTCCCATAGTATGAGCTGCTCCAGTGTAATTCATATTTTAGTTTGTCCATATTCTTGTCACAAAAAGGTAAAGAACTAAATGCCTAGAAATGTGCATGGCAACACCACTGACAATGAAAAGCATGGCCTGTGCATCCTGGTATAACATAAGCCATTATCATTCAACGTCAATGGAAACAACAAACGAATACCATATTATTTTTTCTCTGGATAACAGAAAGATTTGTCCGGCTTCCAAATCCCAGTTATTTTTCACTCTCCATGGAAAAGTAACAACATTAAAAATCATGTCCCTTAGAATAAGCTTTGCCAAATGAACTGTAGATCAATCAACAGCTTCTGGGGCCTTTACAGTAGTATATGGATAGTACTCTGTTCCATTATCAATCCTTGTGGTCTGCCCACTTGCATCCACAATAGCAGCAGTAGCTGCTAGTGCAGCACCAGCAGAAAGAGCAGCTTTAATGCTACGACCTGTCCATCCACAGTATTGAAAGCATCAAATGCAATTAGCTATCTAAGACCTCGAAGTAAAGTAATCAATTAATAAATGCCTGTAGGTAAGTAAAATGGTGTAGCCTTAATTGCATGCTCTATATCCACTTAACCATTGAGAGATCATTTAGCGTGGTAGACACAAATATCCTGAAGATCTCTGATAGCTCAAAAATAGTAGACAGAAAACATGTCATTTGTACAGATATTTCTTGCAATTCTATTGCTAAACTATACTCTAGCTCAGATATCTTAAATACAAAGAGATGTTAAATGTTGAAAGATACCAAGTGTGGGGCTCTTATATTGTGTGTTTGTGTATCATATAGGCACCTCAAAGTTGATATCTCTCAATGAATAACAGATTTCTGTTTTACGATATCTAAACTAATTATTTCTATTGAAAATTTTGTGACAACAATGAATTTGAGGATAACGACTTTCCCTTAGTATTATGATAAATCATAAGACTGAACTTCGGGAGTCAAACTACTCTAAATGAATTCTTAGTTTGCAAGAATAAAAAGTAAAACGTTTGTGCCTTCATTTCCACAATATTTAAATGATATTATAAAAAATATATTTTTCCCACTTGTGTTTATAAATAACTACTATAATATCATATTTATCATCTACCATTTTAGTTAACTGATGCACTAGAATGGTCAAAAGATTTATGTAGAGAGAAAAGGATTACTTCATCCATAACAATTCTAAGGACAACACTTCATAGACATGGATTGCTGAAGAATCAAAAGGCACAGAAAACTAGGTTCTCAGGAGATGGGTAATGGTACCAGCAAGCTGTAATTAATGCAATATTTCACCCTGGATTGTCACCATATGTAAGTGATAAAACTGCAATGGTACATATAATTTTAAGATAATGTCTTAAAACTAATTTAAATATTTGAAGAAAATAAATTAAATGTTAATTTAAATATTTGAAGAAAATAAATTCAATGCTAATTTAAATATTTGAAGAAAATAAATTAAATGCTAATTTAAATCAAACTTGAAGAAAACAAAGCTAAATAAAAAATATTTTAAAAAAAACTACCTAGTTAGATAATATGATAAAAACCATTAGAAAAGAACTGACGCAATATCTTTTGAATCTTTTAAGCCTGCGTGGGTGTCAATCCAAGCTTAGCTACTTCAGAAAAATAAATAGCGACAATTATAATAAAATGTAAAAGCTGACGTTTAAAATTTAAATGAAGAAAAAATAACTAATATAGGAAAGAAAAGCCACAATCAAATCCCACAAAGATTAAAATTCCATTATTGTTTCTGCTTTTTCAGGCACATGAAAGCCAGGCAGCAACCTTCCTAACTGCAGAGCTGCTGTTACATAGACTCAGCTAAAAGGCTCATTTATATGGCTGGAGGACTTGATGTGTATAACAAAAGACACTGCAGCAGCTATAATGTAGAGGAAGACTGGCAAAAGCTTCTCCCTCCCATGATCTGTTTGAACTTTGAGATGTTCAATTTTGTGGCTCTTTTAGTTTTATAGGATGTAGAGTTGTCTGGCTATTGGTAATTTCATCTAATTTTTGCTATTAATTTTTGTTCTTGTAACAATTTATTTTATGTTTTGAAATTGAGTTTTGTATTTTCTAAATTACAATGCATATTATAAATTTAGAATACCCATTATTGTTAGCCACTCATGCACGCTACACACCACTACTTCCCCTTGGCTGCCCTGCCTTTTGGGTGTATTTGTATGTCATACATCTCAATGTAATTAAAGTTTCATACTGTTGAGGCTTGAAGAGAACTCAACCCACGTAATGAGAAACTCAGGCCAGCTCCACCACCCAGGTGACCTACGGAAAAGGCCAGTTCCTATCTAACCTATTCTAACTACTAAAATTCATAGGAAAGGGGGATAAAAGGAGGCAAGGATTTAGAAAGATGCATAAAATGTAGAAAAGGCAATGCACCAGAGTAGAGAATGGAAAAATCTGCAAAGACATTCAGAACACACAAAAATACAACCATAGATGATGCAGAACCAAAAACTTATCTCATATTGCAAGGGGTGAGAAATAGGTCTAGTGACTCCAATGTTAACATCAAATGCTCATAGATTACACTCAATCACATTAAGAGAATCGCAGATGGGAAACACTTCTTACAGATGGGGACAAGGAGGAGGAGCAAGGACTCCAATACCAATTTCAGAGGAGGGATTTATTCAGTAACTGCAAGAGAACAAGGACCAAAATCTATAGAGAAATGTGAAGAATGGGGCCGACCTTGATACAAAGTACAAACAGTATGCAGGTCAAATGAACAACCAATTCACAGATGTGCAGAGCTACACAAGTACACGAAGAAAGAACAATGACGAATGGAAAACACATGGTGCTCATTCATATGCAGAAAACAATTACACACATTATGAAACACTCCAAAATGTATGGAATCCAACAACGTATTTTGACCCAACCAGCAAATGTTCAGCCTACTGGCAAAGATTCTCTTCTTTACAATATATCCCCTTGTTTAAGTCCAGCTATGCCTATGACGTAAGTCACAAGATTTGTGCCCATGTTTGAGTTCGGTGAGAAAAAAAAATCAGAACAAGTTGTCAACTATAAAATTTGCGAAAAACAAACTGTGATCAAGTTTGAATAATATCAAGTTAATAAATAAAAATAAGATTTTAACCAAAAATAATAATCTAAAAGCATAAAATGTAACAAAAGTCAAATATTAACAATTTCAAATTAAGCATAAAGCTTAATAAAAAAATAAAACTTATCAGAAATCTACAAAAACTAAAATCAATAGTAAAATAACAAAATTTAATAAAATATTATACAAACTATTAAAAAAATTCAATTGTAAAATAATAATACCATAAAAAATAAATTTAAATTAAAAATTCTATTAAAAACAAAAGTTATAAAAAATGATTTTTATTAAATGTAAACAAAATATCAAAAATATTAAAATATATATGTAAAACAAATAAATGAAATATAAAACTAGGAAGGAAGTTCATAGTAGCAAATTGGGAAAATACAAAAATCAGGAAAAAAATTAATGGATAAATGAGAATCACAGGGTAGGATTTGTATCACGTGATTCAAACGATATATTTATGTATGGTGGTTCCTTCTTCCTAGGAGTTAGTACTAACAAGGCTGAAGGTGAAACATTAGTGGCAAGCATGGTAGCTACTGCATCTAGAGGCATTGGCAAACTTATTGTGGAAGAGGATTCCTTGTTATTGATTAACACCTTGCACAAAGGATCATTCCCTAATTGGAGGATAAGATATTATGTAGAAGAGGCCCTACTGCTAAGCTCTAATTTTGTCAGTGTAAGATTTCAGCATTGTAGATTCAAATTGGATGTTATCGCACATTTATGGATAATTTTGGTGTTGATCAAGAACCTCTTAGGCTCTTACCGCCCTCTATAGCCACCTCTCTAATTCATGTGAAGGAATTGATCAACTTCTGAGATATAAGCCTCCATGATTACCTTTTTTTCTTCATTTTATTTGTTGACCTTAGAGTAATTATATTTTTATTTAAAAATATATTAATAACTTAACATTAAATTTAAAAAGTCTATTTAAAATGTTAGACTAATAGAGTCTAATATTACTTCTAAATTTAAATAAATGTATACATTACTTCTAAATTTCTGATCAGGTCATTGAGTGAGGCAACCAGCCAATCATCTTTGTTCTTGTTGTAGACATAGAAATTGGTGAGCATGACTTTAGCACCACTTAAGCTCAAACTTGTCATCTCTACAGAGGGAAATCTGAAATACTCACCTCTATGTTGACCCAATGTCACTTGATCTTCTCACAAGTGCAACAACTAAAAGTCATTTACCTGCCACTTGTTTGTAATCAAAGTTCCAAGATCCCATGACACTTCAACTTTCATCTGTGTGTCTACTGTCTCCCCAACCATTTCTAGAATGTCTATGTATGTCACTTGCACATAATTGACATTCTACACAATATGACATAACCAACAAGTAGAAGTTTATCATTTTCCCCTTGTTGGCCTCTGAATGGCTTCTTCGCATATCCATTCTCCAAGACATGGATTGGATCTTACATTGCATCATTAAGTTGGCATAATAAAACATAGCATTCAAATAGCACACTTTACTTGTGCAATTCCATGTTGGTTCATACTCTAATTTTGAAAGATGGTACTCTACTTTAGCCTATGAGCCCATGCAACACCATTGCTTGCACCATTAGTCTTCATGTTACCACAATAGATTCCTCAAGCTCCCAAATATACACACGCATCCGCAAACCAAAATAATCAACACACACTTCACAAACACAAACACAACAATTGAACTACTATGCTAACAATTAAAATGGAACAAAAGAAAGGAAAAAATAATTTGTTGATGCAAGATTGCTCAACCCCTAGGATGCCCCTGCAATAAACACCCATGTAAAAAATTTGTGATCTCGGTGCTCACAAAAGGAACTTCACGAAACATCGGTTTGGCCCTCCAAGGCAGCTTACTTCTAGTTCAATGATCCACAAATCTTCTTCTACCCCTTTACCCTTACAGCAAATGAGATACTTCTTAAACTCACTCTATCAAGTATTCTTGCTAATGTGCTGATCAAGTATTTGCCTTTTCCAATCAATGTTGACCTGCAATTATATATCTTCAATTATATCATCTTGTCCAAGAAAAGAATAAAGATCAAACACATTGAATATTGGTGAGATATCCAATCCTCCCAACAACTCAATTTCATACACATTTTTGGATAATTTGTACAAAAGTATGCACAAGCCACTCTTCTTGAGTTTCAATTTACTATAAGTTCCTCTAGGGAATCACTCTTTTTTCATGTGAGCCATGACTAACTCTCCTTCCAGGTAAGTCTTCCCCATCTACACGCATTCACACACGCCTTGTACTTGGCACTACTCACCTCTAGTTGCTTCTTGACTTGTGCATGAATCTCCTTTAAGTGTTGTGCAAAGTCTTTAACCTCTAACTAATGTGGTTCCCTCCAATTCTCAACAAATATGTGACACCACCCCAATTAGTTACATACTAAGAATGTTTGTCTTCCTAGTTGATTCATTCATTAAATTGTTGTACACAAACTCCACTTGTGTCAACTTGGAGTCCCACTAAGCAAGCTTGCCTCCCACCAAACATCTAAGTTGCCAACACTCTAATTGATAAATTATGCTTGACCATCAATATGGGGATAATGTGGAACAATAATGAAGCCTCATACCCAATTTCTTCCAAATTGTTCAACAAAAATGACTAAGCAACTTGATTTCTCTTTTTGAAGGAATGCTCTATGGTAGTTCATGCAATCACACTATTTTGTTGAAGAACAAATTTGCCACTCTTGATGCATCATTTTTTTGCTTGCAAAGGATGAAGTATACCATTTTTAAAAATTTATCAACAACTATGAAGATTGAATCATTCACTTTATGTCTGTAGCAATCCATGGACAATTCCTCCCAAGCTTTGTCTAGCATTGGCAATGGCTCATACAACCCTGTATTTTGTGCCATGACCTTCACTACTTGACATGTTCTACATTTCAAATATACACACATCTTTGAACAAGTCAAGCTAATAATATTTCTCCACTAACAAGGCTTTGTGTCTTGTCTACACCAAATGGCCTCCCAATCTGCCAATATGCAATTTTCTTATGAGATTATCCCTGATTGAACTCTAAGAGACACACAAGTGTTGTCTTTGGAATAGGTACTCCTCTTATGTGAAGTAGTCCTCCAATGGCTCTATGCATGTCTTCCATGCCCCTATAAAATCAAGATATGTGGCATACAAATCCTTGATTCTTCCCATGCCCACTGACTCAACAATCATAGAGGACAACACCTACCTTCTATTCAAGGGATCTACAACCTTGTTGGACTTGCCAATTCTATGCTTCACCACAAACAAATAGCCTTACGAGTACTCTACTCACCTCATGTCTTTGGCTC